>CM034151.1:601875065-602475065 GCA_019776745.2 Taxus chinensis | reverse complement strand
GGTGCCCATGTCCAGAGAATCTAATTTTTGTCCTAAGCGATTTAAATGTGAAATTTGATGTATAGTGATGTTATAAGTGGTGATGTTTACACAATTCCTTGCTTTACAGAGTCATTTTTTAGAGTAGTCTACGAAGAACACACTATTACGCAGATAGGTGGAGAGGTATAGGGGTCACGATCAATGACATCGAGTTGGCTTGAGGCGTTTAGTTCTAGAGCACTTGTATTACTAGATAGTGACAATGATGATGAGATATGAGTCATGTGGATGTATTTGATGTAGGGGAGTTTTCTCCCAATGATGACGAGTTGTTGGTGAACTATGATTGTAACTGATATATATATATATATATATATATATATATCTATATAGATGTATTTATTGGATATCATATAATGATTGTATTACGATGTTTATGGATGTTGTAATCGATGATGATGGATGTGTGATTTATTTGACTGATGTTACTTATATATGATGTTTGATGTATTTTAATACTATTTGCATTTGTTAAATTGATTTGCAATCGGTAAATGTCGATGTGGAGTAATATTTTTATGGATAAATAAATGATGATATAACATGTATGATGATAAATGATGTATGTAATATGATTGTGAAAGAGTTTATTATATGTATGACTAAAATTGTGAGGAACGATAAGGTAAAAATGAATAATGTGTAAGAGTGTTAAGATGCTTGCATGTTAGTATGATGAGGATAGAGGGGAGGGGGTAATTAGTGAGCCCCCAGTGTATAGATGATTAGGTTCATTTAGATAAGACCCCTCAATAGTTGAGAATGAACCACAAAGTAAGAGGGCATCATCGGGAAACGATTCGATAATATGTGCTATATGAATCAAGAAAGTGTATGAAGAGAGGTTATTATTGTATCAAATCCCTCAAAAATCATGTAAGAACCATAATAACATGAGTGCATCATTGGGGGGTGAGGTGATAATAATCACCTACAAAATATTGGGATGAAGCGAAGTAGTGGAAGCGTGTGGGATGGAAGCAGCATGACCGTATGAGCCAAATTGAATGTCATATGGAGCATCAATGGAAGGTGAAAATGCCAAGGGCTGTGGAAGCCAATGTGAAGCAGTAACATGATGCAATGGATGATATGAATGTGGTGGATGATATTGATGAGATGGATGAGATGGTTCAGTGATGGATGGACGCGATGGAGAGCGCACATGAGTTACAACCTGTGGCGATGGACAAATAATGACCTTAGCACTAGAAAGAGGAGATAACTCAACCAAAGTAGTAGCTCATGGATGAGGGAGAGGAGATATGGACCTCTCAAGTGAGCGAGATCCAAAAGAGATGATGCCTTTATCCTCTAATTTTTGTATGCAATCATGAAGGGTGAAGACATAATTATCCCTATGGCCATTGATACAGTGATAATTACAATATGGTCTATCATGATGATGTTATAAACAATGATGTGGATGATGCTGCTTAAAAGGTAAGAAAATTAAATGATCATTGAGCAAAGAACGCAACACATCATGTGGTCGAGCATGATGAGAGAAATGCAATGGCTCACATGAAACATGTGTAGAAGATTGAGGTGTAGCCTGTCACGGAGTAGGATAAGAAGGATGCTTCTATGATGTAGTAGATTGAAATTTCCTGTGAGGAGGAGATGGAGATCATGCAGGACACTCAACTGATGATAGTGGATAAGTACTAGATGACGTTGTAGTAGTAACCATAGGTGGAGGATTTCTAACATGTTTGGTAATGAGGTCTTGTTTTAGATCAATGAATTTATAGCAAAGGAGTGTGAATGATTCACATGTGTCATATTGCAATCTTTGTTTTAAGGCTAGAATTAAACCACAACAGAAGATAAATTGCTTCTCAAGATTGATAGGTTAAAAAAACTAATTTGTGCATACAAGCATTGAACTGTAAGATGTAATCCATGATATGTTTAGTTTTTCCCTAGTGTAAAGAAGGTAGAAGGTCATAAGTAACTCTAGGGCCATTGTTGATGATAAAGAGAAGGAGAAAAACTTCTTCCATCTCATGATAAGTGCTAATAGATCTAAATGGTAGGTGAGTATACCATTGCAAAGCATCATCAATAAGGCTATGTCAAAAGAATTTAAGCAATAATTGATCATCAGAATATGAATCCATAGCGATACAATAATGTTTGAGATGTAAAGTAGGGGTTTCCAGTACCATTGAAACATGAAAAAGTAGGCATGATAAAATCCTTAGGAAACACTTAGTTTTGAATCTTCTTAGGGATAAGGTTTCCATGCAATGAAATGTTATCAATGGAAGCATAATAGGCTTTTCTTTTTGAGTGATTGAATTTGAGATTGTAAGTAACCCACAACATGTATGAGAGACATGATATCTTGTGAAGGAATAGTAGAGAAAGAAAATAATGTGTTAAGCAGTTGTAATTTTCCATTGTGAGTAATGATAGGGATTTTGAGAGGTGATGTAGGAGAATTCAATGCTAAAGGCACAATAAGTGTAGGTGACATAGAAGTAATAGGTGATGAAGGACATGAAACATCCATAGAAGCAGTAGGACTAACATCAGAACCATCCCTAGGAGATGGAATATCAGATGGAGATGAAACAATAGGAGGGGACAAACTAATAAATGGAGATGGAGTGATGGGAGAAGATGAAATAATAGATGGAGGTGAGTCATTCATTGCGGTATATACAACCTTATAATAAGATGAAAATGGAGAAGGAGATTCACTCTCAGATGTATGTAAAGTTGTAGAGTCATGACTATCAATTATTTCGTCAAAATTAGATAGAGAATCAAATATAAAATGCCATCGATTGGATCATCAACATAATCTAAATGAGCATGTGGACAAGTATGTGATGGATCATGAATAACATTATCAGAAATATGAGAAGCATGAGATGTAGATATAATAGTGGTCTGACTGGGAAGAGAGTCATTATGCACATGTGTACTAGCGTCAAGACCAATCATGAAATCAATAAGAGATTCATCTAGAATTTCCTTGGAAATGTTAGAAGGAGGGTCATGGTTAACTATATAATAAGATCAACAACCAGAAAAGCTAGACGGGTCCAACACGATGTTAAAAGAATAATTTTCAAAGCTAGTAGGTATATTACATTTGTTAACTAAGAGTTATTGAATATCATCTAGCATAGTGACTTCACGATATAGAGCCTTAAGCTCAACTATAGTTTCCTCATCATAGATAGTATTTATACTAACATTAGGCATGATGAGTTGAGAAGGAGAAGAGATATCCTTAGTCATTAGGATTTTAGTGGATTCTAGGGAAAAATGTTCTAAGCTACAGGTGCACCAAAATGATTCTATAGTTCTGAATTTTAATAAGAATCTAAGAGTACAACAATGTAATAAATGAAGTATACAGAAATGTAAATGCTAAATAATTTATTTGATAGTTTAAAATGAAATAAAATGAAAGGGGAAGGCACTTACCTGAACTAAACTTACCTCAAAGTGATATGGTAATGAACAAAGTGATGAAATGACAGAGCAGAGTGCACAATGATCTTCAAAAAATAACAAAAGAGGAAAATCTTGCCAGAATAGGGCACCTAGAGAGGGATAGGGATGCCTGTGGGTGACCTAGTATGAAATCTTGGTGCCCTAGTCTGCAAAATAGCTCAGAATATGATCCTCATATAGTTGTTATGTATTCACAGTACTTCACCTTTAGTTTGGTGAATGTTGCACTTGCTTCTCTATTGTCTCGAAAAACCTGCAATGAAGAATCACCTGCAAAACCCCACACAAAGCATTAAATCATAAAAATAAATATTGAAATGAGGGGGTCAGATTGTCCTTAGCTACCAAATGGATGGAATTATAACTGAGCATTGCACTACATCTCAAACCCAATGTAGTTCTATATGCTTGTATGTGCAATAATGTGCCTAGGTTTCCCTAACACCAATGACGCAGAGATATCAGGCAATAGCTAGATAAAATGTAAGATGGTGGATGGAATAGAATGAATACACCCCTTCCTATGCATTTTTTGATGTAGAATAGTGCCCAAATGTAGTCACTTTCTCTATGTAGATATCTAGCCCTTGATAGTAATAGACCTCCAATAAGGTGTAGTATGTATGTTGTGTTTATATAGGGTTACCTTATTAAAATTTTGACACTAATGACCCGACATGCCGACTAGTATCTATGGAGATGAGAGGGAACACAATAGATAGCAACCTTGAATGTCTAGGAAAAAACCAAGTGTGATAGGGACCATGACACCTAGAAATCAGAATTAGGGCACCCCAGGAACCCTAATCACTATCTAGGTGCCCTAATCAAAGACTAGTGACGACACCGAGTGAGTATTGACATATAAGACTCACTGAAACATGACCATACTACTATGCGAGTGAAAACAAAATTATGAGACAAACAACAACAAATACCAACAAGAAAAGACGACTAGATAATGGAATGGGTCGTCAGTGATAAAAAAACATACTTGGTGGTATAATAATAGTAGTATGTACCTGAAATTGTGACTATAGCTACTGTAACTTTATATCCACTAGGATTATTTCACCTAGCAAAATCTATTATTATGTAAGCTAGAGGCCAATAGACTTATGTAAGTTAGGCAACCGTTAGGGGTCATGTAAGTTAGTGGCCGCTACGCTTATGTGGGGGAATCTTAAATTTGAAAAAATAGTAATCCTAAAAATAGAGAAATTGAAATCCAAAAATCTGAATTTAGAAATTGGATTCCAATACTGGCAAAGTTGGAATCCAATAATAGAAATATTGTAATCCGATATTATGAAAATTGGACTCCCAATTTTTAGAAATTGAATTCTAATATTGGCGAAATTGGAATCCAATAAAATTAATATTGTAATCCAATATTAGCAAAATTGGAATCCAATAATAGAAATATTGGACTTGAATGAAAAATAGTAATCCTAAAATAGCAAAATTGAAATAAAAAAAATCTGAATTTAGAAACTGGATTCCAATACTGGAGAAGTTGGAATACAATAATAGAAATATTGTAATCCGATATTACGAAAAATTGGACTCCAATTTTTAGAAATTGAATTCTAATATTGGTGAAATTGGAATCCAATAAAATTAATATTGTAATCCAATATTAGCAAAATTGGAATCCAATAATAGCAATATTGGATTCCAATAATAGCAAAATTGGAGTCCAATAATAGCAAAATTGGAACTAGGATAAGTCCAATAATGACAATATTGGAATCCAATATTGTTACTAGTGGAATCCAATAATCGTAATAAAGGAATTCACTATAAACGAAAATCGAATCCAATAATCGTAATAAAGGAATCCACTATAAATGAAAATGGAATCTAATAATCACAAAATTGGAGATAGATTTATTCCAAAACTTGTAATAATGGAGTCCATATTCACTGGAATATGTCTAGATTTAGTGAAATAAGTGTTTTGGGAATAATCTCACAATAGCTTCCATACTCCTTGTCTTCATTCGTTATTAATTTTTTTCTTATATGATATGTCCAAGATTTATCTACATCAATAAGTGAAACAATTTTCATTGAAAATTTCATGTTCTTATCCCTGTCAATGGAAGATTTTACATGTTCTTCATAGTCATCTTCATCACTTTTAACTACCTGTTTGAACACCTCACGTAAAACGTTCAAATTTTTAAATAATCCATTTCTCTCTACTAACAAAATCTCTAACAACATGTGACATTATTTATGTGCTTCAATTTGTATTTCAACAATTGTTTTAGTTATAAGTATCATATATGTTCTTATAAAATTTTTGATAAAGTTTTCAAGTTTTATAAGGCATGTGAACATTTGATAATATCTTTAAGAACTTTTCTCTTCCTTTTATGCATACTTGACCATGTAATTGATTAGATGTTTGGAAATAAATTGTTTCCAATCTATGTTTTATCTACATGACTATATTATGTAGTGATTGTGTGTATATATTTTATCATCATTACTAGCAGGCTCATATCAAATTTTATCCCTTGAGATTAAATGGCCACAATGCATTATACCTCTAAGAAATACTAACCCAACTTACATTTTTACAAACTTTTTAAAAATTTAAATATAACTATTTCAAATTTTTAACATAATACCTTCAAACTCTTCTTCCTCTTTCTTATTGAGGCATTCACCCTCTTTATTATAGCATGTAACAATTGTGTGTATCTATTTTATCATAATTGCATGCATGCTCAAAATATTTATCTTATGTCTTTGAGTCGTGATATAGATTTTATCCCTTAAGATTAAATGGCCATGGTACATTAAACCTCTAAGCAATACTAACCCAATTGTAGTTCTTACAAACATATACTTTTAAATTTCAATACAACTATTTCAATGTTTGAACATATTAAGTTCAAGAAGTTATTCTATTTCTTATGTATGCATGCACCCTCTTGATATATTGTATGTCATTTAATGCAATAGAATATCTTGGTAGTCACATTCCATATCCACATGTGTTACGTGTCTTATATTTTGAATAAGTGGATGTGTAAAAATTTGATATTCCTATGATTCATAATATATTAAAATATAACATGTAAACTAAGGGGGGGAAACTATATAAAACATGGATTTGACAACATTTGATAGCATATATGTATGTTTCCTTGGTATGGATCATCTTGAAGATTCTATGTGGAAATTATTTTTTAAGTATCTCTAAGAATTTTTCCATTGACGATCCTTTATAATATAACACCATTTTTGATAAAATAAGATAAAGGATTAAGGTTTTCTGATTTATCTAACAATTCAAGGGTCGACAACTAGTTGGTATATTTAAATTAATTAATAAACATTAATGCATAAATCAAAATATAATCTCCTTAGCAATTTTCAATATTGAACATGGAAATGATTTTTCAAACACAAGGAAATAGAAACACTTAGATGATTATAGAGGCCAAAATTTTAACTACTAATGTAAGATGTATGTGTAACCTAGAAATGATGTAGAAATGCTTCATTCCTAGAGCTAGAGTGTAGATCCAAATAGGTATGGACCCATTCAGAAAGTATATATGTTTCATATGTTATGGATTATTTTAGACAGTATTGTAAGGTGATGAGTTGGCATTCTATAAATTGTTGTTATACTACAACATTCTATGTTGACCTTCACTTTGAACCTGTCTAGGTGTTACACATATGCAAAACCCTCTATATGATGTGACACATATTCTAACTCTATCCATGGGTAGAAGACCTATAAAATGTTAGTATTTGGGTTGAAGTGCAATTTGTGCACTGCCTACGGTTGCACTATTTTCAAGAGGAATTAAACCAAACATAGTTCTCTACCTAGCATGTGATATCTATATGGATGCAACTACTTTGGAAACTTGATTCCTTGTCAATTATGAACAATGGCTTGGCGTGATTAAGCTTGGATTGGATATGAAGGCCTCTATATTAGGAATATAAACTCACGAACCTATTTGGGAAACTTCATACCTATGTGGGGGATGCCCCTAGTTTGTGGTAGTATTTTGTAGGTATTTAAGAGATCTTAGAGTGATTTTGGACTGATATTTATAATGAGTGTTGCTAAAATTGTCAGGTGAGATCAATACGTGAATTAGAATTGCTTATATAGGATTTTGTAGAAAAAAATTTACATTAAGGCTGATCCATAAGATATAAACC
Source organism: Taxus chinensis (assembly GCA_019776745.2). Classification (NCBI taxonomy): domain Eukaryota; kingdom Viridiplantae; phylum Streptophyta; class Pinopsida; order Cupressales; family Taxaceae; genus Taxus; species Taxus chinensis. The sequence continues at coordinate 602,467,349 of CM034151.1, read as the reverse complement.
AACCCATAAACAATATCATATTGAAAAAGTAACCATTGGGTAAATGGGAATGCTTTTTTTAATTCTAAATAAAACATCTAATGAGCGACAACATAAAAGACTTTTTACAAAAAATAAAAATGTTAAGATTTGTGTTAATGACTTAGGAAGAGAATATTTATTCTAGTTACAAATAAAAAATACTATCCATTTTAAAGCAAAAATGCATGAAGATTTCCTTTAATGCAAGAATGATTATGGAAAGCCCTAATTTAATGAGAAATTACTAGTATAAAATCAAACAATCATATTAAATATTTGGTAATATTATATAATCTACTCTGTTATGCTCTATAATCCTTTATGTTTATTGTCTCACATGTATTAGTGGTGGCCTGTGTAAAAGAACCAAGAATTCAATAAAAATTGAGGAAAGAAAGAGGTTGGAAAGGTTTACTACTATTCATACTCCGATGAGTCAAAATATTGATGTGTGATCACTTTTCTACTTGTTCTTATGTACTCTGGTTTTTGTTACTCGTTTGTTAGTCTATGGAACCTTCGTGTATTGTTTGCTAAGTTTTTGCTAATGTTTTTCGAAAGATAGCTCTGGGTTGTTAGGTTGTGTTATATATTTTCTCCTTTTGAAATTCCTTGTTAAATCTTCCAGTTGTATTGGTTATGGTACCCCTCAAAACTGATTTTACCCTATCTAATAAAAAACTTGTTTCACATGTCTTAGCTTAAGGAATAATCATTATAAATGTCCAAACAAAGATTCATTGTCACATCATACTCAGTTTATTGTGATGTTTGTAATAACAAATAACACAAAGGAGGTGCAATGGTCACGTTGATAACCAAACATGAGGTGTCATCCCTATTAAAGTTTTCAATAACCTAGATCTATCAAATGGTTAAAAAAAAATTTACACCCCATCCCATGTGGACAAAATATGATAAAATGAAATATATGTTGTGAATCCATTTATTTTATTGGAAAATGCTTTATGGCAAGAGCTATGAACTAGGCACCTTTATGCCATTTTTAGGAGGTCAACATAATGGATATTTTAATCTATTTTGTTGTATATAATGTTGACCGTCCATTTTTTTAGATAGCACAATTTAGTCTATAGAATTCCCACCAAGTATATGATACTCCATAAGCTCATATTTTAATGAACAAGACACGTAAAATAATGTTTTGGTCATTATAGAGGTGATACATATAGGTGAGAATTTATCATAAAAATTTAAGTATATCATAATTATGTAAGTTTATAAATTTATTGCTTAAAATTATGAACTAAGAAATTGTTTTGGTAAATGGTATGTAGTAAATGCAATGCCTGGGACTAGTAAAATATTATTGAATCAGAAAAAGATATTATATTCAATAATAATTTGGGTTTGGTAATATTATTATGGAAAACCATGTTGTTCTTAGCCAAGTTAAGCTTATATTGTCGTTAATGGTTTGAAAAATATGTATTAGAGTGGAATGAATTTAGTTTTGACTAAAAAGGCCCAAATAAGTTTCGAAATGTTTGAAATCAAAGGAAGACATGCATCTAGATGAGAATGAAAATTGTTTGTTTGTTTGAATGAGAGGGGCACTTATCGATCATGCAAGGTTCAAGATTTTAGTGAGATCTTAATTTTTTTATTAGATAGGGTAATAAGCAGGGATTGTGGATCCCAGAAGCCTTATAAAGAAAGATGCATCATGAAGACACCGAAAAGGGGAAAAAAAGAGAAACAAGACCAAAAGGAGAGTTAAACCAGCTTAACTCAAGAAATACTAGGTCCAAACGAGACAACCAGAAAGAAACAAATGAAAAATCCAACATCGCGCCCCCACATGCCATAAACAGTCAACTCCTTCTCTTAATTCTTCTGGAATGCACTATTTTCCACCCATAATCATAATCAACAACACCCCCGAATGTCTCCTTGATGTAGTCTTTATATTACTCTCCCTCAAAAAAATCAATAACCTTTAGGGAATCCGGATTGATTTGGGGTTTAGATGTTCGAGGGGAAAGATCCCAATGTTAATCTCCAGTACCACCTCCAATTTACCTAAAGGGGTTTTTGCCACAACCGGATTTGATCTTTAAAATTTGGTGCTATCAATTTTACTCTGAATTTTCAAATCCCTATTTTCCCCCTCATAATGCTTACATCTCTCTTCCTCAAATGAGTCCTCCCTTTAAAAAAAATTCTCCATTGGAATGGGGGATAACACAATATGATTTTCCATTGAATCCTATGTTTCATACCTATAATCCTCGCCCTCTATCCCACTAATAGACTTACTATCATCTTTACTACTGTCATACAAATCTATGAGTTCGAGACCTACTGGATATGTTCTCTTTTCATTGGGTTTGTTTAGGGATGTGGGAGCAGGTGAAAGGGTGTCCACTCCAAATGCAGTCGTTATCCCATCAATATGTTCTACAACCAGCTCCCCGTTGGTCAACATCTCAGTTTTTTTCAAATCTCCAGTCGTGGAATATGGGAAAAAAGGGTTTAGGGGGACTGGATTCAAAATTTCCATGCCATAATCAACGCAAGTAGGTGGCTTCAAGTGTCATTCTTGAGATGAGCCTTTGTAGGAACTAATCCCATGGCCAATATACTTGCATTTAACGTAATACAAAGAGGAGAGTTTGTACTCAATCTCCTGTTCAACAACCCCATGGGCTGACTAGAAATGGATAAAGGTGGGAAAATGTTTCCCCAGGGATACATTCACACACCTTCTCATAGAGACCATCCTTATTCTGACGAGATTCATTGGATCTATGACTAGCAAATCCATAAAGGCTCTGGCTATCCCTCCCAGGTTTTCAAATTCCCAAAACTGGAGGGCCAAGTCAGGGAACTTCACCTAGACTAGGAAAACATTGGGTTCAATTTTTTTCATGTCTAAGCTAGGTCGCCATTTGACCAGATGCAGCATTATCTTCCCATAAAGCCAAGGTACGCCATTAATGGAAATGAGGTATTCTTCCTCCCTGTTAAACTGAAACAAAAATGATTTATTTGAGATGGCCACCACATAGATGTATCCCTTTGAAGCCCATTTTCTCCTAGCCTAGACCCTAACCAGGTCCCCTTTTGGCCTAATGCCAACAAAGAAACCAAAGAGTGAAAGCCCATACCTATTACTAGCCCTTTTCACCAATTCCTTTGACATAAATAGTGTCGGCTCATTCTGTTTCCAGGTTGGGTTCATGGGAGGGAGGGGGAAACAATTTCATTCCTCCTTGAAGCACACATTGCCCAAGATTTCAACACTCTATACCGAGAATCCTTAGAGGAGAGCTCGAGGAAGCAGAAACTCCCATAAGAATTTGAAATTATTTCTCCTGCTCATTCCCATGGACATCATTGTGAAATACATACATACATACATACATATACATACATACATGTTTATGTGTTATAATCACTTAATTTTCTAGTTGTTATTTTTCTCCCTCCATACAAAAACATTAAAATATGTGGGGATGTTACTCAATATTTTGGGTTTTTCCTTTTTTTGTAATGAGGTGTGAGGATGAATAAACAACATACTCATCCCAAAACCTTTTTTTCTTTATATTGTTTGTGGGGAGTTGATTTATTTATTTTGTGCATGTCCTACAATCATAGTAGTTCATGAAACTACATTGTTTTGAGGAATTGTATCAAACAAGTACTGTGCATTTTTATATGCTTGCATGTTTTACATACATATCTATTTGGGTTTTACAACTATGACTTATGACTAAAATCCCCTTTCCATTATAGTTTGTTTCATGTCCATACCTTTCTCTAAAGATCCCATTTTCATGTAGGCACTGAGTATGGTGCACAGGTTGTGGAGTATGGCTTTACACCTTTCAATTGCATTTGTTTCATATTTTCAAAGGTCTATTCAAGAAACCCATTTTTTGCATGCCTTGCCATCACATCATTTCATAAGGCCACCTATTTTTTAGGGATTTTGTCAAATAGTTGTCCTTGCATTACATAAGATGAAATGGTTTTGAAGCATTTTGTCAAACAATTCACATGCCTTGTACATACTTCCACATTTTTTGTTAATATTAACATGAGTGATTGAAACAAAAACATTTGGAAAAAAAAGTTTCCATTATGCTTTGGTGGATTGCATCCATACCTTTCTTTCAATCTCTTATTTTTCCATGGAATGAGCCCAATAGAATGGCCCCAATGAGATAAATATGTTTTCTCCTAAAGAATTACACATAACAAGATGCAGAGCCTCTGTTACATTAAAATCATTGATGATAGTGACTCACGCGGGTTTCCCATATTGTGCTTCCATTTACACAAAAGAAAATCAGGTTTCCGTCATTTTGTAAAAGTAGACGTGAATTCCTTCCATTTTGGGGTAGCTGAGAGGAGGATAAAACATGGGCATTATATTTTCTCTAAAACTCCCATTTTCATCTAGCAAGGTGGAAACAAATATATAATATGTCTAAGTGGCCGTCAAGTTTACACGTGCAGGAAGTTACAGAGATTTTCTACCATTTTCTAAGGTTGTGCACTGCCAACATCATATTATTTTCGAAAAACTTTCCCTGCATAATATAGCCTATCTACTAAATACTAAGTTTCATCAAAGTTTGTATATAATGAAAGAGATCAAATGTTTTTTTTTTTTTTTTAAATATTATGAATGAATTTAAATGAATATGTTCTATTAACCACCTTTTTGTTGAAAATTGTTGAAGTCTCTTTTCAATCCCCACGACAAGAAATCTTTGATTATATGTTAGTATGAATATGATAAGTTAATGGAAATTGAACTCTAAATACTTTCACTTGAGCATACTTTTACTAAAGCATTCGGAGATCTTTATGGCTCCAATTTATTATATTGTTTAATATTTGAATTTTGGTTGATATTTGAGATAGGAGGGATTGTTGAAATTGTGAATGGATTTTTGAAAATGTACTTCAATTTTATATAAATTTTAAATGGTGAGAATAATTTAAAGTTTAATTTTCATACAAGTACTTGTTTTAATAGAGTTAAAGGTCCAATGACTATAGAAAAATATCCATAAATGTGAATTGGATTGGGTTATATATTGCATCAACATGTTTGATTTTATATTAATAATGTTAAAAAAAAGTGAATATTAACTTTTAAAATATGAACATGACTTCTTATTTAAGCCTACAATTGTGTGTGTGTGTGTGTGTGTGTGTGTGTGTGTGTGTGTGTGTGTGTGTGTGTGTGTGTGTGTGTGTGTGTGTGTTTGTGTCTGTGTCTGTGTGAATGTTAAGGATTAATTTATACAATTTATCACATTAAATGAATGTTCAAATATAAATTATTAATTATTAATGTTTTTAAATATATTTAACTTTAGATTTTTTTTGTGTTCTTCTCCTGACTCTAAATAAATGTAGAGTTGCATACATCTACCACATGTTACGAGTCATTACAATTCATTAATCTCTCTCTCTCTCTCTCTCTCTCTCTCTCTCTCTCTCTCTCTATATATATATATATATATATATATATATATATATATATATATATATATCATTGAATTCATCTAATCATGACTTCCCATTTAAACATACAATTTAATATAACTATATATACTCCATCAATAAATGTTGCTACATACTTTTTACAACTTATTACTGTAAATGAATGTTCAAATATAAATTACTAATTATTAATGTTTCCCAATATATTCAATTGTAGATACTATTAATAGTACATGGAAAAATTAGCAATATGTTTTAAATAATACATCCTTGTAGAAAAAGCAATTCAGTTAATTTATTAATTAAAATCCCACCCAAATATGTATCGAAACAAATATAGTTATTCAATAGCAAAAAAAGTATTTATTCATCGGTTCATGCTCAGCTTTATGCGTTCCTCTCCTGACAATAATTACAGATAGACGGGGATTAAGGCCCAGGCAAACTAGGCAACTACCTAGGGCACTAACATTTAGCGAAGTAATTTATTTTATTTTACTATAATTTTTATGAATAGTAGATTAATTTATTAGTTCCATATATGTTAGTAGCAATTAGTGTTCAACCTCACACACGAATTCAATTCACTTCATTCAAAATAATATTAAAATTACGTAATTGTATTAAGAATATAATAGCTAACAGTCCCCAAATATTTATGCAATTGCCTTTGTGGTAATATTCTTAAATTTAATTCATGCTCATGTATTTTTCATACTTTGTGTTTTTTTGAAGTCTAGGAAGTTATTTTGAAGAGCTAAAAAAAGTTGAATATGTAAAGAATGTTGTAAAAAATAGTTGAGTAATATATGAAAAAAGGAGGATTATAATAGATTATATGTTAGAGAATTAGTTAAGAATTTTAGGTAGTAGTATCTAAAAAAAAATATTTGGAAGTTTTTTTCAGATGGCAAAGGCATAACATATCAAGTAATGCAATATTTGGTCATGATTAATTATATTTATACTATAGATCTTATTTATGTGTAGAAGGTGTTAGCTCTAATATTGCCTAGGGCGCTCATAACCCTTAATTCGGCCCTGATTACAGACACCCGCCCCAAAATAATTACACATATCTACTACATCTTACCAATTTATTATCATCATAGTTCACCTATATCTTTGTACTCCAAGGACTATTGAATTCATCTTTCTTCTTCCATTTTACATTTTCAAGAGATGGAGAAATTTGTAGGACTAATATATATAAATTAATATTTGAACTTTATTCAATGAAATTTTGAGATTAAAATCACAACTAATATATTTTAGGTATGTTAGAAATTACAATTCAATGTTCAATATTAGAAAAATAAAACATAAAAAACTAATATAATTTTTTTTTTTAAAAACTAGAAGACATCCCCTCCAAGTTCCCAAAGTGTGTGAGACGAAAAAAACATCATCAAAATCCAAAAAACAAATTTATGCATCATGAAAAAACCACAATTTGTAAACATCCTACAATCATTAAATTCCACAAGTTCACATTTGATCTATTCATTTCATCAAAGAATTTGATAACCTTGTCAACTTTACTATTAATTACATATCTAAAACTAAACTACAAACACAATTGGAATATATAACAAGAAATAAACTAGCAACATATTAAGCATATGTATCAAGAACTAAAATCATGTAAAGATATCAAAGTGAATCTCAATACTAACTATATTTCCATGAACTTCTTTTTTTATTTTCCTCATTTGCCAAGTTTCCATGTGTTGAAAGAACATAAACGAAGATAAACTGTTCATGTTCGAATCTTTCTAAGATTCATTTACTTCAAGAGATTCAAAGTCTCATCATGGCATTTCATCAAACCACATTTCTGTGAGGCTTCTATTAACATCATATTGCATGAAATTAAATCTCATCTAAGTTCAGAGAAACCAGATTATATTGTCCTTAGGAAGTAAGTAAACAAAGATAATGGTGCCTTTCAATTTTTATCTGTATCATGCATTTCGTAATTCAATTTCATCATGAATGTTTAACATTTTTCCTCTAATATAATTTGCTCTACGATGAGAGGATTATGCCACATTTTGTATCAAACCTTTTCCTTTTCCAAAAATGTGTTTAATCAAACCATCAAAAGGCATCACTATCTTTTACAACTCAACTTTCATTATTTGGTCCGGCTGCAATGTGACACTATTTGTATAGTGATCACCAAAAAGTATTAGTTTGGTTAGACAAATTATCAATCAATACAGTTTTCATAAATTAGAAGATATATATCATTTTAGGAAAAAGTAAATTTAAAGGTATCAATTAAATTTATGGATGGACAATTATTAATGTATTATGTATTACTTAGTGGAATGTAATGTAGCAAGTTGTTCAATTTTAAATTTGATACCTATTTTAACTTTAAATTTTATGTTTATTTGACTATTGTTTAGAAGAAATTATATCTTATATATAGATATATGATATACATATGTTATAGATTATATAAATATATGATGTAAATTGTAATGCCCCCTCGATTTGCATTTTTTGAGCTACTTCTATTAGGGATGGCACGTCTAAGGCCTGCAAACCTGTCTTTCCTTACAAAATAATACAAGCACATTATTTGAGAATATGAGGTTGTTAATCACCTGAAACCCATGTGCCAGTGTTGTAAATTTTAGCAGTAGTTGGATAGTTGCAGTGAGGGTAGTTTACAGAATACATGGGTTTCCTCATGAGACAGTCACATTGTTTCATTTATGGAACAAACAGATCTCTAGCCTGCTCCGTTACACTTTCTTGTACACTCCCATCCTGTGCCAACAGGGTATGGACATCCAGCAAGGCAGATAGATAAAGGAATTTTATTAGATGTTGCAGTTGCAAATGCTCTTGTAGACGGGTATGAAAAATGTGGGAGAATACTCATGGAATGTGAACTGTTTTTTTTCTACCGGTTCACATTTCATGCTCATCTTTTTGTTCATGTTGGTCTGTCCACCTTGGATGCCATATTTTAGAGACCAGAGTTCTAGTTTTTATTTGTGTAGCTTCATATCTGTGTTAATTTGTTAGCTTGGATAGTTGTTCGTCCATTTGTTAAGATTATATAATAGTTATCTTATTGTTGAGAATGTATTTAATTGTTTTCTAATTTTTGATTTCCTTTAGTGACACCTTGCAACCTATTTGTTATGGTTGTTAAGTTGTTATGTATCTCAGTTGTCGATTGAGAATCGATCTCGGCCATTGTTTTACCAATGAGAGTAGTATAAAAGGAGGTCATTGGGTATTTGGAAAAAAAAAGTTTTGGAGAAGCATTTGCAGTGCTAGCAAATGAGTTTGTAAGTTTGCAGTGATAGCAAATAGTCTTGCAGTGTTAGCAAGGGCGCAGTGATAGCGTTGGGGATAGCAATGGGGGAATATCAGCATGAGAAGTTGGGAGATTGTCGGAGTTCTGCCAGTAAGAGGTAAGGAATATTTGTATCTCTTAATTTGCTAAAGTTAATATAATTCCTCATTTGTAGAATTGGTTTTCCCTTAGAGGTTTTTCCAGGGACAATTTGTCTGAAAATATTGTGTTCTTTGTGTTACACATTTCTTTCCGTATTTTTGTTAGTGAAGTTGCAGTTGTGTTATTTTTCGATATTAACTGTGAATTAGTTTTTGGCAGTTAAATAATCTTTTAAGATAGGCGATTAATAATCAATGACTGCAACAAAATTTTCACATGGTATCAGAGTTGTGTTAAGGGTAGAAAATGTTTGCCCTAGGAAATAAATTGAGGGTTTATATAACCTAGTTTGATCTCTTTAAATTATTTTTACTTTTATCCTTTGAGATGGCTTTAGCTTGTTTGAGAGATCATGAAAGATTAGATGATGCCTTGAATTTTGGTGTATGGAAGGCCAAACTTTCTTTATTGTTGGAAGAGAATGGTATAAAGGATTATGTTACCACTATTGTAATTGTACATATAGACGCAACACAGCTTGCAACATACAAGAAAGAGGATGTAAAGGTGAGGAGGATTTTCCTTGATGGTGTTAAGGATCATATTGTTCCACACATATCCAAGTTAGATACAGTGAATAAGATGTGGGATGTCATTCTGAATCTGTACTAGAATGCTACCACTAACCACAAGCTGATTCTCAAAGAAAAGTTGAAGAATACCCGAATGAATAAGGGAGAAGACGTTACAAGTTACCTCACCAAGCTTAGACTCGTCAAGGATGAGTTAGCAACTATTGGAGATAAGCCAGATGATGATGAGCTAGTAAGAATAGCCCTAAATGGGTTTATTAAACAGTTGGATGTCTTTGTTCAAGTTGTTAGTGGACGAGAAACCTTACCGAGTTGGGATCGACTATGGACTGATTTCACTCAGGAGGAGTTTAGACTAATTCTTGTCAATGGGGCCAATAAGAGTCAGAAAAGTGAGGGAGAACAAGAAAACGTTGCCCTAGCAGGAAAAGGGAAAGTAAAGAAGGGATTTAGCAAAGGATCAAATTCTCAAAGTGAGAAGAAGAAGGACATGTCTAAGGTCAAGTGTTATGGCTGCCACAAGTTTGGCCACTATGTTAGTAACTACCCACAAAGGAAGAAGAATGATAAGAAGGGAAAGAACTAGGTGGTGGCTTCAGCAAGTGCAAAGGAGCTCTCTAGGAGATTGGAGGATGAATTTATACTCATAGATTGTATGGTCATCTCAACCTCACAGTGTGTTTGGTATATAGATAGTGGGGTGTCATTTCATATGACAGGAGTTAGAGAGTACTTCTCCAGTTACTAGGAGGACACCAATATCTAGATTTCTATGGGGAACTTGTTCAAGCTCAACCCAGTTGGGAAAGGGACTGTTCAGTTTCAGAGGGAGAATGGAAAGATAGTTCCACTTCATGATGTCTTGCATGTGCCAAACTTAGGTATGAATCTGATTTCTGTATCTGTTCTTTAGGATAAAGGGTATAATGTACTTTTTATAGGGACACATGTGTTGATTAAGCACAAGGATTGGAAATCACCCATAACTATTGGAGTTAGGAGTGGTCGCCTTTATAGGTTACAGTTTGATACTCCTAAGGCACTTATGAGCAGTAGTAATCCTAGAGATCTTGGAGAGCTATGACATAGGAGGATGTGCCATATTCATCATGGATCACTTAAATTGCTTTGTGAGACAGTGACAGGTGTTCCAGAGGTGAGCACAGAGAATGATGATGTATGTAAGAGAGGTGTGTTGGGGAAGTTTGCGAAAACATATTTTCCAAGGAGTGACAATAGATATAAGGGTGTTCTTAATCTAGTACATTCATATGTATGTGGACCAATGTCGACAAAGTCTCTCAGAGGATATGTGTACTATGTTACATTTATTGATGATTTCTCTAGGAAGACCTGGATATACTTCTTAAAGACCAAGGATGAGGTTTTCAGTCGCTTCAAAGAGTTCAAGGCTGTTGCAGAGAACTCGACAGGAAGGAAGATAAAGGTTCTTCAATCAAATAATGGAGGTGAGTACAAAGGAAATGACTTCCAGGATTTGTGTACCAGAGAAGGAATCAAGAGAGAGTGGACGGTTCCTTACAATCCATAGTAGAATGGAGTTGACGAGAGGAAGAAACATTCTATATCAGAGGTAGAAAGGGCTATGCTACATGACCAGGACATGCCCTGCTATCTATGGGTAGAGGCATGTAGTACAATAGTTTACATTCAAAATAGGGTTCAACACAAGGTACAAGGGAAGATGACACCAGAGGAATCTTTCACAGGGAAGAAGCCAGATGTAGGTCACTTCAGGATATTTGGGAGTTTGGCATATTGTCATATTCTAGAAGATACATGTACCAAGTTAGATCAGACTACAGAGAAGGGGTACCTTGTTGGGTACAATGAAACTTCAAAGGCATATAGGATTTTTATTCCAGGGACTAGAAGAATTATTGTCAGACGTGATGTCAAGTTCATGGAGGACAAAGCATTTAGAAGGTTCAGAGATTTGCTATCAGATGATCAAAGTGAGCAGCCAACAAAAGCTCTAAGTCCAAGTCAAGGGCAGCAAAGCTCAAGTACAGTTACTAGTATGGGCATAGACTGAGGTAGTGAAGATTCACAGAGTATGGAGCAACTAGTGCAGCAGGATATGCATCTAGAAGATTTAGAGGTTGATATTTCATCCTCTACAGTTGGTAGCAGGAACCGTGAGGTTCAAAAGACACAAAGGGATACTCAAGAGTTTGTGGGAGCTCCTAGGAAGAGTACGAGATAGAGGAAAGAACCAGCCAAGTTCAATGACTATGTGGCATTAGTCATCCAGTTGGTAGATAGTGAACCTTCCAGCTATCAAGAGGCTGCAAAACATTAGGTATGGCAAGATGCTATGGTTGAGGAATATACTTCAATAATGCATAATGATGTGTGGGAGGTAGTTCCTAGACCAACAGATAGGGCAGTAGTTGGATCACGTTAGATCTTCAAGATAAAGCATGGTGTAGATGGTAGCATCGAGAAATACAAGGAAAGGTTTGTGGCAAAGGAGTTCTCTCAGAAGGAGGGAATAGAATATGAGGATACATTTACTCCAGTGGCCAGGTATAATTTTATACGAGCTGTAACCTCATTTACAATGTAGATGGGATGGCTGATCCATAAAATGGATGTCAAGACAACATTCCTTAATGGTGAATTGAAGGAGGAGGTATACATAGAACAACCAGAAGGCTTTGTAGCACACAACAAAGAGACCCACGTGTGCAAATTGATGAAATCCTTGTACAGACTCAAGAAGGCTCCTAGAACTTGGTATGAGTGCATTGATACATACTTGCAGAAAATGGGCTTTGTGAAGAGTGAGGAAGATGGTAACCTCTACTACTTGGTGGTTGGAGGCGAGGCTCTCATTCTTATTCTATATGTAGATGAATTATTTCTTACAGGTGCACTAGGGCTCATAGAGGATTGCAAGAAGGACCTTGCAGAAAAGTTTGAGATGAAGGACTTGGGACTCATGAACTATTTTCTAGGCATAGAGGTGTGGCAGACAGATGGAGAGATTTTCCTTGGTCAAGGGAAATATTGCATTGAAATCTTGAAGATATTCGAGATGGAGGACTGCAAAGCCATGTCTACACCTATGATCACTAATTGGAGGAAGGTAGATACATCTAAGGACAAAGATGTAGATCCCGCCTTATACAAGTAGTTAGTTGGTTCACTCATGTATTTGGTCAACACCAAGCTGGATATAGCATTTACAGTAAACTCTCTTAGTCAGTTCATGGTTGAGCCAAAGAGAGTGCATTGGACAATGGTCAAGCATGTGTTGCATTATTTGCGTGGTTCAGTTGAGTATGGGATCAGATATGTTCGAGGTGAAGGAATCAAGCTGATAGGCTATACTGACGTAGATTGGGAAGGTAGTACAACAAATAAAAGGAGCAATTCAGGGTGTTGTTTCAATTTAGGATCAGGAGTTGTTTCTTGGTTCAACAGGAAGCATAAGTCTATGGCTTTGAGTTCATCAAAAGTAGAATACATTGCAGCTAGCATGGTGACATGTGAAGTTATATGGCTTTGGAAGTTGCTAGTGGTCTTGTTTGGTTAGAAGGTTGAGACTACTATGATACACTGTGACAATTAGAGTTGCATTAAGTTCTTTAAGAATCTAATTGTTTCATGATAGGTCTAAACATATAGATATCAGGTATCACTTCATCAGGGATTGTGTACAATGAGGTATTATTCAGCTACAATACATACCTACAGAGGAGTAGGTAGCAGACATTTTGACTAAGGCGTTGGGGAAGGAAAAATTTATCTTCGTCAAAGATAATATGGGTGTTGTGCAAAACAACTTCCTCGCTAAGAGGGAGTTAATTTGTTAGCTTGGATAGCTGTTCGTCCATTTGATAAGATTAGATAATAGTTATCTTATTGTTGAGAATGTATTTAATTATTTTCTAATTTTTGATTTCCTTTAGTGACACCTTACAACCTATTTGTTATGGTTGTTAAGTTTTTATGTATCTCAGCCGTCGATTGAGAATCAATCTTGGCTGTTAGTTTACCAATGAGAGTAATATAAAAGGAGGTCATTGGGCATTTGGAGAACAAAAGTTTTGGAGAAGCATTTACAGTGCTAACAAATGAGTTTGTAAGTTTGCAGTGATAAAAAACAGTCTTGCAGTGTTAGCAAGGGCGCAGTAATAGCGTTGGGGATAGCAGTGGGGGAATATCAACAGGAGAAGTTGGGAGATTGTCAGAGTTCTGCTAGTAAGAGGTAAGGAATCTTTGTATCTCTTGATTTTCTGAAGTTAATATAATTCCTCATTTGTAGAACTGGTTTTCCCTTAGGGGTTTTTCCAGGGACAATTTGTCTGAAAATATTATATTCTTTTTGTTATGCATTTATTTCCGTATTTTTACTAGTGAAGTTGCAGTTGTGTTATTTTTCGATATTAGCTGTGAATTAGTTTTTGACAGTTAAATAATCTTTTAAGATAGGAGATTAATAATCAATGAGTGCAATAGAATTTTTAAAATCTGCAAGCCACAAATTCATTGATTTATATTTGTGTTGGTGAAATTATTATTTCTGAGAGCTTTAAACTCGCTTGGGTTCATTTGCTAATCTGTAACCCAGTCTTTTGCAACAGGAGGATCGTACTTAGAGGACTCAAACATGGGAGGAAGCATGATTATGAATACCATCACTATGAGTGCAGTGGGAATATCAAATGGAAGCCAATAAACTGAATTCGATCCTTATCTAAGTCAAATTATGATGGTGGGTATTATAGAAATGTTCTGTGTTGTTATATCTCTAGTCGGATTTGTTTCAGTAATCCCATAACACTGCATATGGAGGTGTCTTGAGGAGTATGTATCTTCTAGGTTTTCAAATACTGGCTTGGAAAAGAAGGTTTTAAAGGCATTGCCTTATGTCCTCTATAGAAAAAATGAGCTTAGAGGAACATAATATTGTAGCAAAGTGCCCGATCTTCCTGACAAAATTCATGAAAGGAGAACGTGTGACGGCGTTGACAACGTGCAAGCACAACTTCCACATGAAATGTGTGGATAAATGGTTTGTTTCTCACTCCTCATGTACAACCTGTAAAAATTTCCTTCTCAAGGAAGAAGACCATTATATTCAATGTAGATCAGAGGCCTATATGGAGGTTAATGCGCCAAGACCAGCAACAAAAAAAAGGCATAAGTCTAGCTAAGAGATTTAATTTTGTAGGCAAGATACCCATCTCTTCATGTAGCTTCATTGATTAAATAGAACAAGGAAAAAAGATAAGTCACGTATAGTTTATTACTTAGCTCTTATAAAGGCGGTAAATCAACGAGATCAGGACACTTCCTGAAACATTTAATTTAAAAACATTGTTATTTTAATGGCATTTTAAGGAGACCTATGAGTGCATCACCATTAGGGTAGAGCTTGGAAAATACTTCACTTAGAAATAAATAAATAAGACACTCTAGGAGATCATTGCTAGAAAAATGAAAGATTTCAAGTAAATGCAAAATAGTTGAACTGTGGATACACACAAACTGCTTGACGAAATGCTTATTAGAGATGCTAAGCCAAATCCCAAAATTTTGAATGGATTTTTTCCTCTAGGCATGGTCTCCTTACCTTCATCTTTTATAATTTTTGTATAATTTGGTTTTTCATTTGCAATATAATAGAAATGTTAAACCACAAGATGCTTAAACATTTGATTATTTTAAAATGACGTGTATTGTAGAATGATATTACATCACCTTGTGACTTACGCATTGCAATAAACCTTGGAACCCACTTTATTAGATGCTTGGAAACTCAATAATTGAAATGGATAGTTGCGGGCCCTCGAGTGGGCTAGTTGAGATTGAGTTTCATCCTTATACCTAGTCATTGTCCATTAAAAAAATTAGGTAAATTGTGATTGTCGAAGACTTAAAAAACAACCTTTTGGGCCCCGGAAAAAAGGTGTCAAGCGTCATTTGTGGTACTTGTTATGAGGAGAGCCATATAAAACTTTAGATTGACCCCAATCAATTGTTTGTACTCTCTTCATCGCTCCTCTAGGAGCCCTGTTATTTTGTTCTATACTTTGAGGAAGTTGTTAAAATTAAGAAGGGTTTCGTATCAGCTCGCCATTTGGCCCCTGAACAACGAAATGCTTATTTTCCTTTGCAAACCTCGAGTATTTTTACTATACAATTGCATGGAACCTTCGGTTTGGGAAAAAAAAAATCCTAATTAGTTTAGAAAAAGGGGTTTCATAGGCATTTGTTCGTTGTTTAACTTGGTCAAAATTGGCCTATTATAACCAGTGGCTCCGGAAAACCATTTTCCAATTCTACATTGCTCCCCAGTTTTGAATCTTGTCAGTCCTTACGAATTATTTGTATGTAGGTGGACACATACGAATTTTCCTGTCATGAATTTGCTTATCAGAAGATAGTTTTTGAACACACTTTCTTAGCCTCTAAGCCTAAATTGAATGTTTTTGCAACAAGCACGAAAACATAAAAGGAAAGTTGTAGGACCCTCGTCGGGTTAACAAACCATAGTCGAAACTTGTTGACACTTATAAATAACTGTTTGAAACTCTATCATGCGACTTGTTGTGTGAAATTGAACTTTTGGCAAAATAGTGTTTCTCTCTCTCTCTCTCTATCTCTTTCTCTCTCTTTGGTTAAGAAATGAAGTGAAATAAAATCAAATCAATACATGTCTCTAACCCTCTCCTTCTGAATGATGATTATTATTATGTAAATGGAAACTAAAAACATTAATTGTGCTAGATCTAGGTGAATGCCATGCCAGCAATTTATCATTGATTTTATGCTCACTTGGTTTTGCAGGATGCAAGAAAGATGACAAAAAGGCATGGTGTAATTCATTGTTTATTATTGTAATTTATATAGGTCATTGTAAAATGTATATATGCATAATCTCTTTTCATATTACATAAAATCTTAAATATTTGAAATTTGGTAATATGTATGAGATGCTAGTTTTAGGGATGCTTTGGGAAATGTGTATTTAATCATAGATGTCATTTTGATTCAGATTTATGTATGGTAAAAAGATTGGATATATAGAGATATATATATATATATATATATATATATATATATATATGTTAAATGAATATGAATTTAATAGGCTATAGTGAAATTCTAGTGTGCAATTGAGGGTTAAATAATTAGTGAGTTGTGTTTCTTACCTTGAAAATGTAATAAAGAAACTAAATGAAATAGTCAACCCTAGTACAAAATTCATGCATAACTAACCCTCATGTGTTATTATTTTAGCATATAAAATTGAGACCTTTGAATGAACTTAACCAGTATACTCGAGGACACCTGTTGTTTATGTAAATAAGAGCCCAAGTTGAGATTTACATCATAGTTTGTATGTTTAGTGACATCATCATGAACCCATCAGTTAAGAATGACATTGTCAAACATTATCTACAGTATGTGGTTCCTTTCTGGGATTGGCTATCATGTGTGTAGTAAGGATAATGTGTTATCTTAGGGTAGTACTCCTTAGGAACCAACACTAAACATAGTGTAAAATCCTCTTGGACCGACATGCATGTCAAGTGGTGAAAACCACCAACTAACCTTGACAGTCACCCTTAAGATTTGGGATTATAATTTAACTCGATACTCAATCTTTTTTATCGGTGGGCTTAATGGTGCAATACTAAAGGTTAATTGTGAAACTTAGCAACTTTTTAAGTTACAATTAGTTGGTGAAAATGTAACCATAAGATGATATGGTTGGAGAAAGGTGAAATTTAGATCATTCATATAATGTGTATAAACCATCTTGTAGCGAGAGGCTAATTTCAAGAAGTTTGATTCGTAAAGTGAAATGTAGTCCTCTAAACAAAGGAGTATTCCCTCTTGTTCTCCACTTTTCCTAATGTGTAATGAATTGTACATTGTGATACTAAGTGATCATGATCTTGAGGCAATTCCCTAGGATGAGAGCTAGTAGGCTCATGAGCATGCAAATGTCCTTATTAAGAAACTGGTTGCGCAACAATTTCAACACACTAATTAAATTAAATTAAGTGAAATCATTTTAAGATGAATGTAAGAGATTCGAACGGGTCCTATGTTTTAGATACCTACACATGAGAATACTAGTGTTTATCCCTTTAACCCCTCTAAAAAATATTGTTATTTTGACAAGAAGTATCAAATATACCTAGAGTTACCAGATGATTTGGGAGATAAGTGTGTGCAATAACTCTAGTTGTGACCTAACTAAGGTGTGTAAAATTTATAATTGAATATCTTCTTATAACACATTTAATGCGTAACTGTTTAGGAATACAAACCTGCTGGATTTTGAAATCATACCCGTTAGTACCTTGATGACTAAACAATTAAGTGAAGTAGATGGGATACATGGTTATTTCTCATAGTGTAAAATAAAATAGACTAACGTTATAAATTAAATGTTAATATGAAAACAATGTGAAATCTATCTATTCTTGAATCTATAAAGTTCCTTTTCTTCATAAGAACCTCCCTTGTTGCAACTAAGATAAATGCAAAATCCAATCAAACATGCAACTTAGAAAAGGAAACCTTGGAACAAACACTAAAAGGGTCATATATGTATATATGTTCATACGAACAACCAGGTTACAACATTCTGGTGTGTGATGAGGGAAACAACTAAAATTAGATGCGATTACAACAAGTGAAATGTTAAATAAAGTAAAGATAATGTAGTCTAGTTATAAAATAATTGATAAATAATTTCCAAAAAATAAGGTCAATAACAAAATATGAATGTAATAAATATGTAAACCGGGAAAGTGTTGTCATGGATGGTGCACATATGGGATTCATAACGTATTTGAATCATTATGTTGTGTCTTTCCATTTGAAAAAAGAAAGTGGCATTGATGTGTGTCACATGTTTTGATGTTGGCTATGTGGGTTAATGTTTGTGTAAGAAGATCATGTGTTGTGCATTGTCATAAGTGATCCCATGTAGTGTCGTGGGAACTACAATGTGAGTCAAATAAATTTATTTCATTATTCTTAGTGTTTTTTTTTGTGTGTGTAAAAAGTGGGTGTTACATTTGGTATCAGAGTGAGGTTCATGCTCTGGAACCTCTGGGATGGATTAGAGTTGTGATGATTATGTATGGTGGTGGTGGAAATGGGAAGAGTAATGTTCTATATGTGGTGATGTAACTAGTGTTATAATTGTGATATTATTAATGCACATGTGGTACATATCACTTAGTGCGTATTTGTTATCATCTATATGTTCTTGTGATGAGAGTATTCACTCTCCTTTTTGTGGATTCAATGATGATTTCAAGTGTGATGTGCCATGTTGTTATGTGTTAAAAGAATGTTATTGTGGATTGTGGAATGTTGGAGTGTCTTGTTACTCTATGATATGTAAGTGTGATTATGTGTTGAATGACAAGATTGGTCTATAGTGAATTGGATGGTATCATGATGTCACCACAGTGTTGTGATGAATTGTGTGTGTAACTATGTTGTATTGCAAATTATTTTATGTTGTAATGTTATTCAATATGTTCATCATATGTATAATTCATGTAGTATGTGGTGGTTCATGTCATGAATTAGGGGCATATGGTGATCGTATGACCCCTATTGTGCAGTACTTGCACCTTGGGTGCATTTTTTTGAAACGTGATGTATTATAACCCAGGAAAGTATTGATTTTGTTTACCCTTTATAAATTCCATGTGTAAGACGTTATGGTTAATGTGCATGAATCACCATTGTGTTATTGATGTATTTATGTGTTCTGTTGTGAACCTTACACTAGACAACCATAAGGGGAGAAATTATTAAGAGTGTCTATAAGGAGAGAGGGGGTGTGAACCAAGTTTCCATAATCTTTAGCCGAGTACAAGTGAGGAAGGGGGGTCTTATATAGAATGAAAACCCACTTCTATATTTTTAGTATACTTCGATATTTATCAGTATATTGTGGATGTGCACCACCATAGGCTCAAATTATGCAAATTAATGTCCCCTGCTCTTTCCTATTAGGTTTCCCATCGAAAAATCCTATGTGATTTTGACTATGTTGAGCCCTATGGGAGTATAGAGGGATGATCCATGCAGTGATGATGATAGTTACATTATTTAATACACTCATTTCTGGTTACATTTATATTTTTGCAAGCTCAGGATTGAAATCTAAGTGTCAGCAACTCAATGAGTACCCCTTTAGTGGCCGGATAAGGCCATGTATTGATTGTAATGTGTTATTTCTATATGCGTATTTTATTCATAAATTGATCATTATCTATTTTCTAGCAAGAACCAATAGTTTTCTTGATTGATGTGTTTTTTATATTTTGGGGATTTTATTTGGTTGTTGCACTAACATGTAGATTTTTGCACTAACTATGGCTAATTAGCCATTTTTTTCCGTAGTTTTAAACATTCTTTTCATATTTAATATTTTGATAGCCTTGCCCAAGGCTTGGGATTTTTTCCACTTGGCATCTGAGATAGATTGTTATGCTGGTTCTAATTTCATAAAGTGTTGGAATAGGGTCATGGGATTCACCATGGAGTGGTTAAACCTATGGACCCACTTTTTTGTATGGGGGTACACCCCAAGGAGTTAAAGATAATTAGAGGGTTATTGAACCATAATTTATTATGTCACTTGGGTTAGGGGTAATGGGGCTCTATGTGCCCAGGGCCATAGGGTGATCCGACCTCATTATATGGAGAAAGGAGATGGGACTCTATGGCTGAGTGACCTGATATTCTTGATGGCACTTTATGGTTGAGTGACCTATGTTCTCGATGTCATTCTATGGTTGAGTGATCTGATATTCTCGATGGCACTCTATGGTTGAGTGACTTGATATTCTTGATGGGGCTCTATGGTTAAGTGACCTGAATTGGTTTTGGAACTATGATTCTTTCTCTTGGGAGATTTTTGGAGTTGTTTGGTGATGCTTTTGAAGGTATATGGAGTTGTTTTGTGTTTCTTTTGGAGATATATGGAGATTGTTTCGTGATGTTTTGTGATATGTGGATTTGGTGTTATGAGTTATGTGTACTCTTTTGAGTCTTGTTAGAAATTGTTATGATTGAGGATTGACACTCCTCTTGGATTACTATGTACAATTAGATATTGTCTTTACACGATGTTGGTATAGTCATGGTTTTGGGTCATGTGATACTAGTTGTATATGTATTAGTGTGATGATTATGTTTGTCACTCACATGTGTGTGTTGGATTTATGCCTATGACATGAATGGTGGAAATCCTTCGTTATGTGGAATAATTGTTTTTTTATGGTGCAATTAAAGTTCTTGTGATGTGATACAATAATTAAAGTATGTAACAAGATGTCTCAAGGGTTGTTCTTTTTGTGTTGAGTTTTGTGTAACGTATTGAGGCCAATTACTGTTGGGCACCCATGAACATAAACCAACAGAAATTCTAAACGATGATTATTAAGAGCTTGACATTAATAAATACCATAAAGGAAAAATACTAAGTAATAAAGAAAAATATAACTAACTACCAATCTTCACATAACATTAAAATTTAAGATATTGCATAAATTAGCTTGATTCCTTGTGGTCATGTTGTAATGACAGGTTGTTTTATTAAATAACATGTGTCATTTTTACCTTTCTTTCCTACGTAGCCTTTGAGATTTGCTGATGTGTCGCATCTAGGAATATGCTCTTATAAGGGGAGGGAGATGTAATGCACCCCTCGGTTTGTAGTCTTAGATCTTCCTTTGTCAGGGATGGCAAGTGTACAGGCCTACAAACCTATATTTCCTTGAAAAAATAATACAAGCACATTATTTGAGAATTTGAGGTTTTTTATCACCTAAAACCCATGTGCTAATGTTGTAAATTTTAGCAGTAGTTGGATAGTTGCATTGAGATTAGTTTACAGAATGTGTGGGTTTCATCATGAGATAGTCACACTATTTTATTTTTGTAACACGTAGATCTCAAACTTGCTTCGTTACACATTCTTACAAAATCCCAGCCTATGCATAAAGGGTATTAACATCCATAAGGGAAGATAGATAAACACATTTTATTAGATGTTGCAGTTACAAATTCTATTGTAGATGGGTATGAAAAACATGGGAGCATACTCATGGCAAGGGTTCACATTTAATGCCCATCTCTATGTTCATTTTGGTCTATCCACCTTGGCCGCCATATTTTAGAGACGAGAGTTCTAGTTTTTATTTTTGTAGCTTCTGTTATCCCAATTTTATCCCCCCAGGAAAAATTGATCAAACATTACCTCACACAAGAAAATTGGAAGTGACAATTCAGTCAAGCGAGGCCACAGTTCAGATCCAACAACCAAGGGTCAGGCAGGCCTAACAAGTGAAGAGCAGGGTCAAATACAAGGTCGAATGATGCAAAGGAAACTAGAGGATCAACAAGAGAATGGGGAAAGGATAATTTTTTTTGGGTTTTGCATACGAGTTGACTCGGGGCCAAACAAAAAACTCACGAAAGGTACCATGCGTCAGCTCAGCATAATTCCAAAAGGTGCAAGAGGGGAAGGCCCAAATCTACTAAGTACAGTAGGGTCAGCAGAATCCTAAACGTGGTTAGAATCTAATGAGGCAGTGTTCACTCGAGTCCTTAAATCATATTAGTATGGAAGAGCCATCAGAAGCATCCATGCATCCCAATGGTGTAACTCCAAGGGTCAGGATCCAAACAGGGTCCATAGACAAGCACCACCTCACCACGTGGTCAGAGTCAAAAAGGGGACAGAGCTAGCCATTGAAAATTCAGGGTCAGTGGAAGCCTCCATGTGTCATCTCAGCACAACTTCAAAGGAAAAATCCGTGGGCATGTCCCAAATGTGCGTTGACCTTCCACATCTCCAGAACCCAGCATAGTCACTCCTAAATAGGCAGAAGGGACCTAGCCAAAATGGAGAAAGTGGAGCAGACCCAAATCAGCTAAGTATAAAGGGGCCTGCTAAAGGTGCCACGTGCCTTATTGGCACAACTTCAAAGGCACGACCTAAAGAGGGACCCTGAACTAGCGCCAACCCTCCACGTGTCCAAGATCAAAAAAGGGACACCGGTTATCGAAAATTCCAAGATCGGGTCAGGCCAGCATAATCCTCCATGTGTTAGCTCGACGCATCTTCAAAGTTACAATTTAGGGGCAGGTCCCCAAAAGAGCTCCAGCACGCCACGTGCCCCAGGACCAAAAAGGGTCTCACCAGCCACTAAAATGTAGCAGCGACAATAGAAGGAGCTACATGTCGGCTCAATGTAACTTCAAAAGTGAGACTTGAGGGGAAAGTACCAAACATGTGTGAATCCTCCACGTGTCTCAGGTTAAGCACACTATCTCCGCCAACAAGGGGGTTTAGGAAAATAACAAAAGGAAGAGGGCAGACCTGTGGATGATGCCATGTGCCTCGAAGGTGCTTCTCCTAGAGTGATAGGAGGGTGTTGAATCATCAAAAGGCATGGGGTTACCACGTGGTCCCTGTATGGACAGACCCTTTTACATATCATGAGCCAACGCTAAACGCCTAACATCAGCCTTCAGACAGCTATGTCTTGCAACTAGGTGCTTGGAATTGAGTAGGAAAGGACTTTTTGGAGAACTCCCAGTGTCTACTACTCACCTACCACCATTAATGACCTGGTCTGCCATTTTTGAGGCTTTCAAGTCTCCCACCTATCGCCATGATGAATAATGGACTCCTTTCTTGCCCAGTAAGGAACAACACATGGAGGCATGGGTCTTGTAGTGAATCCCATCATTCTTAAAGGTGGATTTCAATGCTTTCTGGAGTGGTTGGAGTAGGTGAATTCAATTTATTACTGGGGTGGTTGAAGCAGGGTTCAAAATTTCCCTCTCTTCTTCTCTTATTCTTCTATATATTGTAAATATGGGGCATTTTTTAAGAGGTTGGTCATCTTTTCCCTCCTACCCCCCCCCTTCTCTCTTTTTTCCTTAGGGTATAATGTGGAGTCTAAGCCTCCTCTCTTAGCTACGTAATGAAATTTTCTCGCCCCTTGCCCACTGATGGTGTACCGTGTGATGTCTTGGAGCAATAAAATCTATTTCGTGATGCATTTTGTCCATCCTTTCATGTTTTATTGTCTCTTCTTGTCTCTCATCATTGTAGGGTATACTGTGCATATTTATGATGTCCATTGTAGGTTTTGGGAGCTGTGCTTAATGGTTGAAGTGGTGATCCATGTGAATTTTATCTCTGGTCTATGGTGCATCTTGTCCACCCTCTCCTTTGCTCACCTCTCTCCATTTCAGGTAGCTGAGGATATGACCAAAAACCTCCTTCTTTGGTGTATCACCATTTTAGTGTAGGCTTTGTTTTTCATGCACTCTCTCTCCCTGGTCTCTTGGAAGGTTAGATTAAGATTAGATAGTTTTCCTACATTATAATAGCTTGTGGCAGGTAGTTTCGGAGTAGGAGCCAGCCTTCTCTGGAGGTCCATCTCAAGTTCGCAAGTCCCACATCTTGAGAGATGGTCTAATGTTATGCATATCACACCAGATGCCCCACTCAAATTTGAGGCCATTCGGGGGTGGTGTGATTTTGCACCAACAATTTTGGCATGCCTGGTGGGACACTGAAGTTAGATATTTCTCATCTTTCCGAGGTGTATCATCATCAAACATCAAATCTTGAGCCACCATGTGACCACACCAATAGTTTTGGCATGCTCGATCGGACAGGTTTGAAGAGATTTACATCTTTACTTCATTAGGTTCGATGTGATCTTGGTGGAGATCTTAGCCTTTTGAGGCACTTTCAAGCACATATGGTGACTCCATATGGTCAAAAACATATCCTCTGAATCACAAACCTTCTCCCATCCATTTTCATCCATTATTCCTTCCACATCTTTCGTTTTCTCCTATTCCAAGAAGTTGTGCAATCATGACTTCATTCCCCTCTTAGAACTCAAACTTGCAGCAACCATAGTGCAGTCCACCTCCAATGTATTTCCTAACTCCTCTAGATCAACATTATGATCAGATCCATAACCATTATGCTTACCCATATGAGTCGTGTCATAGCCAGTTTTTCTATGGTGTTTATCAAGAATAAGGGGACGCATATAATGGTAACAATTATGTGGAGAACGATGATCTGCTGGAGAAGATCCAAAGAATGGAGGCTAGCATGGTATAGTCAAGGGCTATAGAATAGATGAAGGCATTCATGATTGGTTGTAGGGCACCCTGTCCATGGGAGGGCCCTTTTCCAAGACACTATAGCCCACAAGAGAAGTTCGACTTCATGGTCGAAATGGTGCCCCAACTTGTGCAATGGACTAAGGGGATTGAGGATTATGAGATGGACATAAGATAACCTTTTCAATGGGTAATTCCACCATCTCATAGATTTTCTTTTCCTCTTTCTTGATCAATATCATTGTATCAGTGTCATGAGTCTAGCTTCCCATATGCTGCCCCAAGTGTTGAATTTCATTCTCCACCCCTTGTCTTCCATCTCATCTCATTTCCTCTTCCCTTTTCCCTTACATATTCAAGTCCTCTCCATAAGAACCAAAATTTATGCCTTCCCCTACACCACATATAAAGAAACAACTAGTGGAGACCCAACCCACCACTCCTACTTTCCTGAGTCCATGTCAGGGAGAAACTCCAAAAACCCATCAAGGAGAAGAGCAAGAAGGATATATAAACAAAGAAGAAATGATAGAAAGCTTAGTAAGCTTGGCTCTCAGGTTTGGGATTACAAAAATACCCTTGATGGTTAAACCTTCAGAGGAGATTAGGGTCAAACCACAAGTAGTGGAAGCTGAGTTTCCAGTAGAAGAAGAATGAGGACAAGAGGAATAAGATCAACAATCTGTATGCTCTGAATGCAGTTTCCATAATGACACTATGTCTGAAGAGGATGTTGATCTAATCCAAGCTACACAGCCATTCAAGAGAGAGGAAGAAAAACCAGCTCCATGTCCCATTGAAGAGGATCAACTCAAGGATATCAAATTAGAGTTGAGGCCACTTAATGAAGAAAGAATTATTGAATATTTTTTGCTTTCATTTGAAAGGTTCTATTTGATTAATGAACCCATCACGGAGGAGGACCATACGGTTCTGGAGGCTTCAAGTGTAGAGAAAGCCACAGAATAACCTTCAATTCTTCCTCCCACTTCATCCCCGTCAAGCTCTAATGTCAAAGAAGAGTTTGATCTTTCAAAATTCATGTTTGAGAAAGAGGGGAACTATGGTGAACAAATCACAGATCCGAAGGATACCATGGGGGAGGTCGAACGTGAGAAGTAGGAAAATGGGGAGGCATATTATCTATCTGACTTGGAGGAGTGCTTTGATAGAGACAAACCCAAGGAGATCACATCATTTTCTCCTCCAACATCCTCCTTCCAAGCACATGAGTTCGCTGCCATGGAGGAGAGCATCCGATTGCAACAGCCTGCATCTCACAACATCCCTCTGGAACCAAGGTTGGAGGATCAAAATATTCCATGTTCCTCTCAGCATGAGGAAGAAAAAGGGCATGAGGATCCTATCTCTCCCACACCATCCACCTAGGAAGGTCCGTGAGAAGACTCCATTCTTGGAGTTGAGATTCAGAACCATGGGTAGATTCAAAGGACCAGATCGTGCCCTATAAGTTGTTGGGCTTCATTAAAGCCAAGGGAGAAGCTTAAACCAGTCATGCCCAATTCATGGCAAGAGGATGAGTATCAAATCACCAAGGGTCACCATCAACACCTCCAAGAGTCCAATTTCAATAAGCTTGAGGAGGTTTTTTTATTGATGTTCATACCTTTATGATTTTGGTGGAAGATTGGATTCTTATTGGTTTCTCACTCACTGTAACAGCCATGTTTAGTGCCAAATCATATACATGGCCACGTTTTTTAAGAAAAGGAAGCTATTTCTCCCTTCCTGTGGCAAGCTTTGTTTAGTTTTTCTTTGTTAGGGTTAGTGTAAGAGTAGGAGTAGATTTTTCTTTCAACAGAGTAAGTGCCTTTACGCACTCTGCATATCCCACTTGAGATATGTATGAATTTTAGTTTTGTACATAGCAGTGTCATGGCATTTTGTTGCTCCATGGTTGTATCACTATGCAATTCAGTGTACCTCTAGGTGAACTTTATAGCAGTCCATTCAGGGATAGGTGAAAGCCCTAGGTCAATACAATTTTCTACTCTCAGAACCTCACCTTCAAGAATTTTTTATGAAAATTGAGAGGGTAAATAGCGGGGTAGGCTTAGGGTCACAAAGTGCAAGAAATCATGCTCAAGGTTTCAGGGACAAGATCAGTACTAGGCTCTCATTCATGACTCCATGCCCAATGGATACTTCCAAGGCTATTGGTCTCTTCATCTAGTAGGTAGATGTCCCCGTGAGTCACCAAAATGTTATCCAAATTTTACCCCCGGGAAAAATTGATCAAACATGACCTCACACAAGAAAATCAGAAGGGACGGTTCATTCATGTGAGCCCACAGTTCAGATCCAACAACCAAGGGTCAGGCAGGCCTGACAAGTGAAGAGTAGGGTCAAATACGAGGCCGAACGATGTAAAGGAAAGCTAGAGGCTCAACAAGAGAATGGGGAAAGGCTTGAATTTTTTAGAATTCACATACGAGTTGACTCAGGGCTGAAAAATAGACTTGCAGAAGGCACCACATGTCATCTCAACACAATTCCAAAAGGTGCAAGAGGAGCAGGCCCGAATCAGCTAAGTGTAGTAGGGTCAGTGGAATCCTCCACTTGGTCATAACCTGACGAGATAGTGTTCACTCAAGGCCCTAAATCAGTTGAGTATGAAAGAGCTAGAGGAAGCCTTCACGCATTCCAATGGCATGTCTCCAAGGGTTAGGGTCCAAACAGGGTCCATGAACAAGCGCCAGCTTGCCACATGGTCAGAGTCAAAAAGAGGACAGAGCCAACCATTGAAAAGTCAGGGTCAACAGAAGCCTCCATGTGTCATCTCAGTGTAAGTTTAAAGGAAAATCTAGGGGTAGGTCCCAAATGTGCATTGAGCTTCCACTTGTCCAGAACCCAGCATATTCACTCCTAAATAGGTAAAAGGGACCTAGCCAAAATGGAGAAAGTGGAGCAGACACAAATCAGCTAAGTATAAAGGGGACTGTTGAAGGTGCCACGTGCCTTATCAGCGTAACTTCAAAGGTGCAACGCAAAGAGGGACCCTAAACTAGTGCCAACCCTCCACATGTCCAAGGTCCAAAAAATGACACCAGCCTTCGAAAAGTCCAAGATTGGGTTAGGCCGACAGAATCCTCCATGCATCAGCTCGACACATCTTCAAAGTTACAATTCAGGGGTAGGTCCCCAAAAGAGCACCAGCACGCCATGTGCCCCAGGTCCAAAAAGGGTCTCATCATCTGTTGAAAAGTAGCAGAGCCAACAGAAGGAGCTACGTGTCACCTTGATACAAATTTAGAAGTGAGACCCGAGGGGTAGGTCCCAAACATGCGTGAAGCCTCCATGTGTCTCATGTCAGCCACAATGTCTCCGCCAACAAGGGGTTTTAGTAAAGAACAAAAGGAAGAGGACGGGCCCGTAGACAATGCCATGTGCCTCAACAAAGCTTCTCCAAGAGTGAGAGGAGGGGGATAAATCTTCAAAAGGTGAGGGGCTGCCATGTGGCCCCTGTATGGACAGACCCTTTTTAATATTGTGAGCCAACGTTAAACGCCCGACCCCATCCTTCGGACGGCCATGTCTTGCAACCATGATCTTAGAATTGAGCAGGAAAGGAATTTTCAGAGAGCTCCCGGCACCTGCTACTCACTTGCCACAATTAATGACCTAGTCCATCATTTTTGAGGTTGTCAAGTCTCCCACCTATCGCCATGATGATGAATGGACTCCTTTCTTGCCCAGCAAGGAACAACACATGGAGGCATGGGTCTTGTAGTGAATCCCACAATTTTTTTAGGCATATTTCAATGCTTTTTGGACTCATTGGAGTACTTGATTTCAATGCATTACTGGGGTGGTTGTAGCAGGGTTCAAACTTTCTCTCTCTCCTTCTATTATTCTTCTATATATTGTAAAGAGGGGGCATTTTTCAAAAGGCTGGTAGTCTTTTCCCTCCTGCCCCCCTCTCTCTTGCTTCCTTGAGGTATAATGTGGAGTCTAAGCCTCCTCTCTTGGCTTTGTAATGGCATTTTCTTACCCCTTTCCCACTAATGGTATACCGTGTGAACTCTTGGAGCAATAAAATATGTTTTGTGATGCATTTTTTCCATCCTTGCTTGTTTTATTGTCTCTTCTAGCCTCTCATCAATGTAGGATCTACTGTGCATATTTCTCATGTCCATTATAGTTTTTGGGATCCGTGCTTAATGGTTTAATTGGTGTTCCATGTGAATTTTATCTCTGGTTTGTGGTGCATCTTGTCCACCCTCTCCTTTTCTCACCTCTCTCCACTTCAGGAAGCTAATATTGTGACCAGAAACCTCCTTCTCTGGTGTATCACCATTTTAGTGTAGGCTTTGTTTTTCATTCACTCTCTCTCCCTGGTCCCTTGGAAGGTTATATTAGGATTAGATAGTTTTCCTGCACTAAAAAAGCTTGCTGCATGTATTCTAGGAGAAGGAGCTAGCCTTATTTGGAGGTCCGTCTCAATTTCGCAAGTCCCAAAACTTGAGAGATGGTCCAATGTTATGTAGATCACATCAGATACCCCACTCAAATATGAGGCCATTCAGGGGTGTTGTGATTTTGCACTAAAAACTTCATATCAAGCCATGAATTCATTGATTTATATTTGTGTTGGTGAGATTATTATTTCTGAGAGCTTTAAATTCGCTTGGGTTCATTTTCCATTATCTATAACCCAGTCTCTAGCAATAGGAGGATCGTACTAGGAGGACTCAAACATGGGAGGAAGCATGATTATGAAGGCCACCACTATGAGTGCAGTGGGTTTATCAAATGGAAACCAACAAACTGAATTCAATCCTTATCTAAGTCAAAGTAAAATGGTGGGTATTATGGAAATGCTTTGTGCTTTCATATCTCTAGTCGGGTTTGTTTCAGTAATCCCATGGCACTGCATATGGAGGTATCATGAGGAGTATATATATTATAGGTTAACAAATATTGGCTTGGAAAAGAAGGTTTTAAAGGCCCTATGTCCTCTATAGAAAAAATGAGCTTGGAGGCACATAATATTGTAGCCAAGTGCCTGATCCGCCTTACAGAATTCATGCAAGGAGAAAGGGTGAGAGCATTGCCAAAGTGCAAGAACAACTTTTAGATGGAATGTGTGGATAAATGGTTTGTTTCTCACTCCTCATGTATGACCTGTAGAAATTTCCTTCTCAAGGAAGAAGCCAGTATCATCCAATGTAGATCAGAGGCCTGTATGGAGGTTAATGAGCTAAGAATAACAACTAAAAAAGGCATAAGTACAATGAAGATATTGAATTTTCTAGGCAAGATACCCATCTCTTCATGTAGCTTCATTGATGAAATAGAAGAGATAGAAAATAGATAAGTCATATATAGTTTATTTCTCAGTTCTTGCAAACGCAGTAAATCAGCTGGATCAGGACACTTCCTGAAACATTTAATTTAAAAACATTTTTCCTTTAATGGCATTTTAAGGAGACCTATGAGTTCATCACCATTAGAGTAGATCCTGGAAAAGATTTCACTTAGATCAAAAGAAATAAGACCCTCTAGAAGATCATTGCTGGAAAAATGAGAGATTTCAAGTTAATGTAAAATAGTGGAATTTTGGATGCACATGAATTACTTGAAGAAATGCCTATTAGAGATGTTGAACCAAATCCCACAATTTCGAATGGCTTCGTTCTTCTAGGCATGGTCTCCTTACCTTATATTTTATAATTTTCGTATAATTTGGTTTTTTTTGCAATATAATAGAAATGTTAAACCACTAGATGCTTAAACATTAAATTATTTTAAACAGAAGTGTATTGTAAAAGAATATTACATCACCTTGTGACTTACGCGTTGCAAATAAACCTAAGACGTAAACTCACTTTCTTAGAGGCTTGGAAATCAGTAATCGAAATGGATAGTTGTGGCCCCTTGAGTGGACTAGTTGAGTTTGAGTTTCATTGTTAAACCTAGTCATCATCCTTTCATAAAATTAGGTAAATTGTGATTGTCAAAGACTTACAAAGCAATCTTTTGGGCCCCAGAAAAGAGGTGTCAAGCATCATATGTGGTACTTGTTATGAGGAGAGTCATATTAAGATTTAGATTGACCCTAATCGACTATTTTTACTCTCTTCGCCGCTCCTCTAGGATCCATGTTATTTCGTTCTATGCTTTGAGGAAGTTGTTAAAATTAAAAATTCGGGTTTCATATCGGCTTTCCGTTTTTCCCCTAAACAATGAAATTATTGTCTTCCTTTACAAACCTCGAGTATTTTTACTAAACAATTGTGTGGAATCTTTGGTTTGGGAAAATCACATTCCTTGTTAGTTTGTAAAAAGAGGTCTCATAGGCCTTTGGTGGCTATTTGACTAGGTCAAACTTGGTCGATTGTAACTGGTGGCTCACGAAAACCATTTTGCAATTGTACATTGTTTGCATGTTTTGAATCTTGTTAGTCTCTATCGATTATTGGTATATAGGTGGACACGTAGGAATTTTCCCGTCATGAATTTTCTTATTGGAAGATAATTTTTGAATGCACTTTCTTAGCCTCCGAGCCTAAATTGAACTTTTTTGCAACTAACAGGAAAACGTAAAAGGACACTTGTAGGACCCATGTTGGGTTAACAAGCCACAATGGAAAATTGTTGACACTTATAAATAACTATTTAAAACTCTATCATGTGACATGTTGTGTGAACTTGAAATTTTGGAAAATTAGTGTTATCTCTTTCTCTCTCTCTCTCTTTATCTCTTTCTCTCTCCTTGGTTAAGAAACAAAATGAAATCAATACATGTCTCTAACCCTCTCCTTTTTAATGTTAATTATTATTATTATGTAAATGGAAAATAAAAACATTAATTGTGTTAGATCTAGGTGGACGTCATGCTAGCAATTTATCGCTGATTTTATGCTCACATGGTTTTGCAGGATGCAAGAAAGATGACAAAAAGGCATGGTGTAATTCATTATTTATTATTGTAATTTATATAGGTCATTGTAAAATGTATATATGTATTATGTCTTTTCATATTACATAAAAGTTTAAATATTTGAAATTTGGTAATATGTATGAGATGCAAGTTTTAGGGATGCCTTGGGAAATGTGCATTTAATCATAGGTGTCATTTCGATTCAGATTTTATCCAACCTTTTTACCATATGTAAATCTGAATCAAAATGACACCTACGATTAAATGCACATTTCCCAAGGCATCCCTAAAACTTGCATCTCATACATATTACCAAATTTCAAAGATTTAAACTTTTATGTAATATGAAAAGACATAACACTTATAAATAATTTTTTGAAACTCTATCATGTGACATGTTGTGTGAACTTGAAATTTTGGAAAAATTAGTGTTTATCTCTTTATCTCTTTCTCTCTCCTTGGTTAAGAAACAAAATGAAATAAATACATGTCTCTAACCCTCTTCTTTTTAATGTTAATTATTATTATTATGTAAATGGAAACTAAAAACATTAATTGTTAGGTGGACGCCATGCTAGCAATTTATCGCTGATTTTATGCTCACATGGTTTTGCAGGATGTAAGAAAGATGACAAAAAGGCATGGTGTAATTCATTGTTTATTATTGTAATTTATATAGGTCATTGTAAAATGTATATATGTATAATGTCTTTTCATATTACATAAAAGTTTAAATATTTGAAATTTGGTAATATGTATGAGATGCAAGTTTTAGGGATGCCTTGGGAAATGTGCATTTAATCATAGGTGTCATTTCGATTCAGATTTACGTATGGTAAAAAGGTTGGGTGTGTGTGTGTGTGTGTGTGTGTGTGTGTGTGTGTGTGTGTTAAATGAATATGAATTTAATAGGCTATAATGCAATTCTAGTGTGTAATTGAGGGTTAAATAATTAATGAGTTATGCTTCCTACCTTGAAAATGTAATAAAGAAACCTAAATGAAATAGTCAACCTTAGTAAAAAATCCATGCATAACTAACCCTCATGTGTTATTATTTTATCATATAAAACTAAGAACTTCGAATGAACTTAACCAATATACTCGAGGACACATTCTATTTAAGTAAATAAGAGCCCAAGTTGAGATTTCCATCCTAGTCAATATGTTTAGCGACCTCATCATGAACCCATCAGTTAAGAATGACATTGTCAAACATTATCTACAGTATGTGGTTGCTTTCCGGGATTGGTTATCATTTGTGTAGTAAGGAGAATGTGTTCTCTTAAGGCAGTATTCCTTAGGAACCAACATTAAACATAGTGTAAAATCTTCTTGGAACGACATGCATGTTGAGTGGTGAAGACCACCAACTAACCTTGACAGTCACCCTTAAGAGTTGGGATTATAATTTAACTCATCACTCAATCTCTTTTATCATCGGGATTAATGGTGCAATACTAAAGGTTAATTCTAAAACTTAGCAAATTTTTAAGTTACAAGTAATTTGTGAAAATGTAACCGTAAGATGATATGCTTCAAGAAAGGTGAAATTTAAATCATTCATATAATTTGTATAAACCATCTAGTGGCGAGGGACTAATTTCATGACATGTGATCTGTGAGGTGAAATGTAGTCCTCTAAACAAATGTGTATTCCCTCTTGTTCTCCACTTTTCCTAATGTGTAATGAATTGTACATTGTTAAACTAGGTGATCATGATCTTGATGTAATTCCCTAAGATGAGAGCTAATAGGCTCACGAGCATGCAAATGTCCTTATTAAGAAATTGGTTGCTCAACAATTTCAACACACTAATTAAATTAAATTAAGTGAAATCATTTTAAGATGAATGTAAGTGATTCTAAGGGGTCCTATGTTTTATATACCTACAAATGAGAATACTAGTGTTTATCCCTTTAACCCCTCTAAAAAAATATTGCTAGTTTGACAAGAAGTATCAAATGTACCTAGAGTTACAAGATGATTTGGGAGATAAGTGTGTACAATAACTCTAGTTGTGACCTAACTAAGGTGTGTAAAATTTATAATTGAATATCTTCTTATAACACACATTTAATACTTAATTATTCAGGGATACAAACCTAGTGGAGTTTGAAATCATACATGTTAGTACCTTGATGACTAAACAATTAAGTGAAGTAGATGGGATACATGGCTATTTCTCATAGCGTAAAATAAAATGGACTAACCTTATAAATTAAATGCTAATATATAAAAAAAGTTAAATCTATCTATTCTTGAATTAAAAAAATTCCATTGATTCATGAGAACCTCCCTTGTTGCAACTAAGATAAATGGAAAATCCAATCGAATATGCAACTTAGAAAATGAAACCTTGTAACAAACACTAGAAGGATCATGTATGTATATATCGTCATATGAAAAACCAGGTTACAACATTCTAGTGTGTGATGAAGGAAAAAACTAAAACTAGATGGGATTACTACAAGTGAAATGTTAAATAAAGTAAAGATAATGTAGTCTAGTTATAAAATAATTTATAAATGATTTCCAAAAAAATAAGGTCAATAACGAAATATGTTCATGTAATAAATATGTAAAGCGGGAAAGTTTTCTCATGGATGGTGCCTATACGATATTCATAATGTAGTTGAATCATTATGTTGTGTCTTGCCATTTGAAAAAATAAAATGGCCTTGATGTGCGTCACATGTTTTGATGTTGGCTATGTGGGTTAATGTTTGTGTAAGCAAATCATGTATTGTCCATTGTCATAAGTGATCCCGTGTAGTGTCATGGGAACTACAATGTGAGTTAAATAAATTTATTCCGTGATTTTTACTAATTTTTTTGTGTGTGTAAAAAGTGGGTGTTACATATGGTATCAGAGTGAGGTTCATGCTCTCAAACCTTTGGGATGGATTGGAGTTGTGATGATTTTGTATGGTGGTGGTGGAGATGGGAAGAGTAATTTTATATATCTGGTGATGTGACCAACATTATAATTGTGATATTATTAATACACATGTGGTTTATATCACTTAGTGCATATTGCTTATCATATTTATGTTCTTGTGATGAGAGTATTCGCACTGCTTTTCATGGATTCAATGAGGATTTCAAGTGTGATGTGCTGCCTTGTTGTGTGTTAAAATAATGTTATTTTGGATTGCAAAATGTTGGAGTGTCCTGTTATTATGTGATATGTAAGTTTGATTATGTGTTGCATGACAAGATCGGTCTATAGTGAATTGGATGGTATTATGATGTCACCACTATGTTGTGATGAATTATGTGTGTCACTATGTTGTATTGGAATTTATTTTATGTTTTAATGTTATTCAATATGTTAATCATACATATAATTCATGTAATATGTGGTGGTTCATGTCATGAATTAGGGGCATATGGTGATCATATGACACTTATTGTGCAGTACTTGCACCGTGGGTGCATTTTGTTGAAACGTGATGTATTGTAACCCGTTAAAGTAATGATCGTGTTTACCCTTTATAAATTCCATGTGTAAGATGCTATGGTTAATGTGTATGAATCACCATTGTGCTAGTGATGTAGTTATGTGTTATGTTGCGAGCCTTACACTAGACGACCCTAAGGGGTGAAATTATTAAGAGTGTATGTGAGGAGAGAGGGGGCGTGGACTAGATTTCCATAATCTTTAGCCAAGTACAAGTGAGGAAGTGGAGTCTTATATAGACTGAAAACCCACTTCTATCTGTTTACTATACTTCGAGATTTCATATTATATTTTGGATGCTCACCACCTTAGGCTCAACTTATGCAAATTAACATCCCCTTCTCTTTCCTATTGGGTTTTCCATTAAACAATCCTATCTGATTTAGACTATGTTGAGCCTTGTGGGAGTATGGAGGGATGATTCCAGTAGTGATGATGATAGTTACATTATTTGATATACTCATTTCTGGTTACATTTATATTTTTACAAGCTCATACTTGACATTTGAGTGCTAGCAACTCAATAAGTACCCCTTTGGTGGCTGGATAAGGCCATGTAGTGATTGTAATGTGTTATTTATATATACGTGTTTTATTCGTTAATTGATCATTATCTATTTTCTTGCAAGAACCAGTAGTTTTCTTGATTGATGTGTTCTTATATTTTTGGGATTTTATTTGGTTGTTGCACTAACATGCAGATTTTCACACAAACTATGGCTAATTAGCCTTTTTTTTAGTTTTAAACTTTCTTTTCATGTTTAAAATTTTTATAGCCTTGCCCAAGGCTTGGGATTTTTTGCACTTGGCATCTGAACGGATTGTTACGCTAGTTCTAATTTCATAAATTGTTGAAATAGGGTCATGGGATTCACCATGGAGTGGTTGAACCTATGGACCCACTTTTATGTATGGGGGTATGCCCCAAGGAGTTAAAGATTACTAGAGGGTTTTTGAACCATGAGTTATTATATCACTTTGGTTAGGGGTGATGGGGCTCTATGGTTGAGTGACCTAATGTTCTCGATCTCAATCTATGGTCTAGTGACCTGATATTCTCTATGGCACTCTATGGTTGAGTGACCTAATATTCTTCATGGGGCTCTATGGTTGAGTGACCTAGATTGGTTTTGGCACTATGATTATTTCTCTCGGGAGGTATATGGAGTCCTTTGGTGATGCTTTTGGAGGTATATGGAGTTGTTTTGTGTTTATTTTGGAGATATATGGAGATTGTTTCGTGATGTTTTGTGATGTTTTGATTTGGTGTTATGAGTTATGTGTACTCTTGTGAGTCTTGTTAGACATTGTTACAATTGAGGATTAACACTTCTCTTGGGTTACTATGTACAATTAGATATTTTCTTTGCACAATGTTGGTATAGTCATGGTTTTGGGTCATGTGATACCAGTTGTATATGTATCAATGTGATGATTATGTTTTTTTAGTCACATGTGTGTGTTGAATTTATGCCTATGACATGAATGTTGTAAATCCTTCGTTATGTGGACAACTTGTTGTTTTTTTCATGGTACAATTAAATTTCTTGTGATGTGATGCAATAATTAAAGTATGTAGCAAGATGTCTTGAGGTTTTTGGTACCCATGAACATAAGCCAATTGAAATTCTAAATGATGATTATTAAAATCTTGACATTAAGAAATACCATAAAGGAAAAATACTAAGTAATAAAGCAAAAGATAACTAACTACCAATCTTCATAGAACATTAAAATTTAAGATATTGCAGAAATTAGCTTGATTCCTTATGGTCGTGTTGTACTGAAAACTTGTTTTATTAAATAAAATGTGTCATTTTTTCCTTTCTTGCATACGTATCCTTCAAACTTCGGTGATGTGTCGCATCTAGGAAGATGCTCTTATAAGGGGAGGGAAATGTAATGCGCCCCTCAATTTGCAGTCTTGGAGCCACCTTTGTCAGGGATGGCAAGTGTAAAGGCCTGAAAACCTATATTTCCTTGAAAAATAATACACATACATTATTTGAGAATTTGAGGTTGTTAAACACGTGAAACCCATGTGCTAGTGTTGTAAAATTTAGCCGTATTTGGATAGTTGCATTGATGGTAGTTTACATAATACATGGGTTTCATCACGAGACAGTCACACTGTTTCATTTGTGCAACACATAGATCTCAAACCTGCTTCATTACACATTCTTGCAAACTCCCAACCTATGCCAACAGGGTATTGACATCCAGAAGGGAAGATATATAAATGAATTTCATTAGATTTTGTAGTTACAAATGTTATGGTAGATGGGTATGAAAAATGTGAGAGCATACTCATGGCATTTGAACTATTATTTTTCTACTAGTTCACATCTCATGCTCATCTCTATGTTCATTTTGGTCTATCCACCTTAGATGCCATATTTTAGAGACGAGAGTTCTGGTTTTTATTTGGGTAGCTTCATATCAAGCCATGACTTCAATGATTTATATTTGTGTTGGTGAAATTATTATTTCTGAGAGCTTTAAACTCACTTGGGTTCATTTGCCATTATCTGTAACCCTTTCTCTTACAACAGGAGGATCATACTTGGAGGACTCAAATATGGGAGGAAGTATGATTATGGAGGCCGCCACTATGAGTACAGTGGGTTTATCAAATGGAAACCAGTAGACTAAATTCGATCCTTATCTAAGTCAAAGTACGATGGTGGGTATTATGGAAATGCTCTGTGTTTTTCATATCTCTAATGGGATTTGTTTTAGTAATCCCATGGCACTGCATATGGAGGCATCGTGAGGAGTATATATTTTCTAGGTTAACATATATTGTCTTGGAAAAGAAGGTTTTAAAGGCATTTTTCTCTGTCCTCTATAGAAAAACGTATCTCGGAGGCATATAATATTGTAGCCAAGTGCTAGATCTGCTTCATAGAATTCATGCAAGGAGAAAGGGTGAGAGAAAGTGCCAAAGTGAAATAACAACTTTCAAATGGAATGTGTGGATAAATGGTTTGTTTCTCACTCCTCATGTACGCCCTATAGAAATTTCCTTCTCAAGGAAGAAGCCCATATCAACCAATGTAGATCAAAGGCTTGTATGGAGATTAATGAGCTAAGACCAACAACAACAAAAAAGGAATAAGTAAAGTGAAGAGATTGAATTTTATAGGCAAGATACCCATCTCTACATGTAGCTTCATTGATGAAATAGAAGAGAGAGAAAATAGATAAGTCACATATAGTTTATTTCTCAATTCTTGCAAAGGCAATAAATTAGCTGGATCAGGACACTTCTTGAAACATGTAATTTAAAATATTTTTCCTTTAATGGCGTTTTAAGGAGACTTATGAGTTCATCACCATTAGAGTAGAGCCTAGAAAATATTTCACTTAGACCAAAAGAAATAAGACCCTCTATGAGATCATTGCTGGAAAAATGAAAGATTTCAAGTTTATACAAAATAGTGGAATTTTGGATGCACACGAACTGCTTGAAGAAATGCCTATTAGAGATGTTGAACCAAATCCTACAATTTCGACTAGCTTCGTTCTTCTAGGAATGGTCTCCTTACCTTCTTATTTTATAATTTTCGTATAGTTTGGTTTTTCGTTTGCAATATAATAGAAATGTTAAACCACTAGATGCTTAAACATTAAATTATTTTAAACATACATGTATTGTAAAACAATATTACATCACCTTGTGACTTACGCATTGAAAATAAACCTTAGACTTAAACCCACTTTCTCAAATTCTTGGAAAATCATTAATCGAAATGGATAGTTGTGGCCCCTCAAGTGAGATAGTTGAGTGTGAGTTTCATCATTAAACCTAGTCATCATCCTTTCGTAAAATTAGGTAAATAGTGATTGTCAAAGATTTACAAAACAATCTTTTGGGCCCCAGAAAAGAGGTGTCAAGTGTTATATGTGGTACTTGTTATGAGGAGAGTCATATCAAGCTTTAGATTGACCCTAATTGACCATTTGTACTCTCTTTGCCGCTCCTCTAGGATCCATGTTATTTTGTTCTGTACTTTGAGGAAGTTGTTAAAATTAAAAATTTGGGTTTCATATTGGCTCGTCATTTGGCCCTTGAACAATGAAATGCTTTTCTACCTTTGCAAACCTTGAGTATTTTTACTATAAAATTACGTGGAATCTTCGGCTTGGGAAAATCACATTCCTGGGTAGTTTATAAAAAGGGGTTTCATAGGCCTTTTGTCGTTGTTTGACTAGGTCAAACTTGGTCGTTTATAACCAGTGGCTCCGAAAAACCATTTTCCAATTGTAGATTGTTCATAAGTTTTGAATCTTGATAGTCCTTACGGATTATTTTTATGTAGGTGGACATGTAGGAATTTTCCCACCATGAATTTTCTTATTGGAAGATAGTTTTTGAATGCACTTTCTTAGCCTCTGAGCCTAAATTGAACTTTATTGCAACTAGCAGGAAAATGTAAAAGGAAACTTGTAGGACCCCCATCGGGTTAAACGGCCACAATGGAAACTTGTTGCCACTTATAAATAACTATTTGAAATTCTATCATGTGACTTGTTGTGTGAAATTGAAATTTTGGCAAAATAATGTTTCTCACTTTCTCTCTCTTTTTATCTCTTTCTCTCTCATTGGTTAAGAAACAAAATGAAATCAATACATGTCTCTAACCCTCTCCTTTTGAATGCTAATTATTATTATGTAAATGGAAACTAAAAACATTAATTGTGGTAGATCTAGGTGGATGTCATGCCAACAATTTATCGTTGATTTTATGCTCACGTGGTTTTGCAAGATGCAAGAAAGATGACAAAAAGGCATGGTGTAATTCATTATTTATTATTGTAATTAATATATAGGTCATTGTAAAATGTATATATATGTATAATGTATTTTCATATTACATAAAATTTTAAATATTTAAAATTTGGTAATATGTATGAGATGCAATTTTTAGGGGTGCCTTGGGAAATGTGCATTTAATCATAGGTGTCATTTCGATTCAGATTTGCGTATGGTAAAAAGGTTGGATGTGTGTGTGTGTGTGTGTGTGTGTGTGTGTGTGTGTGTGTGTGTGTGTGTGTGTGTGTGTGTGTGTGTTAAATGAATATGAATTTAATAGGCTATAGTGCAATTCTAGTGTGCAACTAAGGGTTAAATAATTAGTGAGTTGTGTTTCTTACCTTGAAAATGTAATAAAGATACCTAAATGAAATAGTCAAACCTAGTACCAAATTCGTGCATAACTAACCCTCATGTGTTATTCTCTTAGCATATAAAATAAGAGCCCAAGTTGGGATTTCCATCCTAGTCTGTATGTTTAGGGACATCGTCATGAACCCATCAGTTAAGAATGACATTGTTAAAAATTATCTACAGTATGTAGTTCCTTTCTGGTAGTGGTTATCATGTGTGTAGTAAGGAGAATGTGTTCTCTTAAGGCAATACTCCTTCGGAACCAACAATAAACATAGTGTAAAATCCTCTTGGACTAACATGCATGTTGAGTGGCGAAGACCACCAACTAACCTTGACAATTACCTTTAAGAGTTGGGATTATAATTTAACTTGGTACTCAATCTCTCTTGTCATTGGGCTTAATGGTGTAAATGGAAACTTAAAACATTAATTATGCTAGATATTGGTGGATGCCATGTCAGCGATTTATCGTTGATTTTATGCTCACATGGTTTTGCAAGATGAAAGAAAGATGGAAAAAAGGCATGATGTAATTCATTGTTTATTATTGTAATTTATAGGTCATTGTAAAATGTATATATGTATAATGTATTACCATATTACATAAAAGTTTAAATATTTGAAATTTTGTAATATGTATGAGATGTTACTTTTAGGGATGCCTTGGGAAATGTGCATTTAATTATAGGTTTCAATTAAATTTAGATTTACATATGGTATGTGTGTGTGTGTGTGTGTGTGTGTGTGTGTGTGTGTGTGTTAAATGAATTTGAATTTAATAGGCTATAGTGCAATTCTAGTGTGGAATTGAGGGTTAAATAATTAATGAGTTGTGTTTCTTTCCTTGAAAATGTAATAAAGAAATCTAAACAAAATTGTAAACCCTAGTACAAAATTCGTGCATAACTAACCCTCATGTGTTATTCTTTTAGCATAGAAAACTTGAGACCTTCGAATGAACTTAACTCGTATACTCGAGGACACCTTCTATTTATTTAAATAAGATCCCAAGTTGATATTTCCATCCTAGCCTGTATGTTTTGCAACATCGTCATGAACCCATCAGTTAAGAATGACATTGTCAAACATTATCTACAGTATGTGGTTCCTTTCCGAGAATTGTTATTGTGTGTGTAGTAAGGAGAATGTGTTCTCTTAAGGCAGTAATCGTTAGGAACCAACATTAAACATAGTGTAAAATCTTCTTGGACCGACATGCATGTTGAGTGGAAAAAGACCACCAACTAAAGTTGAAAAAACACCCTTAAGAGTTGGGATTATAATTTAACTTGGTGCTCAATCTCTTTTATCGTTGGGCTTAGTGGTGTAATATTAAAGGTTAATTGTGGAACTTAGAAACTTTTTAAGTTACGATTCATTTTTTAAAATGTAACCATAAGATGATATGCTTGGAGAAAGGTGAAATTTAGATTATTCATATAATTTGTATAAACCATCTTGTAACGAGGGACTAATTTCATTACGTCTTATCCGTAAGGTGAACCGTAGTCCTCTAAATGAAGGATTATTCCCTCTTGTTCTCCACTTTTCCTAATGTGTAATGAATTGTATGTTGTGAAGCTAGGTGATCATGTTCTTAAGGAAATTCTCTAGGACAAGAGCTAGTAGGCCCACGAGCATGCAAATGTCATTATTAACAAATTGGTTACTCAACAATTTCAACACACTAATTAGATCAAATTAAGTGAAATAATTTTCAGATGAATGTAAATGATTCGAGCGGGTCCTATGTTTTAGATACCTACAAATGAGAATACTAGTGTGAATCCAATTAACCCCTCTCAAACAAGAGTTTTAGTTTGACAAGAAGTATCAAATGTACCTAGAGTTACGAGATGATTTGGGATATAAGGGTGTATAATAACTCTAGTTGTGACCTTAGTAAGGTGTGTAAATTTTATAATTTAATATCTTCTTATAGCGCACATTTAATGATTTATCTTTTAGGAATACAAACCTGGTGGAGTGTGAAATCATACCCATTAATACCTTGATGACTAAAAAATTAAGTGAAGTAGATGTGATACATGGTTAGTTCTCATAACGTAAAATAAAATAGACTAACATTAGAAATTAAATGCTAATATGAAAATAACGTGAAACCTATCTACTCTTGAATCAATAAAATTCTATTACTTCATGAGAACCTCCCTTGTTACAACTAAGATAAATGGAAAATCCAATCGAACATGTAACTTAGAAAATGAATCCTTGGAACAGAGACTAAAAGGATCATGTATGTATATATCTTCATACAAACAACCAGGTTACAACATTCTGGTGTGATGAGGGAAACAACTAAAATTAGATGGGATTACTACAAGTGAAATGTTAAATAAAGTAAAGATAATGTATTCTAGTTATAAAATAATTTATAAGTTGTTTCCAAGAAAATAAGGTCAATAAAGAAATATGAATGTAATAAACATTTAAACCAGGAAAGTATTGTCATGGATGGTGCCTATACGGGATTAATAATGTAGTTGAATCGTTATGTTGTGTCTTGTCATTTGAAAAATGAAAGTGGCCTTAATGTGCATCACGTGTTTTGATGTTGTCTATGTGGGTTAATTTTTGTGCAATAATATCATGTGTTGCGCATTTTCATAAGTGATCCCCTATAGTGTTGTGGGAACTACAATGTGAGTAAAAAAAAATTACTCCGATATTTTTACTGTTGTTTTTGTGTGTGTAAAAAGTGGACATAGATCGAAAATCACATCAACATCCTAATAGCTACGTGAGCATTGTGCATGAAAAAATGGACAAGATGAAAAATAGGGTACCAAGGACAAGAAGAAAATAAAAATTAATAAGTAATGTTATTAACCTTCCCGTCACCTTGACTATTATGCTGACACATGTGCACAAAACTAGGGATTTTGGGCACTTTGGTCTCCCTTGTGTTGAACAAAGAGAAATCTTCAAAATAAAATCATTGGCACTCGTGTATCAAGAATCTTTAAGAACAAGTTATAGATAAGTATGGTGATTTGTTATATAGTAATCAGGCGTCAAAACACCCATTACATGATGCATTGTTGCAAAATAATGTGTCTGAAAAGTGCAAGGAATACAAGCATAAAAATGAGTAGGCTCATAAAACTAATATTGTAAGCATATGTTTAAGTTCATTTAGAAAACAACCACCACCTTTCTACTTGTAAATAGATAATGGTGTGACAAAAATGTGGACATTGTTTGTGTTTGCATTCATGTTGACAACCAGAAGGGTTTTCAACACAATGTATGTGAGTTTCCTTCCAGCGGTTCACACACACATGAAGACATAGATAGGACATTCATATTATTATCAACAACATTGTGCAAATTGGAAACATTCTCTTTACCTCAAATAATGGACACTTACTGAACATGCAAAGACGAGTCCAACAAATTCACTTCTTACCTTACTGAGGAATTTCTATGACTTTAAAGCCTTTTTGGAACCACACCTTCTACATGAAAAACCACAAGATCATGGGTATGAACAAACCAAATATGTTTAAATTCCATGTCATCAACAACATTCATGTAATGGAGTAAAAAGCATCAATCATGGATGCCTTATGGTCATAAAAAATTGAGATGTGGAAAACAGTGGATGGGAAACATTTTTTTCCCTAAAGGGGATCCTTCATTAGCACTCTTCAAATAACAAAAAGAGATGACAGATATGTCGAGAAGCATTCAAGCATACATAACACACTGGGAAAAGAGTTCGAAAGATAGTGGCTAAGCATTTTGGGTTCCGAAGATTACATATTAGAAAAATGTT
The DNA here is from genome assembly GCA_019776745.2 of Taxus chinensis. Taxonomy (NCBI): domain Eukaryota; kingdom Viridiplantae; phylum Streptophyta; class Pinopsida; order Cupressales; family Taxaceae; genus Taxus; species Taxus chinensis. The sequence goes on along the minus strand of CM034151.1, from coordinate 602,423,311 downwards.
CTACATGTCCTATAGAATACCTTTGTCCAATTTTAGTATTATGATAACACAATTTAGGATAGAAAAATTTATGATCACATATTGAATACACCATGTGTTGAAATGGATAGCTAATATAGTCCAAATTCTCCTTTCAAATAAGGATATATATATTGGGCCTATTTATGATAGACCTCGAGAAAAATTCAACCTAGTAGTGGATGTGAATGATGAGAAGATACTTTTAAGACCAACTAATGATAACATTACATATATGGATGGGAAAGGTAGAACAAATTCTAAATCAAGATGTTCATAGAAATTCTCAAAATATAATGGTGTGCCAATAGGAACCCACATGAAAATAAACTATAGAAAAATAAAGGTACCATGAATTTTTAAAGAAAAAGTAATGGTGGAAAAATAAAGAGACACATCAGATTATTGATATAGACAACATCATCTGGGCATGGAGATGAAAAAAAATATTGAAAGGAGATCAAATTAAAATATTGAATCAAGGACGTGATGTTATTTAGGTATACCTTGCACAAATTCAAGAACAATAATTAATGCATTATAATTAAAATTGGTTAGACTAGATACCCTTAAGAGGGATCAATCCTTATGTAATTTTCAATATAATTATCCTAAAGGAATTGATTTATTATGTAAATGAATTTTCAAATCCATTTTTTCAAAACAACACAATTAACTTAATTATTAACTCTTTGATGTTATTTATGATTTACAAAATGAAAAAGCATAAAATTAGTTCAAATTATTTGTATTTTCATCTATTTTGAAATGCCTAGTGACCACTAAATTCTATTACAATGATTTTCCATTTAAAAAGTTGATCAAATAAATGTTAAAAAGATTTATCGTAGGAGTCGCTAGGATAATGTGTTTTAGTGGCCGCAAGGCTTATGTAACTTAGCGACCACTAGGCTTATGTAACTTAGCGACCGCTAGGATTATGTAACTTAGCATCCGTTAGGCTTATGTAACTTAGTGGCTTATAGGATTATGCAAATTAGTGGATGTTAGGCTTATGTAACTTAGCATCCGTTAGGCTTATGTAACTTAGTGGCTTATAGGATTATGCAAATTAGTGGATGTTAGGCTTATGTAACTTAGCATCCGCTAGCTTTATATATCTTCTAGCTATTACGGTGATGTAACTTTGTCGCAGATATGTTTATGTAACTTAATGTCTGCTAGGATTATGTAGATTAGCAGTGGATAAGATTATATAACTTACTACCTAGTGGTGGGTAAGCTTAGAAGAGAGATCCATCAAATCAAGTAACATTTTGTTTTTTAGATCTTAATGCCCTATTTCGAATCAACCAAGATTGACTGAGCGACTAAGAGAGAAATAATGTTTTTGAATCCTTCCACTGAGCAAAAGGAAGGAGATAGAGATGGGGATGGGGAGCTGACACGTGAACCTACATAATCTCAGGAGACAAAGGGCTGTAGACCCACGTGGGAAAGGGTAGTCTCTATGTAGTTCCTTGCATTGAAAAATCATATACAGAGGAAAATATCACACATCAGGTTTCTAAGAGTGAGCATCACTTTTACATCCTAGATTTTCTCATAGAAAGAGAAGTCCCAAGAAATTGTTTGGATTTGATTGGGAAATTTTATGGGCCAAGACCCAATCTGGACATCATTAGGGGATGGGCATGTAGAAAATGACAGTTGAAGGGTAACATGGATATCTCCTTGTTAACAAAAGGATTCTACCTTTTGGACTTCAACAACCTAGAATATTATACCATAGCTTTAGTGGAAGGCCCCTGGTTCTTGGGAAGCATGAATCTATTCTTGAGAAGGTGGATTCCAGGATTTGACCTAGCCAAAGTAAATATCAATGTCATGCCCATATGGGTTAATCTCCCTAAACTTCCTCTAGAGTTCTAGGAAGAGGAGTTTTTAACAAGTATAGAAAAGTCCTTATGCTCATTGGTAGCCTTCGATGGAGAAACCAAAGCAAGAACAAGACCATCCTTCAGCTCAGATCTACATGAATGTAGACTTGGAAAAAAACATACTGGAGGGACCATTAATATAAACTTGAAGATAGGTAGTTGGAAGAAGACTCTCCAGTACGAGACATCCATATAAAGATGCAAAAAATGCAACAATTTGAGATATAGCGTTGAATCTTACACAAAATTTAGATATGATGGACATACAAAGGAAACAAGAAAAATAATGGAATGGCTAGAGAAGAATAATGAATTAACGATACAAGAAGTAGACACGGAAAAATATAAAAATAAATAAACTAGCAAGAAACATGAAGAAAACCAATTCATGGTCAAGGAAAATCCTTTCACATGACTTGGAACACATGAGCAAGATATATTGGAGGAAGGAGAGTACTCCATAAAAACCCAACTAAATGATCTCATTATGCCACACATAAAGCTAGAGGAGAAAGAGACAGAGAAGGAGGAAACATAAACAAAAATAAATGAAAATGAAGAGAAAAAAGAGGAAAAGACTCAAGAGAAAATTGAAGAGACATAGGAACAAATTCAAGAGATCTCAAAGGTATTGGAAGAGTAGTTTTAGAATTCACATGAATAGGAAGACCTAAGAGTGAGAAACTTAGAAGAGACAGTTGAACATAAAGTAGAGACATGTCAAGAAACAAATATAGAGGAATTCCTAAATATATAACAAATGAAAGTGTTAGTGACTCCAATAAAAGGGAAAAACAAGATGCAAGAAGCTTCTACATCCAAGACCCAAAAGAAAGTTGATCTAGGGGTTAGAGAAACCAGATGAAAACCATATGACAAAGAAGACAAAAGAAAAGCAACAGAGATGGAAATTACAATAGGAAAGCAAAGAACATTGGATCTTAAGGGGTCTGAAAAAATACAAGATTTTAAAAATGAAAGACATCACTTGGGTTGCAAGAGGACTAGAAAATGCAGTCAAGAAATGGTTTATTAGAGAGTTTAAGAAGAATCATATAATACATTATGGACAGTCAGCAAAGACCTAAGGTTGTAGGTAATAAATTTTAGAATTGGAAATACTTTTATTGATAAGATTTTTTTAGGCAGAAAATATCGAGACTTGTTAGGTACTAGGATGTTTTATTCACATTTTCCCCCCTCATCAAGGGATGTACAAGACTCATTTAGACATTTTTAAGACATTATCTCATAAATTTTTTTTGTTAGACTTTATAGAGGTAAGATAAATTATAGTTTTAGGATGGGTAACATCATGTTTGGGGATAAAATCCTTAGGAAAAGGTTTTCAATTAGGGTCGATTTAAACCCCTCATAGTCTCCTAACAATAATCATAACTTTTTAAACTTGATTTTCATCATGAACCTTCACTTTGAGATGTTAAGATTGAGTTATTGGCCGATATATCGCTGGCATAATTACACTTTTGCATGAAATACATCTCACACACTTGGAGAAATATTCATGATTTCCATGCATGAGTAGCATCTATTTTTGGGTTCCCAACTGAGTGCCTGATGAAACAAGATTTCTCTTTTTGTTTGTAGGGTTAACAGGAAAATTTTCACAAAGAAAATAATAGAGATGGGGGGCGATGTGAAGCAAATGGAGCCTCCATTTAATAGTATGATAAAGGAGGATGAATGACTTTAGAACATCCTTAGCACAAGGATATTCAATGTCTTCCTTGAATGGGTTAGAGGCCACTATCCACATATTTCCTCCTAATTAGTGTAGGAGTGGAAGGATATATATGCCATGTTTAGAGGACAGAGACTCCCTATCTAAGAGGGATTAATCTCTTATGTTATATGAGTGAGCATGCATGGATCTAATTTTTTCAATAATAATATTACTATGGTGAAGAAAGAAATAATTTTCCTAGGGGAAGGAGAGAATATGAAGCAATTTCTTGGAGGCATTCAAAGAACCTCATTTCCTAAACCCTATGATGAAGTTGAAAAATTAAGCATTAACTATCTGACACTGAAGAGAAGTACACCATAGGTTAAACACATACCATCTATTTTTCCTCAATCACTTCTGCAGAAACACCCTGGCGAGTCTTCCTTTTTATATACTTTTATCTCTTGAGATCTCCATTAAGGAGGTTTAGTGCGGTGAAATATCCTACCCTTTGAATCAAGTCTTTATACTACTTATTTATCTACATGTCAAAGCCAAATTCAAATCTCCAAGCAACAATTATCCATTGGTAATCCCTCTCCCACCTGATCCTAGCACCCGTGTATTAGGAAGTAGAAAAAAGAGATAATTTCATTAAGGGACCTAGTATTAATAAGGAGAACATGGAAGGAGAGGAAATTGAATGTCTGATGAACCTAGGAAAGATTACAAAAGTTGAATGCAAATGTAATCTTATTCGGGACAGTTTGGTTATTCAAAATGGGATGTTAAAATCCATTCTCAAGGATCTTGAAAAATCATGCAGCAAGGGGAAAGGAAAAGATACCGCGAGAAACAAAGAGCTAGAAGAACGTGATAGTCACATCAAGGATCTCATCAAGATCTCCACCCGTATCCTAAAACTTTAATGCTTTCCTTATATTGGGATCCTATTTGTTTTTTACTACTAATTTGTTCTCTTACAAATTTTAGTACTTTTGCTATGTTTAGGCTGGTTTGTAGTTGGTACTATGCTGGTTTTTCTTTTTATACTAGTTGTGTTTGATATTTGTCTCATTTTGTTTCATGAAATTTTCTTTGATATATCTAGATTTTAGATCCATGTTGTAATAGGGAAGGGCCCTTGCCAAAACCCTATTTTTACCCAAATAAAAAACTTGCTACCTCTAGGATGGTGTAACTTTACAGCCACTATGATTATTTCTCCTAACAGAAGCTATTCTTATATAAGTTAGAGCCCGCTAGGCTTATGTAAGTTAGAAACTGTTATGGTTATGTAAGTTATTGGCCACTAGGCTTATCTAGGGGAATATAAAATTAACAAAATAGTAATCCTAAAATAGAAAAATTAAAATCCAAAATAAGAATTTAGAAATTGGAATCCAATACTACTAGAATTGGAATCCAATAATAGCAATATTGTAATATGATGTTAGCAAAATTAGAATCCAATAATAACGATATTGGAATTTAATAATAGCAAAATTGGAACTAGAACAAGTCCAATAATGACAATATTGGAATCCAATATTGATACTAAATGAATCCAATAATATTAATAATGGAATCCAGTACATATGAAAATGGAATCCAAGTTACGTAAATTTATAGAGATAGATTTCTTCCAAAACTTGTAATACTGGAGTCCAGATTCATTGGAATATGTCCAGATTTTGTGAAATAAGATTTTTGGGAATAATCTCACAATAGCTTCCATAGTCATTGTCTTCATTTGTTATATATTTTTTTCTTATATGATATGTCCAAGATTTATCTACGTCGATAAGCGAAATGATTTCCGTGGAAAATGCCATGTTCTTGTCCATGTTAATGGAAGATTTTACATCTTCTTCATATTCCTCTTCATCAATTTTAGCCACCTATTTGAACACCTCATGTAAAAAATTCAAATTTAGACGGTCACCATCCCAACCACCAAAAATAGTGTCGGGGGGTGTCATCAAGCGGCTCCTAGCCATCTACCTACTGCTGCTCATCCTCGTTTCCCCCACCGGGAGGGCGAGATATCCAAAGAGAGCCACATAAACTTTGATTGGTCGGGTGCCTGCCACCCAGAACCACCACTGCCAGAGCCTAATCCGACCAAACACCCCCCGTAGCGTGCACGGAGTCCAAGACAGAGGCAGAGAAGGGGCCCACTGGTGAGGAGAGGCACTATGCCTCCCATGAGCCGAACCTCGGCTCGAAATTGTGCCGCCCATGGGAAAGCGAGCGGTGACCTTGCTATCAGGAGCGGCGACAAGGGGAATCTTGTGGAACACGACTAACTTCACAAGGGGAACTCCCCCAATGGTCCAGAAGAGTTTGCAAGTGCTCAACTTCAATGCGTAATTTCTCCTCCTGCACCTGGATCTGAAGTGAAACATTGGAGATGACAGCAAGCTTGTTAGAAATAGCAAAAATTCTATCCATTGTCTCCTTATTAAAAATAGAAGCATTTCTAGATTTCCAAATGTGATATAAAATAGCCACTCTGAAAGAATGCAAAATGTTGTAAAATTTTGTAGGAATAAAGGCCAGATCCCCCAGAAGAACCATTTTCAACGTTGAGAAGGTGGGAGAAAAAAAGGTTGAAAAAGGGGTATGAATCCAGTGCCAGGAAAACTGAGCATGAGGGAAAAACCAAAAGAGATGAAGAAGAGTCTGAATGTGGTTGCAGAAAGGGCAGCGCATCGTGGGGAGCTTCCAGAAGAACAAGGTATTTTCCCATTGGAAGCCCTTGATGAAGAATTCTCCAAAGAAAGTGTGCAACTTTGGGCTCTATAGGAATGGCCCAAACAACAATGAAGCACTACTTCCACCCAAAACGAGTGGAATGTAGGCTCCAGCGAAAATTTAACTTATTAAGAGGAAGCTTCTTCTAGATGAGAAGCTTGTAGCCCACCCAAGGTTTATAATTTCTGAAGGGGGTGGCAGAGGGCCAATTCCAATCAAACCACCATGGGCGCTGTGTAGTGACACCAATTTTATGCAAAATAATCACCAGGTATGAGATCTTGAATGATAGAAATGGATTTTTTGTCATTTTCATTTAGAGCAAAATTAGATTTTAGGCTATCCCATAGAAGCTAATCCCTGGTGATAGGACAAAAAAAGGTCCTAAATATATTGAATCCCTTTTTTGAAAAAACGTCAAACCCTTGAGCTGCAAGGAAAGAGCAAGAGGTTTGTCATGAAATTGAAACACCTGATTCCACCACAAACTAAGAGAGCTAAGAGAGAGCCCGTTCCGGAAACCATCAACCTGCCAGAGCAGATGGCGTTTGAGAAGTTCCCAAGCTTTCCATATGCTTTTGTCCACAAAAGAGACACCTATTTTAATAGTAGTAGGGCATAAAATTAAGGAGTAGTAGTTCAAAACCTACCATGCCTTTCGATTAAGCAGAGACCCTTGAGATATACAATTTCTAAGAAGAATTTTCCAAGATTCCTCACCTTCAAGGGTGTGAATAATCCATTTGGAAGTAAGAGAAAACCCTTGCATATGAATGTTGATTAGGACAAGAACACCAATGTCCTTGGGTGTACAGCGTATGTCCCAAGAAACTCTGTGAAAACCATGGTTCCCTTTGGAGTTGGCCCACAGGAAATCATGCAAAATTTTCTCCAGTCTATGGTAAGCAGCTTTAGAAGGTTCCCAACATGATGAGTAATAGACATGAGTGGCAGCTAGAACCTTGGAAAAGACTTGGAATTTTCTAGCTAAGAGACAGATGCTTGGTAATCCAAAAAGAAATTTTATGCTCAACTCGCTGAATCACATAATTCCAAAGGTCGGTAAGGGATGCCATAAAGGCAAAAAGAATGCCTTAAAATTTGAATTGAACACCAAGTTCAATCCAAAGCCATTGAAATCCCTCTAGCCAAGGAGGTTTGGGACCCATCGCCTGTCTGTAACCTTGGGTTTTTCTTCCATTGGATAGTAGAACCAGAAGCAAGACAAAAAAATATCAATACATTTCATGGCATTAGTGACAAAGGCCTCAATTTCAGCCAGAGTGAGAAAAGAGTCATCTACAAAATGACCATTAATCAAACCGCTTAGGAGAGGAAGGTAGTTGAATACCTTTAACCAAACCAGAATTAACAGCATTAGCGAGCAAGTATCTTAGACCTTCAGCAGTAATGACATAAAGAGAAGGAGCAAGAGGACATCCTTGTCGGATGGAATGATGAAGACAGAATCTCTTAGACTGTTGACCCTTGATAGTAATACAAGCACCCACATTTTGAAAGAGTATATTAACAGAAAGGATGAATCTGGGTCGAAAACCAATAGCCTGCAACATGGTCAGAATGAAAGGCCACTCAGTTCTCTATCATAGGCTTTTTTCAAAATCAATTTTAACAAACAGAGTCAGTTGAGAAGTCTGGCGGGAATATTCCATGCCCTCACCAAAATGTAATAATGTTGTCCAAAATATATTTGTTTTTGATAAAGCTAGTTTGTTTGCTCCTAATGATCAGGGGCAGTAAATTAGTGAGCCTGATAGCAAGAGATTTGGAAATAATTTTGTACGAGACATTGAGCAGAGTTATTGGCCTCCAATTGGTGATAAGCTTGGGATCTCCAGATTTTGGAATGAATTTGATGTTTCCTAGGTTAATCAGATCACCCAGGGTGTTGGATGACATAGCTTCCAGATAGACCTGATAAAGATCCAGACCAACAGTCATCCAAAGAGACTGGTAAAACTCACAGGGAAAACCATCAACACTGGGGGTTTTATCAGAGGCCATCTACATAACAGTTTCCTTCAAATCATCAAGAGTGAGAGGTCTATCACAAGCAATGCACTGACTTTTAGAGAGCTTGCAGGGAACAACTTCAATGAATTGGAGGAGACCAGCATCACGAGATGGTAGTAGCAGGTTGAGCAACAAAAACAACATGATAGTGATGCACAAAAGCTTGCAGAATGTCAGGTAAGAGATTAAGCCTTTGATTTCCTTCCTTGATTGCTTTGATTTTAGTGAGAGTTTGATTATATTTAAGGGAAGCAAAAAAATCCTTAGTAACTCTGTCACCAATGCGAAGCTAGTGCAGACGGGCTCAAACTTGGGCTCCTCTAGCCTTATAGTGCTCCTCAATTTGAAGCGTATGTTTCCAATGAGCAACTTGTACTTGCAGATGGGTGTTGAAAGGAGACATATTAAGCTCTTGAATAGCCCGCAAATATTCAATATGAGAGGCTTCATGAGCATTCTTGTGAAAAAGAGCATCTTATTTCCCATAGAGCTGAAGGAAAGAAGTGGTACGAGTGATGGCATGAGACCGCCAATCAATCCAACCAATCCCATCAACAGGTCACGGGTCAAGATTCCAAATACGTTTTATATAATCCAAAGTTTTGGGATGAGAAAGGTGGGACATATTTAAATAGAACTAGGTGGAATTGGGATTGGGACACTGAAAGTTCCATTGAATCCCAAAGAAGATAGGCTTATGGTCAGAAACCAAAACAATGTCCACCACCAAGACTAGGAGGCTGTATGAAGAGTCAAAGGAAAACCATTGCTGCTCTAAAAGCAGAGCTCTGTCAAGACGCTTATAAAATCTGTCATCACCAGATCTAAAATTAGACCAAGTGAACCAAGGAGTGGCACCATTAGAGTGCTTGTGGTTGTTGGGATAAAAAGAAAAAGGTTATTGCGTAAGTAAAACCAGGCTTCATGTTCACCAGCACACCAATGCATTGGAAGTCGGCCCAACTTGTCTTCAGGGGATTCAACCATGTTGAAATCACCACAAAAAATCTAGGTAGCAGAGGGAAAACGATCAACCAACCATTGCCAATAATAAGAACGCTTAGAGGCATCGTTGGAAGCATAGATATTGGCTAACCCAAGAATGTGGCCATCAAAATAAAAAATGGTCCACACCACCCGATGAGTGGGGTCAAAACCCCATGATATGATATTGGAGGTGAGGTCAGGGCTTAAAATAGTGACAACGCCACCTCGACCATTATCATGACCTGACATCTGGCAAAGAGAACCAAGACAGATGGTACACATAGCAATAGAAAGATAGAAGCTAGAGATTTTGACTTCCTGCAAACACAACACCTGAAACTTTGTAAAATTCTTATAAATGTCTCTAATAAGATATCTGCGAGTCATATCAGTAAGCCCCTTGACATTCCATGAGTAAACTAACATGGAGAACTATCAAGGTGCATGTTTTCCTCCTCGACACTGGCTAATGCTCCAAAGCGGTTAGAGAAAGCGACTTACCACGCATTCCCATGAATAAAATCATCGAGCTCGAACTGATGGTGGGGTCTCTGTGAGAAATCCTCCTCGGAAGGAGGGGAAGGACTTTGGGAACACCGTAAGGCAGCCTTTCTATCTGTCTGAGTAGCTGAACCACCGGTAGTGTTATCCAGAAAGCTTGAAGTCTCGGGAAATGAGGGGTGTGAAAGAGTAGGAGCTGAGGGGTGAGAGCTAATGAAAATTACAGCTTGTGGAGTCTGAGAGATGGCAGGCGTGGGCTTGGGAAGGGTCACAACAGATGGCTTCAAATGAGCATAAGTAGAAGTAACCACCAGTTTGTAAGTAGCTTATTGGGGCTTATTTCAGGCTGAGGCCGAAGGTTTTCTACCAGTGACAGTAGTCCATTCATCAGAGGAGGGAGTGTTCGATTTAGGGTCCATTGGGGTTTTCTCCGAAACCGGTGGTGGGCTTGGAGTCATCAGTGGACAGTCCTTGATCATATGGTTAGCATATTGGCACCAAAAACAAGTGTTGGGCATATTGATGTGTAGAACTTTTTGCGCAAAGCGTGTGTCTCCAACTTGGATATTGAGGGTATCTTTGAGGTCTTTTGACAAATCAATTTCAACACAGACTCATTCCAGGGGTCGAGTTAAGTAGAACTTATGTTGCTCATGGCAGATGAGGTGACCCAAGGGTTTGATAAGTTGATCGATGAATCCCCACAGAGGCAAAGGAAGGCCTGTAAATTCAACCCAAACAGGAATTTTCAGTTTGGCTTGCTCAGAGACTTGAAAATCTCGAGTCCAATGGGAGAAAACCACAAGAGTATTGTGAATAAACCAAGGACTGTGGTTAACAACGGATTTGCAATGTTTAACATTGGTAAAGCAAAACAGAAAGAAACCCTTGGTCATGTTTTGAACTCCCTCTACCTTGACTCCATGAGGTTGCCAATGATTATGAATCTATTGGTGGAGGATACCTTCAAGGGGAACTCGGCCCACAAAATAAGAAACAAGAGAATATGATTCAAACCAGTTGTAAGCTTTGTCAAAAGCTGGTAAATCAAGAACAATATCCGAGGAAGGATTATTAGTATCCTTACCTCGTCGAATACGTTCGGGACAAAATTACTTGCTTGTTTCGATGCCATTGTCCAGAGCTCCTACGATAAGACCAACATCAATAGATGCATGGCCCGAGGAGGTGGTCATTTTATAAGCCACCACCCAAGGGGAGGACTGGTGATCGATACAAAATTAATGCAAATAATCCTGCTTGGATCTGCAGATCAGCGATGTGACGTGATGGCGGCGTACGAAAAGGATGAGCATTCACTACGAAAAAAACTCACTAAGCCTAAACCCTAGCATAGCCCCAATATGATGTCTTTTATTTTTAATAAGTGGATGTGTAAAATTTTGATATGCCTATGATTCATAATATATAAAAATATAACATGTACATTAAGGGGAAAAATATATATAAAACATGGATTTGACAACATTTGATAGCATATATGTATATTTCCTTAGTATGGGTCATCTTGAAGATTCTTTGTTTGGAAAATGCAATTTAAGTATTTCGAAGCATTATTCCATTCATGATCCTTTATAATATAACCCAAATTTTTATTAAATAAGATAAAGGGTTAAGGTATTCTTATTTATCTAACAATTAAATGGTCAACAACCAATTGGTATATTTAAATTAATTAATAAACATTAATGTATAAATCAAAATAAACTCTCATTAGCAATTTTCAAGATTGAACATGGAAATGATTGTTTAAACATAAGGAAATAGAAACACTTAGGTGATTATAAAGGAAAAAAAATTAACTACAAATTCAAGGTGTCTGTGCAAACTAGAAATTATGTAGAAATGCTTCATTTCTGGAATTGGAGTGTAAAAATAAATAGGTATGGAACTGTTCAACAAGTATAGAAGTTCCAGATGGTTTCACCTCTTTTAGAAGGTATTATAAGGTGATGCATTAACATTCTATAAATATTTTTGATCCTACGACACTCTGTGTTAACCTTCACTCTGAAATCGGTCTAGGTGTTAAACATATCCAAAACCCTCTATATGATGTGAGACATATTCTAACCCTATCCATGGGTAGAAGACCTATAAAAAAATGTTAGAATTTGGGTTGAAGTAAAATTTGTGCACCACATATGGGGGCACTATTTTCAAGAGGCATCAAACCATGCATATTTATCTACCTAACATGTGATATCTATATGGATACAACTGCTTTGGAAACTTGATTTCTTGATAATTATCAACAATGGCTTGGCGTGATAAATCTTGGATTGGATATGAAGACCTCATGATTTGGAAGCTTAACTCATGAACCTATTTGGGAAATTTCATACCTATGTGGGGGAAGATCCTAATTTGTACTACTATTTTGAAGGGATTTAGGAGATATTAGAGTGCTTTTGGAATTATAATTGTAATGAGTATTGCTAAAATTTTCAGGTGAGATCAATAGGTGAATTAGAAAATTGCTTATATATGCTTCTGTAGATAAAGTTTTGCATTAAGGCTGAAACATAAGATATGAACCTACCCATAAACAATATCATATTGAAAAAGTAACCATTGGGTGACTGGGTACAAAAAAATTTAATTCTAAAGAAAACAATTAATGAAAAACAACATAAAAGACATTTTTTTACCGAAAATAAGAATGTTAAGATTTGTGTCAATGACTTAGGAAGAGAATATCTATTCTAGCTACAAATCAAAAATATTATCCATTTTAAATCACAAATTCATGAAGATTACCTTTAACGCAATACTGATTATAGAAATCCCTAATTTAATGAGACATAAACAGTATAAAATCAAACAATTACAATAAAAATTTAGTAATATTATATAATCTACTCTATTATGCTTTACAATACTTTATGTTCATTATCTCACATGTCTTAGTGGTGGCACGCGTAAAAGAACCAAGAATTCAAATAAAAATGAGGAAAGAAAGAAGTTGGAAACCTTTACAACTACTCAGACTTTGAGAAGTCAAAAGATTGATGTGTGTTCACCTTTCAACTTGTTGTTGTGTACTCTGGTTTTTGTTACTCTATTGTCAGTCCATGGAACCTTCGCGTATTCTTTTCCAACTTTTTACTAATGTTTTTTGAAAGCTAGTTGTGGGTTGTTAGGACGGATTATATTTTTGCTCCTTTTGAGCTTCCTTGTTAAATCTTCTAGTTGTTTTGGTCATGGTACCCCTCAAAACCCATTTTTACCCTATCTAATTAAAACTCATTTCACATGTCCTTAATTTATGGAATACTCATTATACATGTCCAAATAAAGATTCATTGTCACATCATACTCAGTTTATTGTCATGTTTGTAATAACAACTAGCACTTACATCAATATTGGGTGCAATGGTTACGTTGATAGCCAAACTTGAGGTGTCATCCCCTATTAAAGGTTTCAGTAACCTAGATCTATCAAATGGTTTTTTTTTTTGTGTACATCCCATCCCATGTGGAAAAAATTTATTAACATGAAATAAATATTGTGGAGCCATTTCTTTTATCGATAAATGCTTTATGGCAGGAGCTAGGCACCTTTATGCCATTTTTTTGAGGTCACCGTAATAGATATTTTAATCGATTTTGTTGTATATAATGTTGATCGTCTATTTTTCTAGAAATCACAATTAAGTCTATAATTCCTATGAAGTACATGATGCTCCATAAGCTCATCTTTCAATGAACAAGACCTAAAAAATAATGATTTGGTCATCATAGAGGACCTGATACATATAGGTGAGAATCTATCAACAACATTTAAGTATAGCATAATTATGTAAGTATATAAAATTATTGCTTAAAATTATGAACTAATAAATTGTTGTGGTAAATGATATGTAGTAAATACAGTGCCTGGGAATAGTAAAATATTCTTGAATCAAACAAAGATATTATATTCAATAATAATTTGGATTTGGTAATATTATGATGGAAAACCATGTTGTTCTTAGCCAAGTTTGGCTTTTATTGTCATAGATGGTTTTGAAAAATCTTTATTAGAGCAGAACCAATTTATTTTTGACTAAAAAGGCCCCAAGAAGTTTCAAAATGCTTGAGTTCAAAGGTAGGCATGCATCTAGATGAGCATGAAAATTGTTTGTTTGTTTGAATGAAAGGGGCGCTTTTCTATCATGCAAGGTTCAAGATTTTAGTGAGATCTTAATGACTAGAACTGAGAAATACATATATCTATAGGTGTTATAATCACTTAATTTTCTAGTTTTTTATTTTTCTCCCTCCATATGAGAAAATTGAAATATGTGGGGATGTCACTCAATATTTTGCATTTTGCCTTTTTAATGAGGTATAAGGATGAGTAAGCAACATACTCATCCCAAAACCTTATTTTTCTTTATTTTGTTTGTGGCGAGTTGATTGATTTATGTTGTGCATATTCTACAATCATAGTAGTTCGTGAAACCAAGTTGTTTTGAGGAATTTTATCAAACAAGTACTATACATTTTTATATGCTTGCATGTTTTACATACATATCTATTGGGGTTTTACAACTATGACATATAACTAAAATACCCTTTCCATTATAGTTTGTTTCATGCCCATACCTTTCTCTAAAGATCACATTTTCACGTAGGTTGTGAGTATGGTGCATAGGTTGTGCAGTATGGCTTTACACCTTTCAATTGTATTTGTTTCATATTTTCAAAAGACGTTTCAAGAAACTCATTTTGTGCCATGCCCTGCCTTCACATCATTTTATAAGACCATCTATTTTTGAGGAATTTTATCAAATAGTTCTCCTTGCATTTCATGAGATGATATATTTTTGAAGCATTTTTTCAAACAATTCACATGTCTTGTACATACTTCCACATTTTTCATTAATATAAACATGGGTGCTTACAAAGACAACATTTGGACAAAAAAAATGCCATTATGCTTTGGTGGATTACATCCATACCTTTCTTTCAAGATCTTATTTTTTCATGGGCGAGAATTATCTTGGTACATTTTTTAAGAATGAGTGCAATAGAATGACCTTGATGATCATTTCAATAAAAAATTGTTGTGCGTGAGATAAATATGTTTTCTCCTAAAGAATTCCACCTAACAAGATTTCTAGTTTGCAGAAGCAAAGCCTCTGTTACATTAAAGTCATTGTTGGTCGTGATTCATTTGGGTTTCCCATATGGTGCTTCCATTTACATAAAATAGAATCAAGTATCTATCATTTTGTAAAAGTAGACATAAATTCCTTCCATTTTGGCATAGCTGAGAGGATGATAAAACATGGGCATTATAGTTTCTCTAAAACTCCAATTTTCATCTACCAAGGTGGAAACAAACATGGAAGACATCTAAATGGTCATCAACTTTACATGTACAAGAATTTACAAAGATATTCTTCCATTTTCTGAAGTTGTGCATTTCCAACATCATACAATTTTCTAAAAAAATTCCCCACATAATATAGCTTATCTACTAATTTCTAAGATTCATTAAAATTTGTATACAATGAAAAAGATTAAGAATTTTTTTAAAAGAATATGTTCTACCAACCACCTTTTTTTTCAGTTGAAAATTGTAGAAGTCTCTTTTCAATCCCCACAACAAGAAATCTATCTCCACCAAAAAAATCTGAGATTATATTTAGTATGAATATATAGTATTATAATATTTGAAGATAAGTACATAGAACTTAAACTTGGCATACAACTTTGAATCAAGCATACTTGGAGTAAAGTATTAGGAGATATTTATGCCTTCGATTTATTATATTGTTTAATATTTGAAATTTCGTTGATATTTGAGATAGGAGGGATTGCTTAAATTGTGAACGGATTGTTGAAAATGTACTTCAATTCTATATAAATTTTAAATGGTGATAATAATTTCAATTATTATTTTTATACAAGTACTTTTTTTAATAGAATTAAAGGTCTAATGACTATACAAAAATATCCATAAATGTGAATTGGATAGGGTTATATCTTGGATCAACATGCTTGATTTTATATTTATACAGTTTAAAAAGGGTGAATATTAACTTTGAAAATATGAACATGACTTCTTATTTAAGCCTACAATTATATATATATATATATATATATATATATATATATATATATATATATATATATATATATGTTGAGGCATACATTTTACAATTTATAACATTAAATGGATGTTCAACTATAAATTATTATTTATTTATGTTTTTAAATATGTTTAAGTGTGTGTGTGTGTGTGTGTGTGTGCGCGCGCGCATGTGTGTGTTGAGGCGTACATTTTACAATTTATAACATTAAATGAATGTTCAAATATAAATTATTAATTATTAATGTTTTTAAATATGTTTAATTTTGGATAATTTTTGTGTTCCTCCTCTGACTCTAAATAATTTTGGAACTGCAGATATCTACCACAATTTATGAGTTGTTGCAATTCATTAATATCTCAAACCTAACACACATATCACGTTTCTATACTTCATATATATGACTTCTCATACAATTTTGTATAATTATATATACTTCATCAATAAATTTTGATACATACCTTTTACAACTTATCACTTTAAATGAATGTTCAAATATAAATTACTAATTATTAATGTTTCCCAATATATTCGATTTTAGATACTCTTAATGGTGCATAGAAAATTTGACGATATTCAATAAATTTATTAATTAAAATCCCACCCAATTATGTATCTAAACAAATATAGTTATTCAATAGAAAAAAAAAATCATTCATTGGTCCATGCTCAACTTTATGGCAATAATTACAAACATCCACCCGAAAATAACTCCGCACATCTACTAGAGCTTATCAATTCATTATCATCATAATTCACATATATCTATGTACTCTAAGGACCACTGAATTCGTCTTTCTTCTACCATTTGCATTTTCAAGAGATGGAGAATTTGGTGGGGCTAATATATATAAAAATTAATATTTGAATATTTGAACTTTATTCAATGAAATTTTGAGATTAAAATCACAACTAATTTATTTTAGGTACATTAGAAATTACAATTCAATGTTTAATATTATAAAAATAAAACATAAAATAACTAATGATATATATTTTATTTAAATAGAAAACATCCCCTCCAAATTCTGAAAATGTGTGAGATATTGGAAACGTCATCAAAATTCAAAGAACACATTTCCACATAACAATGAAAAAGGCCAATTTGTAAACATCCTATCATCTTTGAATTCCACAAGTTCACATTTGATCTATTCATTTCCTCAAAGAATTTGATAACCTTGTCAACTTTACTATTACATGCATATCAAGAACTAAACTAGCAACACATTTGGCATACGTATTCAGAACTAAACTCCTGCAAAGACATCAGAGCGAATCTCACTATCAACTATATTTCAATGAACTTTTTTTCCTTGTTCCTGGTTTGCCGAGTTTCCAAGTGCTAAAAGAAGATCAACTATTCCAGTTTGATTCCTTCTAAGATTCATTTGCTTCACGAGATTCAAAGTCTCATCATGGCATTTGATGAAACTGCATTTTTGTGAGGCTTCCATGATCATCATATTCCATGAAACCAAATCTTAGCGATGTTCAAAGTAGCGAAGTTATATTCTCCTTAGGAAGTAAGTAAACAAAGACAATGCATTCTTACAATTTTCATCTGTATCATGCATTTCCTGGTTCAATTTCATCATGAATGTTTAACATTTTCCCTATAATATAGTTTGCTCTATAATATAAGTATATATCATTTTAGGGAACAAAAACAAATTTAAAGGTACCATGGTAAATTTATCGATGGACAATTATTAATATAATACATATTAATTAATGGAATGTAATGTAATAAATTGTTCAATTTTATATTTGATACATATTATGACTTTAAATTTTACTTATTTAACTGTTATTTAATATATATACTAAATGTTGTTTGTAAGAGATTATATAGAATATATACATTTATGTATGTAGAGGTATAAGATGTATTAATGAATGGAAGCATATTAAAAGTGAAGAACTTATACAACAGAACTATCAGCTACTTCAAATAATCAAAATAATTGTGTACACCCACACAGCATAGGTACAAATTCATTTTCATCATAACAATCCATAAATCCCAATGTCTTGTCATTACACTAAATAATTAAATACACCCAGTATAAAATAATTACATACATCTACCATAGCTTGCCAATTCATTTTCGTCATAAAAATCTATGCATCCCATGTCCGAGGGCTAAGTACGAATAAAGGAAAAAAACATTCCATGCTGAGCTGCGTTCCTCGGCACTAAATAATTGTATACACCGACCACAAAATAAGTGCATGCATCTACCACAACATACCAATTCACTTTCATCATAACAATCTATGGATGGATCGTTGCAATATAATGCCATCTCACACCTAAATTAAAAAATAGCTATGTAACTTGTCCACTCCAATGCTACCTCCCTCAATTCATCTTTCTGCCGCCATTTGCATTTTCAGGAGATGGAGATTTTTTTGGGCCTAATCTTAGCGGCTATTACGCTCCTGCTAACATTTCTGTTGGGGTATAGAAGAAATGCCCCTGCACCTCCAAACTGGCCAATGGTGGGCATGCTGCCTTCTCTGCTATGGAATCTGAGCAACTTCTACGAATGGGCAACTGCACTGCTCAATACAAATGGCGGAACAATCAAATTTAGTGCCGGTATTTGCACTAAAAATTTTCAGATCATGACGTGCAATCCACTAAATTTAGAGTATATTCTTGACAAATCCAAGAGACCAGATTCTTTTGGAGAAGTTGAAGACTCCCTGCAAGATGTCGTTGCTTCAACACTGAGCAGAAGCGGCTTCAACATTAATTCCAAGCAAAAATTAGCGGGCCAGAGGATTTTGACAGCACTGGAAGAGGCCGACAAAAAAAATGCTGCTCTTGACCTTCAGAATTTATTGCTTGCATCCGGTTTCCATTATGCGTGTCTCGTTTCACTGGGTAAGGAAGACATTGCCGGGTCTAATTTAGTTGATGAATTTTCCAGAGCATTGGAGGATGCCATGGAAGCATGGGCTTATAGCCGCATTATGCCAACAAAACATTACTGTCATAAGTACACGACAGCCCTCAAACTGGCACAGAAATCTGCATCGAAAATGGTGGAGGAATGCAGACAAAAGCAAGAGCTGGGTAACGATGATATTCTGATTTTTCCCAGTTTTGAATCTCTTTATGATAAATCCTTACAATTTATAAGCATAGTAGTTAGTTGCAGGGATATGTGTGCATCAGCACTGTGTTGGTTTTTGTGGCTGGTGAGCAAACACCCAGATGTAGAAGATAAGATCATGCTTGAACTTTCTGAGTTTTTGGGTGATGACAAGACTAGTTATGTTGTTGGGGATGAGCTGATGAATGGCATGCAGTATTTGGAGGCAGCTTTGTGTGAGACTCTCAGGCTTTATCCTCCCTTTCCCCTCGGTCACGTGAGGGCAATGGAGGACAAGGTTCTTCCCGATGGCACCCCTGTGGAGAATGGTTCGGAGATTTTATGTTTGATATATGGGGCTAATCGAATGGAGAGTGTGTGGGGTGAAAATGCAGTGGAGTTTAAGCCGGAGAGATGGATTGAAGGAGGGATTTGTGTGAGAGAATCGGATCGTTGCAAGTATCCTGTGTTTGGCACTGTGACTCATATGGATATGATCAAGTGCTTGGCTGCCAATATCCTTGCGCGTTATCATGTGACCGTGGAGGAAATGTTCCCGGTAGAGGCTAAGTTGGGATTGGCTCTGCTCATGGAGTATGGGCTACAAGTTACCTTGTATAGCCGAGAAGACGAGCTTCAAGCTGCTTAAGTGTTGACTTATATGTCTCGTATTTGCAATAGTTACATATAATATCTGTAATGGAACTAATACTATTTAAAATCCTTCACAGAAATAATGTTCAATGCAGAGAGATTGAAATAAGTAGATGTGGAAAGCAGTTTTGCTCTAATAAATCCTTCAAGTAAGCTGCTTAAGAGTTTATCAACTAGCAATCGCGTGTGTACAATGTAATGTGAACGCCGAATGGTATATGTTATTAGATTTAGAGGGATAGTTATTACTTTTGTAGTTTAAGGAGGGATAATTATTACTTTTGTAGTTGATGTTAAAAAGGAGTGTGAGTGTTAGAAAACTTACATATTTTAGACCATGTCAAAATAAAAAAAAAGTGTTTTGATGTCGTGCAAGTAACGAGGTATTATGTTATCCTTGTAGGCTGATCAGAGTAAGAAGATGCCTTAAGAAATCCTTGGAGGTTGATCAGAGTAAGAAGATTTGTTAGGAAGTCTTTGCCAACATAAAAGGTCAGATAAGAAAAAAAGTAGAGGTAATTCTTGCTATATGCAACTAGGTTGCACATACGAGAGCTTTTGCATCGCAGTGATTTGGAGTTCATTCTGCACCTTTTGGATATCTTAATTTGAGAAATGAAAGATTGACAGTTTGCTTGAAATCTATTTTCTCAAATGTACATGCCTGCAGTTCTTTTGGTCAGCTATTGTAATGAAGAAATGACTCAATATCAATAAGTGCATTCCAGAGTGATGAATTCCTTTGGAGGGCCTAGTCTCTTTAAAATTGTGATCCAGAATATCATTCACACTCAATAGAATACTATTCCAAGTTCTTCATCCTTGGGAACACAACGAACTTTGAAGATTTAATAGATAACATTTTGTACATCTAACGACAAGGAAACATGGCCTAAACACAAGGAAAGGGCAAGTGGACGGAAATTATGGCACTATTCTTTCCCTATATTATTGTAAATAAGTAGATGAGCCCAGTAGTGAACTTGAGTTTTAAAATAAAAATTCATTAGGGGTCACTGTGTAGAAGGTTCTCATAACAATGATTTTTGTCAGCAAGAAACAAACTAATCAAGACAATGTATTTGCAGGATAATTCAACACCCAATCTTTTACAAGGAATAAACGCTTTGCATATACATAGCTACAAGTAGATTATGTTACTTGAGATCAATTACTCACAAGAGGAAAGTTATGTAAATCCTCTTTAAGACTTACTAATACAACAATGCCATGTTAGAAACAATAGTTTAGACAAATGGTAGTTTAGAGATCTAGAATTCAAGTACCAAAGAAGAGGTTCTCCTGTGCACAATTTGATGTTATATGCGATACATTGAGCTAGTGTATCTACAATCCATGAAGCTCAATATATAATGAGGGAAATGTCTCGTAAGGAAGGGTATATGATCATCAACAAGGTCAGTACCCAAATAAACCTTGAAAGAGATGGTAAAAAAATATTTCTACGAGGGGTACTAGTAGGTAATGGGAAGTGAAGGTGAGCCTGTTGTTAACAAGTTGTTAGATATTTTCTAAGAATTTGGAAAATGGAGGAATCCTCTTAGATGTAATAGAGAACAAATTAGGCCTTGGGTGCTTATGAAACCCGCCCTTACAAATTAGCACACTACCATCATAATTGTATCTAGTTGTTTTTGAAAGATAAGCCTTGATTTTGAAGAAAACATTGAAAAAGATCATGACACTTGTTGAGAACAGTTCTTCATATTTGCTAATGAAGTATTAGAAAATGGAAGGATTATTCAAACACCAAGACCAATAAGTTGGTCACTGCATACGAAATAAAAAGAGAAACTCAGACAATTACACAGAACTATAAATGAAGGTGACTTATGCTCTGTTTATTGTATAGACAAATGTTGCCCATCAAAATATTGATAAGTAACTGGTGCTATTATCACTGGTATAGGTTTCACACAAGCTTTCTTTTACCATTAGGTTGGGAAACAAAAGTTCTTAATTGTTTTATGATTGTATTTTAAAACTACTGAATATGGCTAGTGAAAAGGAGGCATTTCATCAAACACGTTGGGTGCTCTGTTCTAAATCTCCCATTCTAGCAGAAGCTGGGAGGATGCTGGAAAAGATTGTGGAGTCTGCATGTACCCTTGCCGATTGCATTTTTCAGAAAGATGTGAAGGCCTTTTGAACACAACCATTTTTTTCATCTCATGTGATAAATGAAGTTCATGAGGTCACATTTGTTTCAGGCATTTAGTCAAACAATTCGCATGGCACCACTTTGTGTGATGGAGGACATGAGAACTGGTAGACAATGGATACCTCCGACGAATAATCTTCCAATGATCCACTACCATGGCTTTGATTGAAAATACGTCTGAAATGTTAGAATTTTATGTGGCTTTGATTAAAAATTTGTCTGAAATGTTTGAATTTTATCTCAGGAGTCGTCTCCGTGTCAAAAGGCTCACGGAGGTCTTCCTCTTTTTTAGGCTTATAACGACTTCTATAAATTCCATAGTGTCCCTGCAGTGAACTATCATGAGACTACCGACTACCATAAATGACATTAAACTCATTGCAGAGCAGATTACGAAAAAAGGTTTGCCAAGAAGAAATTTATTCGTGTTTAAAAACGTTCAAACGACCATCAAACTTAACATATTGGGCGAAATGACCGGAAAGGGCTTTCCCATAGGAGGAACGCCTTCCGCGTAAAAAGTTATGTCTACTTAATAACACATGCATAAAGTGATGCCTCCATAAAATTACTAAAACCATGCGCTAAATGTCCCGTAAGAATAATATGTAAAACCACATTTCCCCTAACGCGCCTGAAGAGACACAGAAAGGGGGGATTTTGTTAATGCAACCATCGAAGAATCCATCCACCCGATATTAATGTAGTCCAAATTGGAGCCGACATCAATAAAATGCGGTGGAGTGGGTTGAACAAAAATCTCTGTACTGCTAGTTAACATCGACACAAGATTCGACATTGATGGTCTTGTCTCTGGAGCGCTTTGCGTGCACAGATGAGCAATGCGGATTACCCTTACTATCTCTTCCTTATCAATTTCAGATTCTCCTTTTGCAATTCTTTTGTTTGCGAGCTCAAATGCCTCATTTTTCTCGTGTAAACTCCATGCCTGTACATAAACACAAAGGATTCTTCAAGATGCCCCTCAGAACAAGTAATCTAGGAAAGATCTTAAATGAAGTTTCGAGTCTTACCCATTGTAGAAGGAACTCCATCTCGGGCGGAAGTTTAGGATCCCTGACCTTTTTGCCGCTCAAAATCTCTAGAACCAACATGCCATAGCTGTACACATCTGCCTTATCTGTCAATTGACCATGAGTTGCATACTCCGGGGCAGTATACCCTCTGCCTCAAACAAAAAAACACAAATGCATTTTTCAATAAACCCACAAAGAAAACAAGAACCAACAACATCAGTTAAAGCCAAAGTGATAGGATTGTTTTGCCTATGTGGAAGTAGGAATTGTTTTATTTCCTCTTGTTTCGTGCCTATGTTTTGTATCGACAATACAAAAGATGATGTCTAGGGGGATGTTTCATTTGAGTTGAAAGGAACACCGTAATAGTTTTTTGCATCGGTGTAGTCGTTAAGAAAGTTCCTTGTAATTATGTTAAGAGAAGAGGCAATGTTTGTTGGTATAGAAGGGTGAGAGGTTAGGGCATCACTGTCAATGAAAAAATCTTTGTAGTATGGATCATGAGATATCTTATATTGAAGGGATTCCCAAACACAAGATCTATTAACAAAGAAGTCATACTTAGTTTATTGCAACCATGTCCTTTGTATGAGAACAAGATCTAAGTCTCCAATGTAGAAGATATTTGGAAATTGATGAAATGTTTTGCGAGAAGCTTATAATGTGTCCAGAATATTTGTACTGACCCTGCACACATGGGTTACCTGTAGAATTGGATCAACACGTACAATCAACATTTCTTCTACTTAGGTTAAAGATTTTAAGATGGGAGGTTGAGGTCTGGGGTCCATATTGTTTGAATGCCAAGGAAATTTTCCAAACAAACAGAAAAAGTATGGATATCAGACAAGAGATAAAGTCTTCTTTAAAAGCAACATTGTGCTTCAAGTAAGGAGGTGAAGGTTGTGTATGGGGGGCTCTGAGGGATAAAAGAGAGTATAGTGGGATGAATATTAGGTGGGGTTGCTTAAGAAGGAATTGTGTGCATGTTCGATATAGGTCCGGGCCGGGGAGTTCCATAAAACAAATCATTGTGGGGGAGATTGATGGACTGCCATGGTGGAAAAGACAAAGAAATAAGGAAGGTGTGAGGAATGTTTTGTGAAGGTAGATCAAGCCAAGTTTTATGTGAACTTCTTCTAGATAAATGGACATTAATTGGAGTGCAAGGGAAGAAAAAGAATGGCAAAAATTTTCATGGTCGATGAAAGTGTTCGGTGGGGGGAAGCATTCATGGTAGTTTGTTCTCAAATGTGGTAATGGAGACGTTCATCAACAATAATCTGAATCATGTTCTGCACATAGTGTTGCTTCCTTTATGCACGTCATCGAGGAGTAGACATTATATAGAAGGGTAGGCCCTACAGAATTCAACAAATGCGAGAGGAGTTAAAATTTTTTTTAATAGGTCAGTTGTTACTGTATATAACAAATAAAATCTATTACAAAAGAACGTGATATTTGCAAAGGAAAACATAGCTTCATTAGGCAACAATTAGTGGATAGTTAGAGCCCAAGCCATTTGGAGTGGCAGTTGTTTGCGATTAACATTGGAAATAGGGGGATAGGAATATGGGAAGTGTTTGTTGGATCCCACACAGGCATGTAATATAGAAATCAAAATTGATGACAACAAATAGAGGAAGGTTAAGCGAAGTAGATGAATTTTCATAAACAATGTCGATAGTAGAGCCTATTGCACCATTGACAAGACCTTTGGCAAACCATAAATTAGTTGTGAGCATGATTTTTTTGTTCTTGCGAAAGAGGACTTTATGTTGTAGTTGATCATCATCTGGATCACCTAATTCATTGTGCCTGGTGATTTGAGCAGAGGAAATGGCAGTAGGAGAACTTAGAGTTTTCAACATAAGGAGGTTGTGTTGATTGACTTGGTCATTCCTGGAAAACAAATGGGAACATATTTGAAGGAAAGCATATCATGGTGAGAAAGTGCAGAGTCAGCGTGCGAGACATAAATGTTTAAAGTTACAATAACTATAGAAGAAAGTAAAATGAGGGGTGAAAGACCATTTCTTGAAGCAACTTGGAATGTGGATTTGATAACATTAATGAGATAAGATCCACCTATCCCTGTAGGACTGTGAATCACCATGCACAATGGATGGAGCGAAACTTCAAAAGTGAAGTGCTAAAAAATAATATCGAAAGGATGATGTTTTTCTTGAGAGAATGAAAATGTGGGTGAATTAAAAGGTGATATCATCCAAGGAACATTCGTCGAGGCTTTATTAACCTTTACGAAAGATGGGGAAAACACCTGTAAGGAAGTGGGAACATGATGAATGCTCCAATTATGGTGGGAGTTAATGTCTCTGTGCCCAACATATCTAGGATGTCAAGTGTCGATGTACATCCCAAACTCAGTCGACCCAAAAGTTGTGACTTAGTCAAGTTTTCAGGAGGTTGATTATTATCACCGTCAGATTCAGAACTACATCTTGAATTTTTTGTAGGAATAGAATGGTAGTGGGAAACACGCCAAGGTCGATAATTGCATTTGAAAATATTTTAATTAGAAATGAATTCATGAGTAATGCACCCAATATCGAAAGATATATTGCAGCAAGGCTTGTAGAGGAAGAACTCATACCAACAAAAAGGTTCAAAAGAAGTTGAATTTTGTGCAGGAATGTTTGAGATCCGTGGATAGACATAGACAATAGCTAGGCTTGCACGAATTTTCCATTTATTGACAGAAGGGTGTTTGTTGTAAGTCGATTCCCTGACAAATTGGATAAGAGTAAGTGATTCATTATCTGGAGGCCAAACCTTATATGCATTTAAGAGTACTTACAAGGCATTTAAGTATTTTCTTTTCAAAATTTAAAGAAGATAAAATCTCGGCTAGATAGAACAAGTGGTATTTTGGATCATGTGGCAAGTTTCATGCACACTAATGTTGTGCTCAACAAAAATTTCAATGAGTATTTTACGAATTGTAATGTATGCTATAAAATCAAGGATGACATTTATAGATAATATGGAAAACATTCAGCGAGCTGCGAGGGGATGAATTCGGCTGCAATCAGTGATATTCTACAAACAACGTAGGTAAAAATTGCAAAATTCTTGTTAAAACCATTGTCCAAGTGCTGCAGATTGCAACTAACTTATATTAATCACCTAGAAAATTAAATTGTATGGATAATTTATAAGTAATCCCCTAGAAAATTGCAAATGTGTGTCCATACAATGGATGCGCCCCATAAGAAGGCTGTGTAGCATATGCATGTAAAGCAGGATATGCTCGTGGGGCAACACCTGGTGGCTGTGGCCTTGGATAGGAAGAAAATTTTGGGTTTTCTGTGCCATAACCTGGTTGCAACTGTGGTGCCAACTGACCTTGAATGGGCGGTGTGGGCGGTGATGCCGCCCTCTCTTTTTGACCTTCAATAGAAAGTTTTACTATAACTGCCCTTCCTTGCAAGTCAAAAAGAGTAAAGGTTTCATATTATATGTTGCTAAAAAGAGGGAAGCCTATCCCCTTACACATCTCAATAGCGATTAGAAAACAAAGATTCACCAATCTCTTACATCCAAATTCTTGTTTGTATCTTCAAGAGCCTTGTTTGCTGCTTTAGCAGTCTTAAATGTAACAAAAGAAAAACCCCTAATTGAGAAAAAAAACTTTGTTAGAATCACAATACCTAATTGTGCAACTTCCATAAATGTCATTTAATTTTGAATGTGTTCCAAGCCATCACAACACAAAGAAATTGCATAAAATACTTCAAAACGTTCCCTTTTAGCTAACCTGTAATCCAATATAACAAAACACAACTAAGATAAAACTCTGACACTGAAGTTTTAGTATCTGGATTTCTTTGTATTTTTTTCATATGCAACAAAGCCTTCCTCTATTTCTCCATATTGGGAAAAAAGAGATATAAGTGTTTCATTGGATGTCTCATACGAAAGGCTGCCAATGTATAATTTCCTCTGAGACTGATCAGTAGATTGTGCTAGATTTGTGCCAGTAGTTGCGAGATTACATACCATAATTCGACCCTATAAAGGTAATGGCACACCAAATTATACTCCATAAAATACGATGTGTGCATTTTTCAATAAACCCACAAAGAAAACTCCAGTTATATTCTACAAACAGCGCAGGTAAAAGAATGCACCAAGTATTTTACGAATTGTAAAGTAAGCTATAAAATCAAGCATGACATTTATAGATAATCTGGAAAACACTCAGCGAGCTGCGAGGGGATGAATTCGGCTACAATCAATGATATTCTGCAAATAGCGCAGGTAAAAAAAATGTTAAAAATATGAAAATGTCCAGACGGCCGTCAAACCGTCAACTTTAACACAATTGGAGAAATGTCCGGAGGTCCTTTACCATAGGGGGAATGCCTTCGTTGTAACTAGTAATTGAACAACTTGAACATGAGTTACAAAATATACCGGAAGTGATATATAACACTGTTAGCTCGTGTTTTTATTTTGCTATCAATTATTTAAATAAAATAGATACTTTCTTTGAGGCCACATATTCTGAAAATCTCGAGTCATTTTTGTCAAACTGTTAGTTCTTTGTGTATGCTAATGAATTTGGTATACATGATATTTGTAAGGGAACTAACAATATTTAAAATCCTTCGTTAAAATAATGTTCACTGTAGAGAGAGTAAAATAAGTAACATTGAGCCGCCTTTGGCAGTGCATTTTTCAGGTTGGCAGCATATGGGACGCCTCTCCAGCTGGCATGGAGAAACGACCTTTCACATTTCCTTGCATAATAATTTAACCACTTTATTGTGATCCCAAGGCAGTAACCATCGCTGAAAACCACTTCACGTTGCAAATTTAATAGCATTGGGATATTGCAGCGCACAAGAATACATGGGTCTCTCCTTCACGAGATAGTCACACTGTCACACCAATGCAACAAACGGGTCTTCAACGTGATTAGTTTACCTTTTTCAGCTGCCTCCCAGCCTGCACAAAAATGAGACTTTTCTCAGATGTTGTAGTTGCAAGTGTTCTGGTAGATATGTATGCAAAACATGGAAGCATGCATTTGGCATGAGAACTGTTCGACTAAATGCCTGAAACGTGGCCTCATGGACTGTAATGATGGAAAAATATGTACAGAATGGGTTTGTTAAAAAGGTCGTGGAACCTTTCAAGCAATGGAAAGCCAGGCTTCATAGCCTTTGCCAAGCACCCTCCATGCCTGTGCCAAAACATGAGCTCTGCAAAAGAGTATGGACATCCATCAAAGCATAATGGAAATCTGATTTTCCTTTTCCTTCCTTTCCCAGACTATGCCAAAATGGGAGATTTGGAAATGGTAATGGAAGTCCATCAAAGCATAATATATAAAGGAGTTTTGTCAGATGTTTTGTTGCAAGTTCCCTAGCAGATATGCATGCAAGCGTAGAAGCATGCACTTGGCATGTGAACTGCTTGACTGTATGCCTGAAAGTAATGTGGCCTGGTGCACTGCAACGACTGCAGGATATACACAGAAATGGGTTGTTGAAATGGCATAAAGAATTTTTTTGTATTTTTGTTTCTTATTTATGTTTGGTGCCAGAGAAGTGTGGTTTGTGGTTTTGTGGCTGAGTGCTTGGTATATGGCGGCGGTGCCATCCAATCCAATGAAATAATTTGTAATAGGCAAAGGGGAAAAATGGGTTGTTGCAGAGTGGAGCTACCTTTTGGCCAACTGTATGCCTTAAAGACATTACAATTAGCTCCTGAACAAAGACATGATATGAGTATGAAGAAGGATATCAAAACCGCAGGAGAGATCTGTAACATAAATCTGGTTAAGCTGTTGGAAATGTTCACTGGGTTGGAGTGGGTTTCCTTCTAGTAGCTGCAGTTTAGAGACAATGGTCACACTCGAAAATAACAAGATGGAACACCTTAGGCTTCTCAATTCTATGAATGATCTTGCGAAAGAAATCATGCGACTTCAACCTCTTCCTCATTTAAACAATGAGATTCAAGCCAAAATGAAATATTTCAAGTAAATGTGAAATGGGGACTTGTGGGTGCACGCAATTTGTTTGACGGAATGCCTGGTAGAGGGATGAAGCCTAGTGGAGTGCGAGTGAAACCACGTGGATTACCTCATACACTGCGGACACAAATATCTCCCAGGCATGGTTCATCTCTCCTCATCTCTCATAATTTTTGTTCTTTAGTTTTTCATTTGCAACAAGATAAAATTTTAAACCGTAGGATTATCATAGCTCTGATTATTTAAATAATCTTGTTTTCAAAACAATAAGACGTCATATCGTAACTTACGACAATCCAATTATTCCTTGGTAGGAAACCATGAACTCAAACCCTCATTCAAGATGATCTAGAAAACTTCCTGACTAAACTAGATTGCTAGAGTACTCTTTTTTATTGACAAGTTGAAGTTGACTTCCTGGTAAATATGTTGAGTTTAAATAGATAAATTACAATTTTCGGAGACTCGCAAAGCAACCTTCGTAACTCCGGAAAGGGGATGTTAAGCTTCCTTTGTGTACTATGTTATGTGAGGAGTCACTTCAATATTTGGATTGACCTCAAATGATCATTTGCAATCTTTTTGACGCCCTACTAGGAGCACTATTACACCATTTTGCAGTTGTAGGAAGCTACTAAAACTAAAAAGTTGGCTTTTGTTTTGAATCGATGTTTGAATCTTGGACAACGAAATGCTTATCTGCCTTCGCAAACCTCTAGTATTTTTACTAGAAAATTTCTTGGAACCTTCAGTTTGGGGAAAAACACTCTTCTTGATAGTTTGGACAAAGGCATTTTATAGGCCTTCGGTCGTAGTTTGACTAGGTCAAAACTAGACCAATTACGACCTGTGGCTCCAGAAAACATGTCGCCATTTGAAAACTATTTTCTAGTTCTCAGTCTCATCGACTCTGATGAATTCTCTATATATAGGGGAACTTGTAGGAAGTTTCTCATTGCACGTTCATCCATCGAACGTCAAATTTTGGACGTGGTTTTCTGAGCCCTCAAGCTAACTTTTGATCATTTACAACTAGGTCAATTACGACCGATGGCCCTGAAAAACTAGCCACCAATTTTAAACTGTTCGCCAGTTCCGAATTTCGTCAGTTCCTATGAAATCTTGGTATATAGGTGGACACGTAGAAATTTAACCGTGGTGTGTTTTCTCATCGGAAGACAACGTTTGAAAGTGGTTTCTTAGCCTCCGAGCCTAAATTGAACATTTTTGCAGCTAGCAGGAAAATGTAAAAAGAAAGTTGTAGGACCCCCGTCGGGTTACCTAACCACCGTGGAAACTTGTTGACACTTGTAAATAACTATCTGGAACTCTATCTTGTGGCTTGTTGTGTGAAATTTGAATTTTGGGAAAATAGTGTTTCTCTCTCTTTCCTTTCTCCTTCTCTCTCCTTGGTTACGAAATGAAGTGAAATGAAATGAAATGAATACATGTCTCTAAACCTTTTGTTTCGAATTCAAATTATAATCATTATTATATGTAAATGGGAAACTGAAAAACATTAATTATGCTAGATTAGGGTGATGTCATGCCAATGATTTATCGTTGATTTCATGCTCACATGGTTTTGCAGGATGCAAGAAAGATGGCGAAAAGGCGTTGTGCAATTCATTTTTTATTATTGTAATTTATATAGGTCATTGTAAAATGTATATATGTATAATGTAGTCCCATTTGACATAAAATTTATATTTGAAATTTGCTAATATTATGAGATGTTAGTTTTAGGGATACCTTGGGGAATGTGCATTTAATCATAGGTGCAATTTTGATTCATAGTTACGTATGGTAAAAATGATTGATATATATGTTAAATGAATTTGAATTTAATATCTTGTAGTGCATTTCCAGTGTGCAATAGATGATTAAATAATTGGTGTTGTGTTTCTTACCTTGAAAATGTAATAAAGGAATCTAACCACAATAGTCAACCCTAGTATAAGATTCGTGCATAACTTGTCTTCATGTGTGATCCTTCTTAGCATAGAAGAAATTGAAACCGTAGAATGAACTTAAACCTTGTACTCGATGACACCTTCTAGTTTAGGTAAATAAGACCCCTAGTTTGAGTTTAGCGTCATAGTCGGTAAGTTTAGCGACATTGTCGTGAACCATCTTTTAGGAACGACATGGTCCAACTTTATCTAGAGTATGTGGTTTCCTTCTAGGTTTGGTAACCATGCGTGGGGTAAGGAGAATGTTTTCTCTTCAGGTCCGACACCGTGTTGAGTGGTGAAGACCACCTTGGAAGTCACCTTAAGAGTCCTTGTTCGAAGCAATGACTATGCGGTGTAACCTTACCATCTATGGAGTAAGTAGAGCTATTACTCCCTTAGTATCCTAGTGGACTACCAAGTCTTACGAAGTTAGATCTAGAATTTTTACTTTTCATCAAATGAATTCCTTGTGGAACCCTAGACGACACAAATGGAGATAGTGAAATAGTTGTACTATGACTTAAACTCTTGTTAATGAACTCTTTAGTTCCTCTCAGCTAAATGTGTTACCTTGGTTGCTAACAACATAACACCTTGGTCTTTCTTGAAGGTTGTTTAGCATAAATATGTCCTCTCGCCTTAAACTCATATCTAGTTGAGGCATAGATCCTTAGGTGCAATTGGAATTTAAACTAAACCTCAGTTGATTAGGAGGTTAACTTGGGGTTCATGTGTAGTTACAATGCTTCCAATCATATACTTCTTCAAGATGTTAGACAAGTACTTTCGTAACTCTTTATGTTATAAAGTGATGCCAAAAAGAGACCTAAGAAACAATGTAAATGAAATGAGAAACAAGAGTATATATGATAATGCTTTGGGAACAAATTTTCACTTGAAGTCCTTATGGTTGATTTAAGCATTGAATTTTGTTAAGAATGGATACAAATTGTTCCTGGTGCAACTAGGATTTTGAGCCAATATAGAGTCCACTAAAATTAAATTAAATTATGATGTGTAAATGCTTAATTGACTCAAAATAAATTTGGAACTAAAACAACCATAGTACGAGCACAAAGGTACTTCTAATGGAGGGAAGTTTATAGGAAAGGGAAACTTGAACCTTCACCTCCTTTGAATCGTATTAATTTCCCTCGACAACTTCTGGTTGGTCCCCTTACATAATGAGGGTAAAATTAAATGTCAACTAAACATATTTTAAGAAACAAACCTTTAACATAAGAATGAGAGAATTAGGAACTTTGTATGAAATTTGAAATATGGAAAATAATTATGTAAGTTATGGAGATTGTCGTAAGGGATAAAGGGCCAACTTAAATGGTCAAACTGTAAGTTGAATGTGAAATGAATTTAAGAATCTGTAGGTGGAAAAAGGAGAAAATTATCCTTACATAATAATGTTATTGGAATGTTAATCATAACGAAGATGTAATCATGGTAATGATGTGCTATGGGTTTTCCAATCCTTGAGTCCCTTTTCTTGTGGTTGGGTTATTGCTATCATTCATTCATTGGGGAAAGTGTGGCATCGACATGTATATGGTTTTATCATGTGATATATATGGGTCCATTGTTACACAAACATCTCATGTGTTATATATTATCCTAAGTGATCCTATGTTGGTGTTATGTATCAAACGATGTAAGCCAAAAAAAAATATCCTGTTATTATGTGTGTTGTATTTGTATGTGTAAAATGTGGGCATTACAAGAAGAAGAAAGTCGCCAAACAAAATGGGACTCGAGATTGCTCTCATTTTGTCCCATTAGTGATGCCCAAACACTCAAGATAATTCATTGAGTATATGAGACAAAATTTAAGTGACGATTGTTAGACTAATCATTCTTAACATATTGGTTTTGTATCATATTTAATTAATGTTTAATTTAAATATAACTAATATAATTAAGCATGACTTATTTTCCAACTCACTTAATAAAGTTTAAATGAATGTTGTAAATATTTTTGGCAAGGGTAATGTTATTGACACATTATAGTCTTAGTAGATAAATATTAATTCATTTCAAAGAAGTTATTCATGGAGACCACTAATTCTAATTAGTTCTTTTAATACAATTAAAGTGGCAAAAAATAAACTAAAGTTAACAATGTTAAGCGAACATCAAGACATTGTTATGGATACTTTAACATGTAACTTTACGTTTGACTCCAAGATGACTTAAAGAATGACATTAGGTAGGAATTTAAAATGATTTTAACGTTACATTAAGTCCAACTTTAAGATACATTTAACATGACATTAACTTCAGAATTTTTGAATTAATATAAAACTAATATTACTTTTTGGTTCATTTATGTAATAGTAGGGCCTTTTGTTTTTAAAGTTTTTGCTTCATACCCAATAAGTCCTCAAAGTGATTGGATCCCATGCATGACATGTTGATATAATTTTATTTTCATTTATGTGAAAGTACAAAAAATGGCATGACACTTTCTAAATACATTTTAAACAAAACTCATCGTTAAAAGACAAAGTTTGGATGTTCTCTAGCTACGTGTTGAAACATGACTACCTATTTGTGTTGATTAATTGAATGCTCTAATTTTTTAATTAGATGCATCAAATGGATGTGCACGGAGTTATAACATAAAACATCTATAAATAACAAAGATTAAACTACCATACACCACGACATGAAAAAATGACAAATGTCCCACATTTTTCTGATGAAGATTATATATTCATATTTGATATTGATAATAGTCTTGATATATGTGTGTGACATTGCAACACCATGAACATTTAGAATAGACACCCCAAACTATTTGAAAAGTGTTCAAGAGTGCAACTCTAGGAGAAATAAGGAACTTAAATAGTTATTTTATTTTGTACTCAAACAAGGTAATCATGCCTGGAATTTTACAATCCCCTAGGTGCCCATTAAAAAGGAAAATTCATGACAATTTGTTCTTTCATCCACTTTTAAACTTATATGTTTTAAGTGAGCTTATAGGTCGTCAATTTTTTTCCTTCATTTTAAGTGAGATCATATTTTTAAGATTGTAATATCAATTAATTAGATATCTCATTTAAGCTTCTCTTCTTTTCTTTTTTAAATCAACATAATTAATTTGTCAAAACATTTAGTTGTATTACTTACATTTTTTCACTGTAACTGCCCTAAAATAAATGAAATTAAAAAAATTGAGAACAAGAAATGATAAATATATTTATGGAACCGCAAAATATGAAGAGAAAAGATAATTGGTTCTGTTAGGGTTTGCATGTCATTGCTCGTGTTTGTAGTATTGGCAATCTTTTATGATATTATATACTAGTTATGCGGGACTTTCTACATCCTTTCATAGTAAAGTTTACATTTAGTCTACCGTTTGGACAGTTCAGAGCATATATATATATATATATGGAACTTGTCTAGTTTGTTACATATTTTTTGCATAAGGAGACAAGGATGGATCTCGAACACACGTGAGAATTTTTTTCCCCCAAATTCTATGATGAGGTAATGATTCAAACTTTGTTTCCGATGTTGTGCTAAATGTTGAAATGGTTGAACCATTCATTATATGGTATCAACATATTTATCTTATTGCTTACTTTGTTGGTGGTATGTTTGAAAGATTCCTACATACCTAGATTAAACACCATTGGGAATCATATGGAGTGTATATCTCAAGTATTAAGAACATGACTAAAGGTTATTTCTCCTTTAAGAATCCTTTGCAAGTCTGAATTTTTCTCCTTAAATCAAGCTATTGGTTTTTGCGAAGGATACTCCTTGTTCCTTTTCCTTGGACCCAAGTTTTCAAAGTCTCAGACAAATTTTCTTCAAAATCCATGATTTGTTAAAGCTTACAAACCTTTGGTTCATCTATGATTTTTCTTATTAAATATTGTTAAACCTACTAGTTGGGTTATTTGTGAAGAAGCGGACCACTTCTACTCTACCCATTAAAATAAAAGGGTATGCGTTAAGCATGAGCCTTGCCAAGGATTTGAAAGAAAATATTGATATCAAACAAGGGATCTAACCAAATTTCCCAAAAAGTTACCTACTTTAACCTTCCAAATACCTATTTCAAATATCAAGCCCCTAATTGACATATTAGTGATTTTCCCCTCTTGGCTCACTCCAAGCTAACTAAGGGGAAATCAATGATTGAAAAGCCACAAGTCACTTCAAAAAGTGATAGATGGACTACTATTGTTAACAAAAAAGTTTGCAAAAGTAAAAAAATAAAATTTTGACAACTCAGTGTCTACTTTTCAACCCTTATTTGAATCATGATTACCTAAAAAAACTTCCAATGGATCTATGTTAGTTCCTTGTATCTAGTACCCCTACTCAAGAAGAGATAGATTTCTAGTTTTCATCTTCTTATTAGTGAGGTTGGGACTATAGACACATTTTCTCAACCCTCTTGCTACTCTCATATTCCACCATGCAATGGTTATGAGTCACCTAATGGAGATAGTGGGAATAAAAACCACTTCATTGTTGTTAATGATTTGAAATCATTACCTACAATCCACTAAATTTAGAGTATATTCTTGATAAGTCAAGAGACGATATTCTTTTGGAGAATTTGAAGAATCCCGAGAGAATTTCATTTATTCAACATTAAGTAGGAGAAGCTTCAACATATATTCCAAGAAAAAATTAGTGGGCCTGATGATTTTGTCAACCTTGGAAGAAGCCTACAAAAAAATGTTTGTCTAGACCTTCAGAATTTATTGCTTGGATTTGGTTTCGATTATGCATGTCTCATTTCATTGGGTAAGGAAGATATGGTCGAGTCTAATATATGTTGACCTACAAACCCTGACAGGATTATAGGACTTAGGAATAATCGATCTTAGTGAAGTATGTACACAGGAAGTACACCACCTCTACTCTAAGAACAAAAATGTAAATGAAAACATATAACAAATTTTACTCCAAAACTCCACTCTTTATTTATTCAATAATAATAATTACATTAGTTTCCAGTACATACATATTATCCTCACTCTCCTATCTATACTCTAATACAAAATCTCTCAAAGTGGCACACTCACATATATTTCTTTTGATGCACACTTATACAAAAATATTAAAATTACAATAAATATACAAAAATAAATACATTTCAAGAGTCACTTCCTTTGAATTGTGCCTCTATCGGCCTTTGTCACGATCTGGCTTGATTTTCCTTTGTTACGCGGCATCTTTTTGGCTCCACGACTTTTTCCTTCATAATGTGGCTCCTCTTAGTCTTTCGTGGCTTCCCTTAGCTTATTGGGGTCTTCTTGGTTTATTGTGGCTTTTTCTATGTCTCGTGCAGCTCCATCCTTTATACACATATTATTCCTTTATACACAACTTATTCCTTTATCACGAAGGCTTCCTTTTTCCCTTCGTAGCTACTTTTAACTCTTTGCGGCTATCTCCTTAACTTTACGACTTATACCAAAAACTTGATGAATACTCCTATAAACATTATCCCCCCTCTTAAACTTTGTCTTGTCCTTGAGACAACAACTGATGAAGACTCCTGTTATGACCTCAAAAACGTTTTCTTCAAAATACTCTTATGTGGGCATCCACCACCAGAACTTAGACGTCTAGCATAGGGAAGTATTCCCTCGCTTGACTCACCTGACTGGATTTATGGGACGTAAAGTTATGGAAGCATCAACCTTTGCAGAAACTTAGACGTTTGACGTAAGGAAGAGTTCCTTCGCTAGACTTTCCCGAATGGGTTTGTGGGACGCCTTGTCTTCTAAGACCTTATGGCGTACTTTTTGGCATATATTTTTTGATTTTTGAAATAATATTCTTTTCATATATGAACCAAGTATCCAAATGGTTGTTCACCTGGTCTGTCTATTCTTGAAGTTGTGTATTTTCTTGAATGCAAGTGGAACTAATTATGATGGAGTGGGATGTGCATGTACCTTATTCAATCGATCCTATGCAAGTATAGTTTTTTACTGCATCCATACCAATGAATCACAAGAAATATATGTGAGTGTGCCACTTTCAGAGATTTTGTATGAGAGTAGAGATAGGAGAATGAGGAGAATATGTATGTATTGGAAACTGATGTAATTATTATTACTAAATAAATAAATAATGGGTTTCGGAGTAAAATATGTTATATGTTTTTATTTACGTTTATATTCTTAGAGTAGAGGTGGTGTATTTCCCGCATACATCCTTAACTAAGATCTATTATTCATAAGCCCTACAATCCTGTCGGGGTTTTTAGGTGAACAATATAGTTGATAAGTTTTCCAGAGAAATAGAGGATTCCATGGAAGCATGAGGCTATAGCCTCACTATACCAACAAAATATTAATTTCATAAAATACACGACAACCATCAAATTGGCATAGGAATCTGCATCAAAAATGGTGGACGAATGCAAACATAAACAAGATATGGATAACGATGATATTCAGATTCCTCCCTATTTTGAATCTGTTTGTGATAAATCCGTACAGTTCATATTCATAGTTGTTAGTTACAGGGATATGTGTGCATCAACACTATGTTGGTTTTTTTTGGCTGGTAAGAAAATAACCAAATGTAGAAGATAAGATCATGCTTGAACTTTCTAGGTTTTTAGGTGATGATAAAACTAGTTATGTTGTTGGGGGATGAGCTTATCAATGGCATGTAGTATTTGGAGGAAGATTTATCTGAAACTCTCAGGATTTATCCCTCCATTTCCCCTCGGTCATGTGAGGGCTATAGAGGATAAAGTTCTCCCAGAAGACACTTGTGTGGAGAAGCAGTCGAGGATTTTTTGTTTGATATATGTGGCTAATTGGATAAAGGATGTGTGGGGGCAAAGATTCCATGGAGTTTAAGCTGGAGATATGAATTGAAGGAAGTATTTGTGTGAGAGATTTAGATCATTACAAGCATCATTTGTTTGATACTGTAATTCACATGGATATGATCAAATGTTTGGCTTTTACTATCCTTGCATGTTATCATGTGACCGTGGAGGAAGAGTTCCTGGTGGAGGTTAAGTTGGGAACTATTCTTCTCATGATTTATTGGCTTAAAGTTACTTCTAATAGCCAAGAATATGATCATCAAGTTGTTTAAGTGTATAAAAATGATTAAGCCCAAACCCAAATTTTAACAATTTGGTTAGTTGTATGTTCCATGTTCGCAATAATTCCATGTGAATTTGCATATTTATGATATTTGTAACTGGTTATACCATAAATGCTTTTCAAATATCTAATATCTATTTACAATACCATCTTAGTCAGAGGGTTTGGTGTATGTCCTTTCGAAATGACATATGAGCATAATTCAAACTCATTGGATAATCTTATAGATCCTCGCTCCTTAAATGTTTGCAAGTCATTTTAGTGTTTAAAAAGCTTGATTCCTCTGAATGAATGGACTATGAAAACCTTATCTCACCTTCAACTAAGACATCTTTGTCCTAGATAGTTTGGAATCCAAATATGCTGGAAAGCATACTTCACTTTAATATATTTACTAAACTAATCGCATTGATTGTAATTAGTAGATTTTTCACAGTACTAAATTGATTATTGACAGTTACTATCTTTTTTATTGTTTAGTATTGATTGGTGACTAAAAGTATCAATCTAACTACATTGTTGCACTTAATTTTGTTTAAAGAATTTAAGATCTTTATTTTTTGTAGGGCTTTACATTGATATATTTTACTCTATGGTTCTCGTCTATTAAGATATCTCCATCCCAACATATATATTTCAGTTACCTGTAAATGGTGGTACAACGATGGAACCTAGATGTAATTTGGAATTATAGTTTGTCTAACAAGTTGATAACCCTAATCTTCAAAATCACTATCATTATGAAGGTGGCTTTAAGGGTGATATTAGATTTTCTTCACTCAATTTGCCGAAGATTATAGTTGATTGAATCATAATTGGATAGCCTCACTTGGAGTCAAGATCAAAGAGTCTGAAGAACTCTTTACATAGCTAGAAATGGCTTAACAAAGTCGCCTTACTCTGAACCATAGCCTTTTTTAAAATCATAGCCATTTTTTTTTGAAACTGTATTCACATTTAAAGTCGTTATCGGAGGAAATTTTGAACATGAGCCGAATAACCATGCATCTCGGGTTCAAAATCCTCGTCTTGATTTTTTTGATTTCGCTATGAATATTCTGGGAAATTGTTATGTCCAAGATCTTAGGAACGTCAATAATGTGAAACATTTTCACATTGCAAAACTCCATAAAAGTTAGACCCTGGTAATGGAAAGATTCAACATACTAACTATTATAGTCATCTTCAAAAAATAGTTGAGCTACCTAATTGAACAAGTCACGTGCCAATCATTATCACTTTCAATTCTTTAATTCTCTCTATACAAAAAAACCTCCAGCAACATGCTGAGATTATTCGTGTTCCACAATGAATGTCTTGAAAATCAATTTTAATGTTGGGGTAGATTTATCTAATATGTGAATTCCTTGTGGCTACCTTGACAACTTAGCATTTCAATTGTGTAGCAAGACCTTGTCACTAGATGCATGAACACTCACATTAAAAACTTATACAAATAATTCAATTTCTACATAACTTGAACATGTAATTGATATAAAAGTTCGGATAACAACTTATTTCCAATCTAATATTTTACGTGTGAGACTATCATGGATGGTTGTAGTTGTCTATAACTATTTTATCATCATTAGTTACAGGATCATATGAAATCTTCATTCCTCAATATTCAATGGCCACAGTGCAGGATAGCTCTAAGGAATACTATTTGCCTATTTTAGTATTTACAAGACTGTTTTGTACAATTTCAATACTATTGTTTCGATTTTTGAGCATATGTACCTTGAAATCAAGTATTACATGTTTCTAGATGTAGGCATGCACGATATCTATTATAGGACATGTACATAGATTATGTCCCATAACATAATCATAATATCATAACTAACAGGCACAAAAGTAGTTTACTCTGTATGTCTTCGTGTATTTTTGATGTAGAACTTCATCCCTTGTAGCTTCAAGGGATACATATGCACCTCTAAGCAATAATCATCCTCTTTTAGTTCTTACAAACCTATTTTTTTTAGGATCCAATACTTCTACCTCCCTATCTGAACATGGTAGCCTTCAAACCGTTCTTCAACGAAGGTAGTAGATAAGTTTATTCATCCTCTCTACAAATTGTATGTCATTTTATGAACCATACACACATCTTGGTAGTCACATTCACACATCACACATATAAGTTATGTTACCACTACTACATGCAAATCAACCAAATGTGTTACAAGGTATTCCAATATTAGCATATGATTCATAATAGATAAAAATATATCATATACATCTAAGGGAAACATACTATATCAAACAATGAAAAAATAATCACACTACATTTGATGGCAAAGCATTCTATGACTACATTGGTAGTCCAGTCATCTTGAAGATTCTACATATACGGAAGACAATATGAAATTATGAGTTCATACACAACTATCTCAGCTTGATTCACATTGCTTTATAATGATTAGATCCCAATTATGATTTAAATCTTCATTCAAAATTCACTATTCAGTAGTGATTTTATTTATCTAATGGGTTAAAGGTTCAACAACTAGATAGGACCTTTTACCCAGTCACAAAAGAGGCCTAAATCCCATTATATGCAATTACATCAACAAGAGACTCAAAACTTAGACTAAAATTTAATGCATAGTCAACAAGAAACACAATTTTTATTTAAAATGGGATAGAAACACTTAGCTTATTATAGAGATACAATGTTAAACTACTAATGTCAGCACAGAGTCAACTAGAAATGATACAAAAAAAGACTCATATTTAGAAGGAAGTAGGTATGTATCATGTTCATGAAGCTTATAAAATCTCTTCTTAACATTGTCCAAGCCTCTTCTTAGATGTCTGTTGTAAGGTGATGTGTTATCATTGCTAGATTTATCTTTACTATCCTATGACACTTCAAATTGGTCTTCACTCTAAAACTTGTTTAGGATGTCACAGAGTATTCTTTTGCATGGATAGAATATCTACATCATGTTTTGACTTTGAGTCTCTAATCCTAACCATCCTTAGAAGACTATTTTAGATGATTTTTTTGTGCATCTCAGTGCAAAAATCTTTTTGTACCACCTCCTGGTGGAAATACTTTCAAGTGGCATAAAACAACGCGCAGTTATATACCTAGCATGTGATACCTATATGAGATCCAATGATCTTCAACAACTTGATTGCTTGACAGTTCATCAAAGAATGGCTTGGCATAATCCACCTTGGATTGGTTACATGAATATCCTTACCACCAATTGGATAACTTAAGCTCGTGAACTCCTCCCCATATCCAATGGGAAGGACTGCAGACCTGATGAGAGTGTGATAAAAAAGAGTCACTAGTTTATGCATTTTGCTTTGAAGTGATCTTGTAGGGAAAGAACCAACATGGACGTTTTCTGGAGGAGAGGATAAGGCCAAGGGAAATTTTTTAGGAAGTAGATCAAGAGGTGAGGGGGAATTTCTTATATATGGATTTGTAGAGAGGGGGTATGGAATAAGAATGTTGACCTATAACATATGAACCGAGGCGCGGGGGAAAGAGGTCAAATTGAAGAGGGAGGGAGGGATCAGGGGAGGGGAATGGGGACGGGTTTTTTTAGATGCTAAGGATAGAACTTAGGATGAATGAGAACATATGAGAGGCAGGGGTGGGAGATGGGGACAAGGAAGCAAAGTTAGGGAGATTGTGGGAGGATGACTTAGGGAAGCAGTGGGTGAGAGATATGGTGGATTCTAGGGTGGAGAATAAGGAGCTAAATATTTTGACTATTTAGTATGATAAATATAAATAAAAGACACCTCATTTTCCTTGTAGGATGTAATAATGTTTACGGATAGCCAAAATTTACTGAGACATGACTAGTATAAAGTTATCTAACCACTCCAATGAACATTTGGTCAATATTATATAATATACTCTATTGATGTTCTACTAGTGGGTAAGTGTATGAAAGTGCGGGGGAGGGGGATGTGGGGGGGGGGGGGGGGGGGAAGGGGTCTTAAGAATGGAACTTTTTTATGAGGGAAAACATAGAGGTTGGAAATCTTTGCAACTTGTCACGAATCTGATTTGTCAAAATGATGTGTACACTCAAGATTCTTCTTGATATTATAAGAATTGTGAATTTTGTTACTCATGTGTTAAGTCCATATAATCTTCGTAAATTCTTTGCTATATTTTATAACAAAATGGTTTTCAAAAGTGTAAGTCTTGGATGTTAGGCCATGTTATCTAAAATTCCAATTTTGTGCTCCTATTTTTGTAAAAATTCACGGTAATAGACAGTCGGTCATGCGCCCCCCCCCCCCCCCCCCCCCGCCCCCGCCCCCATGTAATAGGAAATAAGGGATAAAATATGCGGGATAATCCCTTAGCAATAATCGCAACAGTAGAAACTCCAATATGCAGAAGATTCATTGTCACATCAAAACTCAAATAAAAGTGCATGTTTGCAATAGAAACTAACACTTGCATCAGAATTAGATGCAATGATTTAACATGCTGATCACCCAAACATGAGGCTACGTCCCTACCAAAGAATCACTTAACCTCAGATTTTATTACAATGCCACCGCTCTCTCATGTACAATACCCAGATCCGTTTGGAGCTATGCTCAACAAACTCTACAGGTAATTCACACCTGAATTCAAATTCACATCTAGCAATTTCGTTTGCTTGATACATCTATCATATGCATAATGACCATGGGCTCGGAACTAGACAACCTACTTAAGCAACTTTACAAGAAGTCAACGTAGGGTAAGTGCAAAGCCATGGGGGACCAAAACCCGGTCCCATAATTTCACACTTTTATGGGTCAAAAAATCTTTAGCCCATATGAGTTATTTGAGCACATACTTACACTGATAATGTCAGGTGCATTTTATAAGAGGCCATGAATTGAAGAAATTCGAGGGCTGCGTCCCCAAACCCCTGCTACCGGGGGCTGCCGCCCCTGGACCCCCGCTCAGGTGCCCGTGCCCGGCCCCGAACCCCGAAAAGGATACACGAAAAGTGTACATTACTCTTAGTGTATAGTCCTTCAACACTTTCACAGCATAGAAAAAAGTTGTTCGTAGACCACAACCTAACACCCCATTTTTTTAGCACTATTTAGTATTTTTGAAAACCCTTTGGTAGAAAGATAGATAGGAGCATCTAGTTTGCGATATAATTTTTTAGTGAGTATTTATTTTTTATGATTTTTCAAGTATAAAGATTTTAAATTTTTAAAAAAATAGGGAAAACCGATTGTGTCCCTCCCCTAACTACCTCAAAAAATATCAAAAATTAGAATATTATTTTTTGAAGTATGTATAGAATTTCTCTTAGTTTGTGACTATATAATTGTTATTCAATTTGGATGAGTGAAGGAAAAGATAAATGATCTGAGATAGACATATGTGAATAAATTTTAAAAAAGGATCTATTATAAAGACATAGTTAGAAAATAATAAGTATGGAAACCTTATACTAGTCAGAAAAATATGAAAAATCATATACTTAGAAAGAAAGAAAGTTTACGTTGACCTTGTAGTCAATTTTTTAATAAATTTGTTGATAATTTTTGTGGGATTTATTATGGAAGAAGACGTATTTTAGCATTTTATGTTAAAAGCATGTTGTTTGTTGTGTTTTAATAGGTATGTGCCTCAGGCTTGGGGATCCAAACCGGATCCAAGCCAAGGGATTTGACTTGGAAAATGGGAAAAGAAAACGTGTATGCGTTATAATGCGCATGCATTTCCTTTTTTATATATTCCCTTCCCTCTAACGTCCTTCTCTACCTCTTTCACGGGATTCCTACTTCTCATTATGTCTGCTCTGCACATTCATGTACATTCCTATGTGAATTTTTAGTAGTTTTGGCTTGTCCTCTACTCACACTATCTATATTCCACTAATCCTCGAGAGATAAAAGTTGACATGTAAGGACACAAATAA
This sequence comes from Taxus chinensis, assembly GCA_019776745.2. Classification (NCBI taxonomy): domain Eukaryota; kingdom Viridiplantae; phylum Streptophyta; class Pinopsida; order Cupressales; family Taxaceae; genus Taxus; species Taxus chinensis. Next base: position 602,379,359 of record CM034151.1, on the reverse strand, counting down.
GGTCAAGAACAAGACACCGGAGCAATTAAAAGAGATTATAATAAAGAAAGTGAAGTGGATGCAAAAACTTCGTGGAGGGCAAGGTACATCTATGTCAAATTTTTCTGATGTTTTAGAAAATGATGATGAAATACATAACGAAAATGAGAAGAATAATTATTTTGCAATGATTATTGTATAATTTATTGAATGATAATGTTGTTATGGATAAAGAATTTAATATGAATGATTATATTGAACCTTTACTATGAGAATCTCAAATGTTAATTATGAAATTTTCATGGAAATACTGAATAAATAAAGTAACCTTGCTAACGAATCTTTACCTCTAAGAACACCTCCTTCCATTTTGCATAGGAAACCCATTCACTTAATTTAAATTAATGAAAACATTATAAAACCAATGCCTATCAAAATGTTTGAAAGAAATGTGAGAAGAAAATTTATGAGGAATTTAGGAAAAATACTTTGAGAAATTAAATTATACACAAAGATGTCAATTATTTATTACGTTGAAGAAATTAATCAAGATGAGACCTACATATGAATACCTTATGGCTAAGAATATCTAATATTGATGATCAAAATCTGGAAATTTTTGAAAATATACATAAATCATACCATAGTGTAGGTGTCAACAAACACACCAAAGATAATAATACTACATAACTTGACCTTATTAATTGTATAGTTAGAGATAAAACAATGAATACAATATTAATTAGAAAAACAAGTAGAGCTTTGAAGGTAAACATAAAAACACTAATGAAAGCAATAGGGAGACACAAAATTCTTGAGTCAGCTAATAACACTAACTATTGAGCATTATCTGGTAGACTCCCATTGAAAGACAAGGATACATATGATATTATACAAGAATTAATTATAAATTTTTGAAATGAGAACACAAGGGTTTCACCGAATAAAAGAGATACCGTAAAAAGTAGAATAGTTTCTCATAATCATGAAACACATGCAAAAAATTTATTGGCTATAACTCAAACACAATTCATCTCTAATTATAAGAATGAAAATCCATAAATTAGCATTAGCCAAAGATTTTTTGAAATGAAAAATCATTTTTATGTGAAAATTAATCACTCACGTACCACTTGTTGTTGTAGGCATCATGTTGAATTTTCAGTCTATGATATTTTTGGTCAAGTGTGTTGTGTTTTGTATACTAACATCATGTTACAGGAGCGTGGATTAAATATCCCACCAAAATTTTCAAGGGAATTTATCCCTACCTTATTTTTTTAAAGATCAATTAGACAATTTTTAATAACAAAGCATGTTTAGATGGAACATGCAACCTATGTGGTGGCTTGTCGAAATTAAAAATTTGTATCCATGAGAAGAGTACCAATGTAATAGGAGAAATATTAGTTAGTTTAAACAAATATAGATTTTTTTCATATCAATTAAAATATGGAAAAGAATCTAAGAGGTGTGATCTCGTTACAAAATAATTACTTGTATCAGAATATATGGTCAAATTTATAAAGTAAATTATGTTTGAGTATACAAGGCACACACATAGGGATTGATGGTTGAATGAACAATTAAAGCTAAGAAAGGATACATTCCTACTTGGTATTATTGTTTTAGTATTTTATTTCATAGAGAATTATTCATTACAGTCACAAATGGAGGTTTAGTCACAATATCATATCTCAGTGCAAATTGTTATTTTTCGTACATATAACATTCATGCACTCTCTGAAAATCATAGAGTGAGATAGAAAAATATTAAGAGAGTATCATTTCTACATCAATGATGATCAAACACATTGTACAAAATATGTGTTAGGGTGCTTCTATTTATTTTATATGAATTTGGCTGAGAGGAACATTGTTTTCAATCAACATTACATTTGGTTGGATAACTGCACATCACAATTCAAGAATGTATGGATTTTTTTATGTCTATTTAAGTATACACATGACAAAAAGTGTAAAACAATATCTAGATTTTTACTAAGGCGGGACTTGGGAAAGGAGAGCATCATGTTGTAGGAGAATGTAGTAAAATAGATCTTGTAAGAGAAGAATTAAATTTGAAACATGGTGTTAAATTTATAGGTGTAGAAATAATTGTTGATCAATGTCACAAGAACGTGATCTATGAATATTAAGAGATATGAATTTGGCTGAGAGGAACATTGTTTTCAATCAACATTACATTTGGTTGGATAACTGCACATCACAATTCAAGAATGTATGGATTTTTTATGTCTAATAAGTATACACATGACAAAAAGTGTAAAACATATCTGGATTTTTACTATAGGTGGGACTTGGGAAGGAGAGCATCATGTTGTAGGAGAATGTAGTAAAATAGATCTTGCAAGAGAAGAATTAAATTTGAAACATGGTGTTAAATTTATAGGTGTAGAAATAATTGTTGATCAATGTCACAAAGAACGTGATCTATGAATATTAAGAGAGATCAATAGGTTGTAGATATTTTTTGTTAATAGAGGAACACCATTTAGTAAAGCTATGAAGATTATATGACAGTTACAAGATCAAGTGATATGAACTCAATTTTGTAGTTCAAATGCATGTCTGTACACTATTCATACTATGTGCATGGCATGTTATTGCATATCATGCATCAATTTTGTGTGGAATGATTGTGAGTCACAGCATTAGGTGGGATGAATTTAATTTTAAACCTCTAATTCCACTTAATACATATCAAGTTCCACAAGTATTACAACTTGTAGTGTCTTTAAATCATATGACAACATCACTTGACTTTGACCAAGTCTTTTGATTTAGTGTAATAAGGTACATACATACATCATGATATAAATTTATAAATAATTAAATGATAATCTCTTATTATATTTTAAATTTTACTTGAGTTTTACTTTGTGATCAGGGGCATGTTTTTTTGGTAATTATTGTGACATAATTTAACGAGAAGCATACAAAATACTTCTTGTGTCATTTTTAAGAGAAAAAAAATTTGATTTCCATGGTCATTGATGGTGAAAACCCTGACTATCCCCATTGGGTTAGTGGTAGTCACTTGAACTTGGATTCAATGATATCTTATCAAAAAAACAAAGACATGGTTGTTTGAAGAATATGAAATACATAAAAAGATACTTCACTATTCACGTTTTGTTCTTGCAACAAATATTCAGTTGATCAAATATCAAGGTAGGCTATCAAATAAGAATATGTGGAAGGTTCGTGAATCAGATCATGAAGAAATTATTACTAGTGTCAAGATTAGAGTTGATCCTTGTGGTTCATTGGATTGAATTCGCAAAGATATGTTCACTGAAGAATAGATATACATATACTTGAATTTAATTCGAATATTTACTTTAATTATTTTTTAAAAAATTGTAGGTTTACAAATTATATTTAATTGTTTACTAACATGCTTATGTAGGTTAGTGGTGCTAAAAAATATTCCACCTTCACGTGGTTGGAATTATTAGTAGAAAATTTCTTATTCTCAAAGCTAAGAGAAGCTAAGGGAAACTAAATATTAGAAATGAATAACAAGGAAAAATTTCTCATTTCACAACCTATATTGTATGAAAAATAGATTCTTACAATTCTCATTTCACCACCTATATTATAGGAACAATTTATTCTTAACATGTTTCCTAGTACTTGTTCAGATACTCAAAATAATGTCTTGGAATTTTATAAGGTTATCAACACCAAAATTCCTTTCTAATAGTGTATTATCATGTAATTTAACCATTTAGTATGTTTCATATTGAACGATTTTGGTAAAACTAAGTTCTTCTTTCATACATATCTCCTGGATCTTAAGGGACTACACCTGACCAACATAGCAAAGAAGCATCAGGATCATTGGGAACTAAAATGTATACCTCCCTTAGCATTTACTAGGAAACCCCAATGTGTGGGCATAGTCTATTTGGTTCCATGAGATTTTGTTCACAAAATATTGCATTGGACAACCTTATAATGACTTAGACTGAACTATTCGACACCATTGCAAATAATAGGACAACGAGAAGACAAAATTGAGATGAGGAAAAATTTGAAATGCATTCATAGAGGGTCCCAACTTGAAAGTGTAGGATCATATGAGACCTTTCAATTTTCCACTGAGATAAATAAATCACCCAACGAACTTATATCCTTTTTTGTTGTCAGGGATTCTAAGGGACTACATCTGACCGAAGTAACTGAGAAGAACCAAGATTTTTTAGAAACAAAATGAAACATCCCCTAGTGTTTATCAAGCCACCCTTATGTGTGGGAAAATCCATTTCATGTCATGAGATTTTGTTCGTAAAATATTGCATTGGATAACCTTACACCAACTCATACTAATTTATTCACCACCATTACAAACAATAAGACAATGAGAAGAATGAATTGAGATGGGGAGAACTGAGACATCAATTCATAGAGGGTCCTAATGTGGAGGTGTAATATTAGATGATACATTTCAAGGTTCCACGTAGATTGAGAAATTTCCCTTCTAACTTATAACCTTTTTTCTCTCAAGGCTCTTAAGGGACTACGCCTGGCTGAATTAGCTGGGAAGCACCAGAATCACTAGGACCTGAAAAAATCCTCCCCAGTGTTTACAAGGCCACCCCCAATGCATGAGCACAACCCATTTGGTGCCACGACATTCTTTATGTAAAATATTGCATTAAACAACCTTATATTGTCTCAAAATGGAGTATTCATAACCATTGCAAACAATATGACAACGAGAAGACCAAATTAAGATGGGTAAAATTAAGATAGGAATACATAGATGGTCCCAACATGGAGGTTTAGAAGAATACAATACCTTTCAAGGTTCCATGAAGATAGATTTGTCACGCAAAAAACTTATAGCCTTTTTCTCTCTCAGAGCTCTTAAGGGACTACGCCTGGCAGAAGTAGTTAGGAAGCACCTGGATCATTGGGAACCAAAATGAAGCATCCCTCGGTGTTTAATAGGAAACCTTGATATATGCTCATAGTCTGTTTAGTGCCACAAACTTTCATTCGTAAAATAGTGCTTTGGAAAGCCTTACACTGACTCAAATTGGAGTATTCAACACTGTTGCAAATAATAAGACAACGAGAAGACCAAATTGAGATGGGGGAAAACCAAGACAGGAATTCATAGAGGGTCCTAACATGGAGGTGTAGGATCAGAAGAACCCTCTCAAAGTGCCATAGAGACCAAGAATCCACTTAGAAAACTTAGAACCTTTTTTTTCTCTCAAGGCTCTTAAGGGACCACACTTGACTGAAGTAGCCACGAAGCACCAAGAACATCGAGAACCAAAATTACACATCCTATAATGTTTACTATGCCTCCCCAATGCATTGGTGTAGTCTGTTTGGTTACATGAGCTTGCATTCGCAAACTATTTCATTGGACATCTTTACAGTGACTCAAACTGGAGTATTCAACACTTTTGCAAACAATAGAACATCAAGAAGATTGAATTGAGATGGGTAAAACCGAGACATACATTTGGAGATGGTCCCAACGTGGAGGTTTAGGATCAAATGAGACCTTTCAAGGTACTAGGGAGACTAAGAAATTTCCTGATGAACTTTTACAATTTTTTTTTCTCAAGGATCTTAAGGGAATATGCCTAGCCAATGTAGTTAGGAAGAACCGGGATCATCAGGCACTAAAACGAACCCTCACCTAACATTTACCAGGCCACCTTGATGTGTGATAGTATTCTATTTCATGCCACAAGATTTCATCTCTCTCTCTCTCTCTCTCTCTCTCTCTCTCTCTCTCTCTCTCTCTCTCTCTCTCTCCAAATATTAAAAAAAATGAATTTAGAGTAGGTATGTAGGGAGTCTAGATGGTTTAAGGGTTGGTGTGAAGTGTATATCATGTTGAAGAATTTTATAGACTATTTATGCCCATATATTCCCTGAATCTATATAATTTTTTGTAGACAAGACTGTCTCAGGAGGACACCTAATTTGTAAGAACAATTTAGTCAAAATAGATGCTTAAAGTTTGAGTTTAAACCTAAAACTTCTTGGGCAAGTGAAATAGGGAAAGGGGTATCCTAAAAGCTCTTGAGTTAGTCTTGAAACCCACTAACTATGAAAATAAGTTTGAAAAACCCTTAAGGAAGTGCTACAATGAGAAAAGTTTAGTGTAGAAGGAGTGGGTGGTTCAAAGTAGGTTTAGCCTTGGAGATGGGAAATAAAATTTTGCCTACACCTTAATGGGCCTAAAGGGTGTTTAAAGCATTTATTGATTACTCTTGGAACATTTTGGTTTATTTCAAATATGAACTCATGGATGTGATTGTTTGAATCTAACAAAAATAGGATAGTCTAGGATTTTTAGTAAATGCTAATGTTTACTTTGATTCTCTTACTTTAGCTCTCACTCTTGGTGATAAATTTGTACTTTTTGTAAATATGTTATTTATAATTTTTTATTGACAGAGATGAAATCATATAAATAATGAATATGTATACTTAGTCATTATTATTATGAAACCAAAAAAATAATTAAAATTCAATTTAATGTATCTTATAATTTGAATTAAAAATTTGAACCTCCTCTAGAAAAGGTTTCTCCAAATATCTATTTTGCACCTCCATATTATAAGAGTTAAGATTTTAGCCCGCATATGAACATTAATATATACACATTGATAAATTGAATGAATAATTACTTAAATAGATAACTCTTTATATGTTATATAAATATTTCTTTAACCAATTTATGAATTGATTTCCAAAGTTTCATCCATATTATGTATGCAAAATACTAACACAAAAAAGTTCATAAGACATCGAAAATGCTACTATAGAACACCAATAAATGAAAAAAATATCCATGATGTCATATATTGTCAAATGCACATTATTCTGGATATAATTATAACCTAAAAAATGTAATACCATAAAAAACATATCGAGTTCCAAATATTATTAAATGCACAGTAAATACAAATATGTGAATAGGTCATATAATACCAATTAAGTGCCATATAGGCATATATGTAATGTTGAACATGCATACATTTCCATGCACATACACATACAAAATAAATTTCACAATACATATATATCCTATTCATGAAAATGTATCCCTCTCTTTTCCCTGCTCGAAGAAGGGTCTCCCTTAGACATAGATGGATATTTGTGAGATGACTTGGGATCCTCCCTGACTTGACTAGGATACCTCTTATGCTCAAAACTCAACTATAGTTAAACCTATAAATGCATACATTTTTTTTCAAAAATTTATGTATAAGTTTTTAACATGTATAATACCATGCTAATGAAACTATTTACATGTACACACACTTACTGTAATATTTCGTTCATGCTGAATTTTAAGCTCACGCTTAACAAAGTCAGCAGGAACTACTAGATCATGAACCAGGGTGTCAAAATGATGAGCACGATGATTTCCTACCCTTGAAGTGAAAATGGGAGGGGTTCAACCCTACATACAAATAAAATTACAAAATCAAATATCAAAATTAGCCTTTAGAACTATATTAGCAAAAATAATTGAATACAAATCTAAACATTTATGCCAACTAAGTACATAATGACAATATTTTAACTAAGATTAACAATACAATTTTTTTTTACTGAGCCACACATATGAATCATATGTACAAGGCTTTTACTAGTCACAGGAAACTCCTGCATATACACAATACATTCACATTGACTATCTACATGATGCTACAATGAGGGAAATTATTAAAATAATTGTAATTATTATGAATTACACTCTAGTCTATGAAAATACATAATTTTTATACCTCAGTGAGTTGTTGGGAAAATGAAATTATAACATCAACACCTTTCTCTACTCCTCATAGAGATGGTGGAGTGTCTTGTGTGGTCATCAAATTTATAAACATATATTTAAGCAAAAGTTATATATTTACATACGTGAATTTACAAATTTAACATTCTAAATTACCTATGTGAATGTATACATTGGCACAATGCTCAAAACCTATGGTTGAAATGATGATGTCCCTCTCATGCACTATATTATTCATGCATACATGTACATATGTATGAGTAAATTAATAAATTTGACTGAATTCAAATTAAATTATTTTGAAAATTTAACATATATATGTACATCAAGTACTCAGATATTTTTTTAACATATAATAAAAATAAAAAATTCCCGTGAAGGTGTCGTTGATGTCTAAAATCCAAATGTATCACTCAAAAAAGTGTCAGAGATAACCACATCATCATGTGTACCACTAGAAACTCCACCAACACCATTCTACATGAAATTATTATCCTCATTGGGTCTAATACATATGCTACCACAAGATGTGTAAATATGTTTCCAGTTAATACTGCCCGAAGGAATCCTCTATGTACCTCCACCAACATCGGTATCAGAAACTTCCTTCATATGTTAAACAATGGTATTAGAGTGAGCCTAAAGTGCATGCAGTGTATCGATCTCTATCGTTTCCTTCAATACTATAGGGACAATCTGAGAAGTAGGGGGATTTTGTATTAGGCCTTTAGCATGTTGAAAATGATCACGTTGTACACCTGGTCTATATTGTGCAAAGAATTTTCCTTGTCTGTAAAACTCAGGGTATTCAAAATAGTTTGGGATCTCATTGACGATAGACCAAAAATAGAGTTTTCTCAACAATTTTTATGGAACCTCATTTTTATTACAAGGTGTTATATCAAAAACTATCCACCATCGGTCCCAAAAATTATTTTTTATCAGATTATTGTTACACCAGTAGATTGGAAACCATTTACATGACAACAGAACTGGGAAATCGATTCTGGGGTCCATGAATAATGCACAAATGAGGTATTTTGTAATTATTATGTTTTACATTTGTATATGATAATTTATTAGCATTTAATATTCCCTACAATACTCTTTATAAGATTTCCACTGATCAATTTGACTCAATACCACGTCAACCTGAGCCAATAATGCCTCTAATGTGTTTGCAAATGACGAATTGTGGGGGTTTTCCGAATGGGGATCCATCATTAATTAAATCAATTCCTCAATTTCAATTTTATTCTTCATGTTTTATGCTCTATTAAATCCTCCTAACTTCCTTGAGAATATACAACAATTGTAGGAGGGCTAAAAGGGCTATGAGGATTTGTAGGGTTTTGTTGTGGTTGTGGAGGAACTCTAAGAATAAATAAACATGTATTTTTTTTAAATCTACAATAAAAATATCAAACATTACCAAATTTAATTGTGTTTCCCTACCTCTTCTCTATGTCGACATCATTAAATCCACTAATATTCAACCTTCTACATGATCTGTAAATGTTTTTGGATGCAAAAGGGTTGAAGAGGAAATGGGAGTGTAGGGTTTGCAGCGAAATTTGCGTTAGGGGAAAATCAAATATGGATAATGTGTTTGGATTTTTTATTTAAAGTATGAAGAAACGTGTACACGTTATAACGCATACGTGTTATGTTTTGGTAATTACCAAACCAAAACTTGCCAAACCCTAATTTTACTTTTCATTTCTCCTGCCTTGCATTTTCTTTTTAATCCCCCCCAAATCTATTGACTTACCCCATAATGGACATTTTAATCTATTTTATGTATATATTGTTCACCGCCTATTTTTTTAGAAATCACAGTTCAATATATATAATTCCCACCAAGTATATGATACTCTATAAGCTCATCTTGCAATGAACAAAACCCAGAAAATAATGTTTTGTTCATCATACAAGTGATACCTATAGATGAGAATCTATCAACAACATAAAATTATGTCATAATTATGGAATTTTATAAACTTATTTCTTAAAATTATGAATTAAGAAATTATTTTGGTAAATGGCATGTAGTAAATACAATGCTTGGGACTGGTAAAATATTCTTGAATCAGACAAAAAAATTATATTCAATAATAATTTGGATTTTATAAGATTATTATGGAAAACCATGTTGTTCTTAGCCACGTTTGGATTATATTGTCATAAATGGTTTGAAAAATCTTGATTAAAGGGGAACCAATTCAGTTTTAACTAAAAAGGCCCCATGAAGTTTCCAAATGTTTGAAATAAGTGGAAGGCATGCATCTAGATGAACATGAAACTTTTATTTATGTCTGAATGAAAGGGGAATTTATCTATCATGCAAGGTTTAATATTTTAGTGATATATTAATGACTACGACTAAGAAATCCATATATCTATAGGTGTTTTAATTGCTTAATATTATAGTTTTTATTTTTCTCCCTCTATACGAAAAACCTAAAATATGTTAGGATGTTGCTCAATATTTTTTCTTTTTAATTTTTGTAATGAGGTATGAGGATAATCAAGCAACATGCTCATCCTAAAACCTTGGTTTTATTTATCTTGTTTATGGCGAGTTGAATGATTTATGTTGTGCATATCCTATAATCAGAGTAGTTCGTGAAACTGCATTGTTTTGAGGAATTTTTCTAAACATGTATTGTACATTGTATATGCTTGCATGTTTTACATACATATCTATTTTGGTTTTGAACCTATGACATATAACCAAAATCCCCTTTCCATTATAGTTTTTACATTGATCCATAATCGAAAACAATTTGCGAACACAACTTGAAAATTGCTTTAAAACTCGATTTTTCTAATTTTAATTCAACATTACGATTTCTCACAACTGATTAATTAAAAGAATACTACAAGAGATGACTGTGGAAAATAGAACACCAATGGAATATAGAGAAAAATTAACACAAGAAATGGTTAACAAATTTCAAAATGAAGCATACATCTTTAAGTCCATAATGATGAGATCAATCTATTAAAAATATACCTCAAATGCTTGCAATTTCATGTACAATGAAAATAATGATCTTCACCACAAAATTTCCCATAAAAAATGCTTATAACTCCAAAAAATATCTTTCTAAGCATACACAGTCTTCCAAATTAGCTTCAATAAAACCTCATTCACTCATTTATAATAGTGCCCACCCCTCATGGATTAATGACTATGTTGTATTTTATCACATGATAGGTTTAGTGGGAGATCCCTCAACCTCCACCAACCATTATCATTATATATTTGGGACTTAGTCCCACATTCACAAGGATATGAGTGGTGGTATTGTTTAAAAATGGAGCAGTGGTTTAGGTTGAGTGGCTTCGAGCCACTTTTGTTTTCACCACATTGAGGTGATGGTCGATATTGTGGGAAAGTCAGTGGTCGATGGGGATTTTGAGTGTGGGAGAGTTGGTAGGCAGGGAGTTGGGTTGGCGAGTGGTGTGGGAGTTGGGATATGTGGCGAATTGAGTTAGCGGGTTATTAAGTTATGTTTAGAGGCAAGTCAAACGAGGTGGTTAGGATGACATAATTGGTTGATCTATGTCTAGAGGTAGGTAGGATGAGGTGGTTAGGATGACTCGACAAGTTGAATTGATGGTCAGTGCATAGTATAAATGCATAATAATAGTTTAAAGTACATGAACTTGATCCCACAATCCTAGTGTGAAGATATACAAAGGAATTCAAATACAGAAGCTTGATAATGGTAACATGAAGATATAGAGGTAAATTCACCCCTTTGAGAAAAGAATGTGTCAATCCTGGCTAAGGGCCTCCATCCATTAAAAAATGGGGCTCACCTGTCTGATAACAAGTGTTGAAGAACGGAAGCAAAAAACACCCTTTTGACCAAAACCACATTGCCACTTGTTATAATTTGATTGGTCCACATGGAAAGTTGCAAGCGTCCATGTCATCTCAAACCTGTTCCTAGACCCTTATTTTTTCCAAATTTACCAAAATGTTAGTGTTCAATAACTTGTGCATATTACCTCTACTTTTAGAGTTTACCATACCACCGGAAATCTCTCGACCATCTCTACGCAATGAAACAAGTTGCAATAGATTCAAGGAAGATTGTAAACTGGTGTTTATCATTTAGGATCCTCTGGAGTACACCTCCCCACAAAGAAACTTTTATACCTCCAAAATTACTTTAATTAGTAATGAGGTGAGGGTATTTTCCCCTCACCTTTACACTTTCCACCCATTTTTCCTTGTTCGGATTCATTCCTTCCAAACCCACACAAAGATATTCAACATCATCCCTTCATGAAGCTCTCACCTTCATGTCTAGAATGATATCTTCCTATAACTCATCCAAATACTCAAGAGAAAAATCATCAATATAAGTTACAGGAATTCTATCATCATGATCCATAATCATAGGATGCTCATACAATTTCATATTTTACACATTCACAACTGAATTAATATGTATGTAAGGATGTAAATCTAATGAAAAAGCATTATTACCAATGTCTTCCAAGATTCAGAATTGACCATACTGAATTAGTTTCAACTTTTTTCCTTCACCTATCAGTCATTCCTTCCTGATGTGAATCCAAAATAAATCACCCACTTGGAATTTGTGATTTGTTCAATGTTTATCATGCCTAGCCTTGTATTTGGCTTGAATTTTCTCCAATTGTTCTCGGAGAAACTGGTGGACCGAATGTATTCTTTTCAAAAACTTTTTAGCTTTTTCAGTATCACTATGTCCATTAATAAGATATGATTATCCAAAAGAGAAATCAAAAGGATATTTAGGAAGATAACCAAAACAAGTCTCGAAAGGAGAATCCATAGGAGAAGAATTTAGTACATGGTTATAAGCATGTTACACATAATACAAATGCTCATCCCGAAATTTAGGATGTTTACCACAATAACCTCTTAGAATATGTCCCATAGTGGGGTTTATGACCTCTATTTGACCATCGTTCTGTTCATGAAATGCAATGATTTTCTTCGGCTTGGTGTCCATCAAGTCCCACAAAGTTGACCAAAATTCCCCAAGAAAACTAGAATGAGAAACCATAGAAGTGGGTAAACCAAAATGAACCCATACATGTTGGAAGAATAATTTTACAGTCCTTTAACCAGTAATTTGTTTAGTACAAGGAATCAACACACACATAACGCTAAATATATCCACAACCACATATAAATAGTCATGTTTCTTTGTGACATGGGAAATCCTCCTACAAAATTCTTATCAATAATTTCCTAAGGATACGTAGGGATGGGTAGAGGAGTGTAAAGTCATAACTTCCTATTTCTAGGCTTTCTTGTGGCACAAAGAACACATCCTTTTCTATATATGGCAACATGTTCCTAGATACAAGGCCAATAAAAATACATTTGTAAATGTTCAACTATTTTACCAACACTAAAATGACAAGATATAAGATAAGTGTGAGCTTCCCTAATCATATGCACTCTTTCATACGGTGGCATACAATGTTTACAAGAATGATACAAGATTCCCTCATGCGCATGACAGTATAATTCTCCCACTTGTTTACTACTAATCAAATATTCATAAAATTCTTTAAAATAAGAATCATTAGCATATTGTTCTTTGTTACTATCATGAACTAGAAATTATGTTGTGAGAAAACAACGCAACAAAAATTTGAGGTCTAGATAACATATAGATAACCTTATTTTGTATACATGATCACAAGATGAAATTTTTGTATTAAACCCATCCAGTGTAAGTGTATAGAATTTTATAGCTTGGTCTGTGATTGGAGATACTGGAGGGGTTGATGATCTATAGGAATAAGTGTTTCCTTTCCCATCAAGTAATGTTTCCACCTTTTCACAATCTACACTAAAGCATTATAATCTTTATCCTAAGTTGGATAGTTTCTTACCACACTCGTGAAGGTTTCAGAATGATAAAAAATAGGTTTTATTTTTTTCATCAAGATAGCCCCCATTACATAAACATTTACATTTATCTCAATCTCAAATGGATGTTTTAAATTTGGAAGTGCTAAGATAGGAGCAATATTTATCTTCTCTTTTAGTGTATCAAAATCTCTTTGATTCTAGTCAAAGAATGCAAAGGAGATGTAATAAATGAAAATTTAGCAATAAACATTCCCCAATAATGAATTGCATCAAGAAATCTCCTAACCTCAATTACATTATTTGGTTTAGGCCAATTCATAATGACCTCAACTTTTGCAGGTTCAATTTTCAATTTACCATGTTCCACAACATAACCCAAATAAATCAAAGATGTTTTTCCAAATTCACATTTAGACATCTTCAGATATAATTTCTCCTTTCTTAAAGCATATGATACTTTCTAAATATGAATGACATGATCATCCCATGTTTTTTTGAATATCGTAATATCATCTAAGTACACTATCATAAAATCATCAATGAATTTCCTAAAAACATCATTCATCACATGCATGAATGTAGATGGTACATTGCACAATCAAAAAGGCATAACACGCCATTTAAACAAACCTTGTTTTGTTTTAAAATTAGTTTTCCAAATATAACCTTCATTGATTCTAACCTAGTGATAACCACTTCTTAAGTTCAACTTAGTGAAATAAACAACATTTTTGAACTGATCTAGTAAATCTTCTATGCAAGGAAGAGGGTACCAACTTTTCAGTATGATATTTTTCAAAGTGCGAAAAGAGACACACATCCTCCATGTTCCATTTTTCTTAGGGACAAAAATAATAGGTGAACCATAAGGATATGAATTTGGATGGAAAAATTATTTTTTCCAAATATTCCATCACCTTTTATTTGATCTCCTCATTCTCAAACATGGAAAATCTATATATTCCAATATTAGTAAGAGGTGCATCCTACAATAATTGTATCTCATTTTGAACCCCTCTTCTATGAGGAATGCCTTATGGATCCTGAAACACATCATCATAGTTAGAAACAATCTTAATTAAATCATTTTGACTTTTAGGATCACAATCCTCAAAAACCTTGGAACAATCTTTTTCTTTGGCTTTATTCACCATGCACGTATAGTTCTTTCTTCAATTTACAAGACTTTTCATTTGTCCTACAGAAACCAAATAAATACTTTTTTTCACACAATGATCTTTAACAATGTATTCAATCTCATCTTTGACAAGTAAGCATTTATTCTCTTCCATGTAGAATATTTCTTTTCTATCATAAAGATATGGACTTTCCAAAACTAGTGCTAGAAATATCTAATGGAACAACATCCAAATCCACCTCATCAATGAACTTGTTAGTGATGGAAAATATGAATCTACAAGTTTTCATTACATATAATTTTGCATAATCACAAACCCATCCAAAGGATAAGGCTTAAGATGGAGTTTGGTTTGGAGTCCCAATTTCTTCATTACCTCCTCAAAAATCAGATTATCTTGAGATCTACTGTCAAATAGAGTGTCTATTTTAGTATGTTTAGAAACAACCCTAAGGTGGAATAGTTCATTTATTTTATTTTCATCGTGCATAGATTGTTCCTTAGAAGAAGATGAAACATTACATGCACTACTGCTAGAATATGAGGTAGAATTACAACCTTGTAAACCCATGATTGTGATCTTGGCATCATCCCTGGAATCGGATCCAAGGTCCTGTTTCACCACAGCGTGGTATTATTTTATTTCCCTTTCTTATTGTTAAACCACTTTGGTTTAAGCTTCAGATGTAATTTCCAACACTTAGATTCATCATGATTCTTTTTGCATTGATTATGAAATGGTTTATCATCTTCTTTCTTAGCAATAGAATTATTCTTTTGCTCACCATTTCCTTTACCTTGTACTTTCAAATTTTTCTCTTTTTTTGTCAAATTCCTTGTTTTTTCTTTTCAAAAATTATTATTTTGATGTTTTTCTGGACCTTACTTCCAAATGAGTATCTTGCACACATAATGCATCAAGGTCAACATTATTAACCATGAGAACCATATGTATGAAATAACTATATAACCCACAAATATATTTCAGTTGTGTTTCTTATGTATGGAGAGAATTACCCAAAATGAGAGCCCTTTTTCTAAATTCTTGTGTATAGTCTTGAACAATTTGTCCTTTAGTTTTCCTTAAAATTTTCCAATTCCTCATATCTTGTTTCCTATATAACCAAAAGGATTAAATTGTTGTCTTAATTCAGAAGCAAATTCATTTGAAGAAAATACTTTTTTTACTTTTTTTCTCATCAATCTCTTGTAGCTTACTCTCCCACCAAATGAGTATTGTGTCACCCATTTGAAGAGTATCCAAATAAATTTTTTCTTCATCATCATTTTTTAAAAAAATTGCATTCAATTTTCTTGATCTAGCTATCCAATTTCTCTGCATTAAGCTCTCCATTATATATTGACAATTCAAACTTAATATCCAATTTCAGCGAAGGAAGAAAATCATAATTTCATTTACCATCCTTTGAAGAGGAAGAACCAGATTCAGATGAACACGATTTCTCTTATTTTTTACCTTTATTGGCTTCTTTCTCCATCTATCTTCTCTTATCTCAATAAAAATCCTCCACAATTTATTTCATCTGCATGAAGGATTGACAAAATACATTTTCTTGGTTCTTTGGCCATATCTACAGTCCATGTCTGTCTCGATCTAATTTTTGGATGCAAACCTACTAATGTTCCTTCACCACTTCCTGTGTGGGACCTTGTCAACATACACAAAACACTTGTAATCCAAGGTAATGGTTAAACTAATCATATATAAGCTTTGATACTAAATTATCCGTAATCGAAAACAATTTGTAAACACATCTTAAAATTTTTCTTAAAACCTCAAATTTTCACCATCTTAATTATTTGAATAACTATTGATAAATGATTAAATTTTAACATTAACTTAATTGATAATATATCTTAAATGGCTTCAAAATATCTTTCTAGAAAAAAAGACATATTAAGATAATAATAATTGTGTGGAAAACATGATATATTTTCTATTTGATATATTAAGGTAGAAATAACAAGGAGCAAATATAATTGTAATGGAAAAATGTGTAAGTACAGTACATGGAAAAATATAGGGGATATTTTCATTCTAATAATATAATTGGAGGGGATGTTATCAATTGAATAATTGGAGGTAAAAAATAACATTAAGGGTATTCTTTAATACCCTTTAAATGAACATGATATACCATACTTTTACTAAGTGAAAGCCCCATGAAGGTAATCAATGGCATGTAGTATTTGGAAGAAACTTTATGTGAAACTATCATGATTTATCCTCCATTTCCCCTTAATCACATGAGGATTATTGAGGACAAGGTTCTTCTAGAAGACACCTATGTGGAAAAGGGGTTGGAGATTTTTTGTTTGATATATGAGGCTAATTGGATGCAGAATGTGTGGGATGAAGATGTCATGGAGTTTAAGCCAGAGAGATGGATTGAAAGGAGGGAATATTTTGAGAGATTTGGATTGTTGCAAGTATCCCATGTTTCGTACTGTAATTCATATGGATATGATCAAGTGTTTGGCTGAAAATATCCTTGCGTGTTATCATGTGACCATAGAGGAAGAGTTCCTAGTAGAGGCTATGTTGGGAACTACTCTGATCATGAAGTAGGGGATTCAAGCTACTTTGAATAGTCAAGAGGATGATAATTAATCTTCTTAAGTGTATAAAATTGATTAATCCCAACCCCAAATTTTAACCGTTAGTTTTATGTCCCATATTTGCAATAGTTCCCATGTGACATTACATATTTAGGATATTTACAATTCTTATAGCATAACCTATTACATATCTACTACTATTTAAATCCCATTTATCCTGAGGGTTTGGTGTATGATGTTTCAAGTGAGGTTGATTGGTGGGGATCACCTTTTTTTAGATCCTTGCTTCTTAAAAATATGGGTTGGTCAATATCCATTGATCCCTATGAATTAAACAAAACCATTTATAACCTTAAAAAAATAAATTTTGTGTCAAATTTTGGAATAATAAGATGTGCAAAGCAAATTTCGCTTTAATAAATGACTTAAACTTACCACATTTATTGTAATTATTTACTTAGGCTTAGTATTAAGATCAAACAATAACCAACACATGTATGACATTTAGGGCTATTTCATCATCTATGAACAACCCATTTTATTTCATGGTGTTTAGGAATTTAATCTCTTTATGGATATCTTCTTTCCTAACATATTTATTTCATTTACTCATATAATTTGGCCACAATGAAACATGGATATAATTCCCCATTGTATTTTGTTGAATAGGTTGATTACCCTCATCTACAAGATCGTTATGATTATCAACATCTTCTGGAACATTGTTTCACTCAAAATGCTAAATATCATAATTGAATGACTCCTAATTTGATGTTATTGTATCAAAATAAAGTCAAATTTATATTTTTATATCATGAAGTGTCTTATAAAGTAATAACTCTAACCAACAATAGTCAACCCATTTATGTGATTCAAACAAAGGTATGGAGGAAAAAATTGGGAATACTCTTACAAAATCATCCACAATTCTTCTCTCCATTTGTTATGTATTATTTTTCTTGGATTATAAGTCTATGATTTAGCTACATCAATAAATGAAACAATTTCAATGGAAAATACCATGTCTTTCAAAAAAAAATTAGGTTAGAAGTATCATATATGTTCTTGTCGCTAATTTGACAAAATTTTCAACTTTTAGAAGACACGTCAACATTTGATAATATGTTTAAGAACTTTTCTCTTCTTTTTATGCATACTTGATCATGTAATTAATTTACATGTTTGGGTAGAATTCATTTCCAATCTATGTTTTATCTATGTGACTATAGTATATAGCGATTATGTGTATCAATATTATCATCATTACTTACAGGATCAGATCAAATTTGATACCTCGAGATTAAATGGCCACAATGTAGTATACCTCTAAGTAATACTAACCCATTTTTAGTTTTTTTTTTTTTTACTTTGTATACAAATAATTTCAATGTTTGAACATATTACTTTCAAACCATTCTTCCTCATTTTTATGTAGGCATGCACCCTCTAATTTATAGTATGTAAAAATTGTGTGTATCTATTTTATCATCATCACATGTAGGATCAAAATATTTATCTTATCTTTGAGTATTGATATAAATTTCATCCCTTAAGATTCAATGGCCATAGTGCATTATACCTCTAAGCAATACTAACCCACTTTTAGTTCTTATAAACATATATTTTTAATTTTAATATGACTATTTCAATGTTAAACACATTACCTTCAAACTGTTATTTCTCTTTCTTATGTATGCATGGACCCTCTCTATATATTATATGTAACATCCTAACTTAATGTTTTCATGGAATGGGAAATATCAATAATACTTTTCCTAAGTTATTGGATATCATTTTGATTGTCTTATGACTTTTCATATACCGAGGAGTTTGTGATGATGTATTAAGTTAGTGGAAAATATGAATAATAAAATACATGTTTGTTATGATTTAATTAACTAATAATACACATACAAACATAACATGTGTGTGTGTGTGTGTGTGTGTGTGTGTGTGTGTGTGTGTGTGTGTGTGTGTGTGTGTGTGTGTGTGTGTGTGTGTGTGTGTACATATGTATATGTTCAAAAAATATCTAAATTAACTAATAGTAATATTTATATAAATATAATTATATGAGTGTATGTGTAAATATTGTGTGTGTGTGTGTGTGGGTGGGTGTACAATACACACACACACACACACCACACACACACACACACACACATATTTTTAAAAAGTTTTTATTTATATAAGGATGAACCGATTGGTTATTAATATCCATGCATTATTTTATTTTTGGTCTTGGGACTACCATGGCTAATAAAGTTTGATTGTTTGGTTGATATGGATATGCATGTTCATAGACCTCTAAGGCATATACTATGGTTACTTCAGTACATGTAATTGTGAAGCCATCATGTAAGGTTTTGAGGTTTAAATTTTTGACAGTTGTTGGTAAGGCCATGGGGTTGTAATAATATTGAATAAGTAATTTAATGCCTACATGCTTCCTTACGAACCATAAGCGTCACCAAAAAACTAAGCATGCAAGTGGACTCCCCATTTGACATTGTTTACCTTGCATTTTTTTTTAGTTTTTGATTGTCTCCAACACAGGAATAATGTAGGCAAGAATATCCAAAATTACCTTTAATCATGGAAAGGATATCACACTGTTAGCTTCTGAGAATTCACTATTATTTTTCAACAAGGGAAATCCATTTGTCCATTTCCTTTATCAGGTAATCATCGTTGCTATCCACTTTCAATGGAAATTTTTCATCCCCTAACTTTATCTTTTAACACTCTACACTCCTTCCTAAGTTAATTTATAATATCTTTGTGAAGGTCCAACTCATTTCTCATTCTTTCAATCTGAGGTTTGTTATTTTTTAGGTCTCTTATCTCCCATGGCCAACAAACTGAGAGTAAAAACACCATCGTCAAGTGGGGAAATAGAACATTTAGGAATGTTGATAGGGTTGATTTTAGCCTTCTTGTTGTGAAGGAAAGATTCAGATGCTGACAGAGGGGGTCTCTTAGCAGGGGAAGGGGGTGGAGGAAGGGGGGCATAGGTATAGACTTCACAATAAGGAGGTCAAAGTGTTTGTATAATGGTAAGATAACAACATGATGCAAAGGCATGTCTCTTTTCCCTTGGATTACCAAGTTCTCAAAAATTTTCAAGGGAATGTAATAGGTAGAAAGGGAAATTTAACATCAACATTCCTCCTAAAATGACTAAGAAACACCAACTTAAAGAAGGGATTGACTTTAAACCGACCATCTAGAGTAATATATTTCATTATAACCAAACTCACCTTGTTATAGGGTTTTAGAAAAGACTCCCTCAAGAAAACACTTTTGACTTGCATGAGGCTCTCATTTTCCTATCAAAAAATTGATTTCCTCTTATTTATGATCATTATATTTTTTGAAAAACCTCATACCTTTTGGGTGGAGGCCGGTGATGCCCAATATCATCTCCTCGATGATGATAAATTCTCTATTCTTATATCTCACCCTTATATATTTTTAGTTCTTCACGAACTTCTAAGACAAATGGAGATCATGCCCTCTAATCATGTTCATGAAGTGGTTGAATCCCCCTTTCTTGATGATCTCTCATAGTTTTGCATCCTCTTTCCATTGTGCATTCCTTGTTGTTTTTATTATGAAATGATGAATACATTTTTGGCTTCATATATTTGAATTAAAAACTGGGAAATGGATGCTTGTATTTTAATGATTTTATTGTGAAATTTTGTTTTGGAATGGGGAATAAGAGTGTCTTTAATGTTGGTTTGATGAACCCAATTTGGGCTTTAATTTTTAAATCATATCTAGAAAATTTTAAAGGAAATAATAGATTTCATTCTAGGTCTAGTTTAATACGAAATATAAAGATATGTTTACATTTTTTGTTTTATTAAATATTGAAAAACCTTGAGATCTAGGTTTGATTTGGAATATTGTGTTTGGTTAAAGTTTAAGGTAGTAAAAAACTCATATCGAGCTCATTTTTAAAGTTTTTTTTTTATATCATCTCAAGATTGTTGTTGTCTTTGTATATGGACTCTCTTGTAGCACAAGATTGTTAAGAATCTCGGTCACTCTTGAATCTTGTTTTGTGCATGAGTTTCCAATCTATTTCTCCTTGCTTTAGTCTAGTAGTATGCTAAAGCTGGAAATGATTTAGGTTTTTTGATGGTACAATAGTAGATGGAAACAAAATTTTTATTAACTATTCATACGAAGAAGGTTATTAATATATAGGCAAAAACAATAGGAAAAGTACTTCCTAAAAAATAGGTAGGAATAACAAATAACCTAGTATACATACACGGGTATAACAATATGCACAACCCCAAATAACAATCTAACCAATTTGACAATAACCAAATATAACACTAATAATATTATTCCTAACATTCCCCCCTTAATATAAACATGGGAAGATAATACATCTGAAGAACTGGAAACAGAATCATATGCCTCTGCATACGTTTAGGTCCACATATTGTTGGCTTGGATCTTTCTGTCTGGATCTTGCTTGCATGTGACCTAACCACTTCACCACAGTGAATCCCATACTGAATGATCAAAATTCCATCTATTCACCTACATACATGCAAACTCAATAGTTCCCACTTTCACTTCTAGTGAATGCTAGATTTCACCGAATGATTAATGTTAGAAGTACGACATTCAAAGAATATTTGTAGTTAGAGGATCACTCTAGTTCATTTTCCCTCTTATACAACTGTTCTTAGCACCCCAAAATGCATATCCTCTTCATTTTAATCATTATAAGGGAATGAAAACTAGGTTTTTATTTCTGCACATGCCACTCAAATAAAATAAAATAAAAATATTATAAAAAAATATACCACCAGTATTGTATGCAGCCCTGTCATTGGTGACTAACAAGAGGCATTGATCATCATCCATCCTTTGTTTCCTCCAAACTCTAGTAAGACATTGCTAACTCAGCAAATTTGAACTTTGAGGCTCATTAGTTTCCACATTGTACTTTATTTTGTCTTCCTCCCATAATGTGAAAACATTTTATTTTCCAGACGTCGGGTAATACCAAAAATGCGTCTGTACCATCAAGAAGCTCAAGAAAGCTCTGGGTTCTATTTTTCATTGCAAAATAAGCTTCGCAACAATGGAAATATTGTCTTTGATGAACTAGTTAGAAGAGGACTTTTGGAGTATTTTCTTTTTGATGTAAGTTGTCAAGTGAAGAGAGTTTGAGGGGAGTTAGAAGCCAGCTATGAAGAAAATTATGAAGACAAGGAAGAACGCCCAAAGAATCATCGCTCGTCTGTCAGAACAAGTGATTATCAAGCACATCTCAGAGGTTAATTCTCTCAATAGTGAGTGAAGACTTGTAATAATTTCTCTGAAATTAATAAAAAAATTATTGTTACGATGTTTGCTCCAAAGTTACTTCTATTCGATGTACAATTACTCAAAGATACAAATTATGTGGTCAGGAAAACAAATATGTGCACCATCCTTCAGTATGTAGGATTATGGGGGCATTGTCACAGGGTCCGTGACACTTCCTACTAACCTTGATGAGCTCATGAAATATGAGATGGCTAGTGCTAAAGCATTTATGTTGATTATGTTGAGTATCACCGATGATGTCTAACTGCATGTTCAGGATTCATAGAAAATGACAGGAATCCTATGATAAGTTAGTGACCACCTTTGAGGCATAAGAATTAGACTAAGATCCTCCATATTTAGTCAAAATTACTACACCCTATCTATGGGGTCAGATGAGAAAGTCTGAGGAGTTCTTATGTTGGGTGATTAAACTATGAACGAAGCTATTAGTGCTTGGTGAGATGGTACAAGAAAATATTTTGGTTCTGATCACCTTGAGGGAATTCCCTTCTCAATTCTAAGTGTTCATTATGAAACTGAATGTATCCAAATGGAAATTTACATTCAAAGAGCTCTTGAACTTACTGCAGCAAGAAGAGGCCTGTTGGTACCCAAAATTTAATCTCTTTCAAAGGCCTTAGGAAAATATGATCAACACACCAAATCTGACTCTCACGAGTTGTCACTTCTAGATTATGGAGATATTTTCAAAACAAGGCAAAGGTTACTAAAGACAATGGGATTCCTGATTATTTTTGCATGTTTTTATGGTAGAAATTATGCATTTATGCATACCGTCAATCATGGAAGCATATGTGGATGCAGATCTTAATGGTAATAGATGTGCTTCACTTCTTAAAATCCTCAATTCATTTAACCAAGCCAAAACGAATGCAAGGAACGGAAATACAAATTCTCAATGTCGTTCAAATTGATCTAGAATCGGCAGGTGGAGAAAACCGCCAACATGCTTATGCTGCATCATCTGACAATTGACGAGCCAATATCATGGGCATGAAGGACGTGGAATTCTAGATCATCTCAGCACATTCAACCGTTGTTAAATGAGTGATGAATCGAAACTAGATCCCACTGTCAGGGTAGAATCGATACAGTATTTTGGAGGTCGATATGCAGAATACCACCAAACATGTGACCCTCAACAAATAGCTGGAGTGCACGAGACAATAATGAGATTTGAACTTTTATATGTGCTCGATATAGTAGTGAATATTGAATAGCAAACTGGGCAATTAGCAAATAACAGAATGTTGGTCAATGGAGGGCCTTTACTTTGTTGAGATCACCTCATAGGCATGAGTTTATCTGCAACACTTTGCTTGCCTTCAGATGGATTAGCGGCATTCATAGTAGTCACACTGTCTCTTCAAATCTTTGCTAATATGGTGGTGAGAATAGGCTGAGCACTTTGATTGTTAAACAGTTACTGAATTTGAGATCACGGATCGGAATCCAATGCAAAGTGAATTCATGAGACTTGGCTAAGGATCAGACATCACTTTGATACCAAATAAAATGGTATAGACAGATTTACAGATGAATATAATCAACTACATTCATTCATATGGGATAATTACATAATGAACAAGCTGCTAATATATAGGGAGATAGTTTCCTATTAAGTAGGAAACAACTCAACTACAAATCTATATATATGTGAGTTGTTATAACTCCCAAAAAACTCACATATATAATATAATAACCTGATATTATGAGTTTGTTTATTACAACTCATAATATATTACATAATAGTATTCATCCATATATATGAATAATGTGAGCACTATATAAGTACTCCTAACAGGCACTACATTGATACACTCACTTCTAAAACTTACAAAAGGCACCCAAGGCTCCCTAAATATCATAATAGCACATCTAGGGTCATTAGGGAAGCGAATATATATAGGTATGAAGCTTCTTACTAGGTTAATACAACAATATATCTCTTCTAGGAGCACTCAAATCATCCCTCTCCCAAGTATCTTAGCAAGAACAAAACTAAATTCAAGCATGGTCGAATATGGTTGTCAAATATAATTTCATCCATTTGGATATCACATGCTAGGTGGAGAATGGCATGTGGTTTGAGGCCTCTTCAAAGTAGTGCAAACATCAGGTAGTGTATGGGAGTCCCCACAACTAATCTAATTTTTATTTTACAGGACTTATCATCCATGGTTATGGTTTGAGATGATGATTAGAATATTTTGAGAACTTGACAAGATACAACATGATCAAAAATTATTATTTGATAGAGATAGAGAGTTTCAGATAACTGACAGTGTCAAAGAGTTAGAGAACCTAGAACCAAGTAGGTATAAGACCATAGAGGAGGTTCAAGACCATTTGGTACATCCATATCAGATTTGTAAAGCCTCTCCCTAGGTAAATTTTCAGTGGCAAAATCCAAAACAATGCTTTATAAAATTTATATCTCCTTTCTACGACAGTGCATCCTCTCATAACCTTCTAGAGTCATCTGTAATCAGCTAAGTTCTCTCATTCCCTTTTGTTTCAAATTCATATCTTATCTAGAAAATTAGTTACTAATATAAAAGAATTATTCATAATTATGATAATTAATGTTATAAGTTAATTAATAAAAAATATCCACATGTTATTAACCTGTTAGTGCTCGATTTGATCTCACACTTATGTCCTGAAAGGTGCCTTCAAAAAATTTGTGTTTAATTGTGTGAATTCAAAAAATGTATGTCAAAGGATAAGGTCCCATTAAAAAACATGTTAAAATCATGTCATTATGTTGTGAGAATCATATTTTATGGTTGAGGATTATGAAAAATGTGTTTTTATTGAGGAATTCCTGTGAAGTATGCCATAAAAATTATGTAAAACCATGTTTTACCTCCCTTAGAATGTCATCCTTATTATTCCCAATGTAAATTGCTTAATTGTAAAATAATTTTCAAACTCCAAAGATACGTGGCATATTGGAATTGGTGATGCAGTGATGGGGTAAGTTCACAAGATCACATAATTCATTTCAAAGTTTGTAAAGTAAAAACACATCTCTGAATCCTGATGGAAAATTCTAGGGAATATTCAGTTAACAACTGCAAAATATGAAGAAGGTTCCACCTCCCAAAAGAGCTACGTGTCAAAATATGGTTAAAGTAGAGGGAGTAGGTCATCAGTGCAATTTTGCACCAAAGGAAACTTATAATGTAAAGTACAAATAGGTATCCTAAATATAATGGAGGACACGTGTCATTTTTCTATGCAAAATCAACATCCGAGTATGTGGTTCAATAATGTAATCTTACACTTATGTAGAGGATTGGTTAAAAATTCAAATGAGCTTTGTAAGTTCTGACACCTTTCATATTTAAACATGTGGCAACATCTCATCAAAAGTCAAAAGGTGGAGGTATGGGTCAAGATTGCAAACTTGTACTAATTGGAAAGGTACTGCAAATGTGTAAAAGGAATCCCTAGCCCCAAGAAGATCCAAATTAATCCACGTGGATGTCCCACATTCAAATTAAGAAAGTAAGGTGGACGGTTGGGATGCAACACATTTATGGTTATCATCATTAAATTTTTTTTGCGTGAATCAAAACAAAATTATAGAGGTTTTCAAGCATTTTGAATTGTTGTTATTGCATAACAAAGATCTAGGTGCCCTAGTTGGTGAGAATTTGTGAGAGCTGAAGAAAAAAAAGTCGACTGAGAAGTGACTTGGAGGCACAAGAGAAAAAAGGGAAAATTCACAAAACTTTTGAATAAACGAGTAAGGTTTTTTTCACCATACTTAATTTAAATTGGGATTGAAGGGAAGAATAAATTGTATAATATGAAGTATCTAGCATCAGGTTTTCACATAAATTCTAGTATTACTAGCAATCTAGATAAGGTCACAGACACGAAGTTGTTAAATACTGACTTAGAGGATTTTTGGAGAAGATTGAGTGACCCAAATAAAAGTAAATGGATGACATCCATTGATGCTAGTGACATTGAACTAGCAGCTTGATTTCCCACCTTCTGTACATGCTGCTAAGCTCGTATAGTTGTGTGCAGAGAATTAAAACCCATAATCAAAGGAGGTATTGGATGGAGGTGGAGAAATAGTGATAAAATTGACACCGGAATATTTTTAAATCTATTCTAGGGTTGTTCAAATTTAGATCAACTGATAATTACTATAGTTAAATTTGCACAAAAGGAATATGAGGTAAGGGCATGTCGAGTATGCTACAATGTTGAATTCTAAGTGGCTAAAATATAAAAAAACATCTATAAAAAGAATTCCCAAAATATTAACCAAGGATATGTTTGTCAAGGAGGTGGAAGAACTGATTGTGTTATTAAATAGAAAGACATGGTCAGAAGGAGTTACTCATTTTCAGGAATGGATGTGCCCCTTTATAATGGTTATTTTGGAAAAGTAAGAAAAATTTTGTTGGGTCAAGTTTCATATCAGCATCTATTCAGGCTCAAATTTTAACAATAACTGTAAAGATCATAACGGTTAATCCAGTTGATTTTAATTTTGATATGATGTCCTACTTTATCTATAATGTTTGCTTGCCTCAAATCATTTCTAGGACTCCCAATACAAGCAAGTTTTGATGATCATAGGGTATATAATGTATACCCGCAATTGAGGCTAGATAATTGGAAAGGAAATGTAAGGTTAGTGAATGATGCTTTTATTTCCCCTGTGACATGCCTTTTTAAGCCAAAATGGAACAATATTGATTGTTTGTTACTGTTAGGGCAACATTTCAGGAATATGGCTACATTTTTCATACAATATAGCTTCTTTACATATTTTAGGGTGAGTGGATTTGAGGGACATCCCTGTAAATTACCTAGGTATGTAAATGCAAAAATTAGCCCTGATGGAATTGGCAAGACAACTTACTCATATGCATAAAATGATTGCAAAGAAGCACAAGACAAATATCAAGTTTCCTCTCCAAATTGGAACGTATTCATTCCGAAGTATAATAAAATTCATATTAATGGAGGAAGAAATGGAGATATTTCAAATGGACATGTTCACACTAAGACCAAATTATGATATTAGATGGGTAGTTTATAATGGTGAACATGAGTCTCATTTTGAAGATTATTTGATGAATTGTCTAGATGAAGAGGAGGTCAGATTAAGAGACTTTCCGAAGATGACCTTAACCCAAATTATTGATTTCAGGATTGCATTAGTCCCATAGGGAATTATAGATGACAAATATTAGGTAGGGTAGTATTACCATGACCAGAAAATTGAATCAAAAACAATAATTTATTTTTATTGGAAGGAGAAGGAATCAGACAGCCCTCATATAAGGATTTCCAATGTGTTAAGAAGAACATTGACTTGGTTAGTTGTAAAAGGCTTGTATTTCTCCCTACAAAATACCAAAATATTAAATGAGTTCTGAGACTTGAAGCTTTTGGAAGGAGATATACCCCCATTGAAGAAGGGAGCATACCAAATGGACCCTTTGAATGGACAAGCTCCGCAACTACCCAGAAGTAAGCCTACCATGGTAATACTTGATGAATGGACATCAGCAACTAGCAAGACTAGGACTTCAAGGTCTGTTTTAGTGTAAAAAGTTGAGGGGATATTGCTGAAATCCATGCAAGATGCTCCCATCACCGAAGCAGCACCAATCTAAGTGAAAGGGAAAGGCTTAATCTCACAAACAACTCCCTCAAATATATTACTGAGATCATCTGGCACTGAAAATATGATGAGGGGAGCTATAGCAAGTGCCAATATCCAATCCAAATTATATTGTGCTAAAGAAAGAGAGGCACCAGATCTCAGGCATTTTAAAAGAACCAAGAAAAAGGTTAAACTTGTATATGATCAACTTTTGGCTAGAGATGTTGGTGGCCACATATCAAGAAAACACAAACCTAGAGAGCCTGAATTGATTTATCCTCCTATTCTAACCGAAGATTAAAAGAGGGTTTTTTCTTTATTAGCTCATCAGTTGTTGTCATCCTAAACTCCTTCGAATGTGCATTCTATTCCAAGTGTGACATTACGTGATATAACTGTATTTTCATCTTCTAATGAAACAATTCCAGGAAAAATTGGCAGTACTCATATGTCTAGTCAGTTAGTTGGAGTAAATGAAGAACAAAAACAAAACAAACCAGTGATTGAACAACCTAAAGAGCCACCAAAAATAACTAATGAGTTAGTTGAATTCCTTAAAGAGGTGCATGAATTATAAATGATTTATTTAAATATAGATACATTTGTAAATAGTAAATTTCATACTGAAATTCAATTACAAAAAGATTCAATGGCAGTAGAGGAAGGTCAAGTCTTTCAAAATAATGATATTGTAAAGGATGTTGTAGCTGAATTATTAAAATAAAAAATTAAACATGTTGATACTCCTCTTGAAGAAGATACAAGTAAAAATTAGGAATCACAACTAGGATCTCAACCAAAAGATCTTGAAGTAGTTGAAAATCAGCCACAAGTGAATCCACCCACCAAAAATCACCAACATGAGATGAAGATATTTCAAAGGATAAGGAGCCGACCAAAACTTTAAGTTTGGAAGGAAGTGACCCAAATTAAATTGTGGATGTCACAAATATCTGAGAAAAAAATATAGATACAAGTGCAATGATACCCCTATTGAGGATCCAAAAGAAGTGTCATGTGAAGCAGTGATTTCTAATGTGGCTTTTACAAGAAATAAGGATCAAAGTGAAGAAGTAATATGAGGTAAGAAGTAAGAGGATGTTACTCAGGCATGGATTTAGGGGCAAGATGCAAGAAAATTAGATGTTGTTATATTGGATAGTGAAAAATAGATAGTAAAAGTTGGAGAAACATCAAAGGAATTAGTACTGCATTCTGAAACCCCACAACAAGAAAATAAGGGGAACACCCCTATGGTTGGATAGTTATAGGGAATTCTTCAACAAGGGGTGAAAGAGATCACAAGAAAGGAAGCCTTAAGCATCACAAGCATCACAGTTCCAAAGCCCAAATAATATTTGAATAAAGAAAGGGTTCTTACCAAGAAACGAATAGATCAACGTGGGTTTAGAACTTTGGAGGATGAAACTCCTCATCAAGGTAAGAAAAATTATGATATCACAAAGAGTGGCTATGATATTCAACATATCCAATTGGGAATACCTACAAGAGAATCATTGAAACAGGGGGTCACTGAGGCAGTTGAAGGTTTGTTACATAAGTTTTATGAGGATAAGATATCCAAAAGTTATTAAAGGAAAAGTTAAAAAAGATTGACCTTGTGCTTTCATAAACTAGTAAGGCTTATAGAAGAATTTTTCACCACTGTCGCCCCTCAGATGCTAGCTAGAAATTAAAAATCTAGTAAAAAGGTTAAAGTAGTAGATAAGTGAGTAGAGGATTTTTCCTTAAGGGGTAGGCAGATGATTGAAAAAGGAAGAGATAGGTATATAGAGCTTACTAAAGTCCTCAATGAAATTAATGAAGTTATTGAGCTATGTGAAAATGAAGTGTTTTCTTGGGATGGAATTGTTAGGAATAATCCATGGATTAGTGCTCACATTATTGTTTGTAATAGTTAAATGTAATATTCATATATTACATTAGTAAGTTAGTGTGTTAGTAAGATATTAATATTGTTATATTACTATCATATTTGTGTGAGAAAAATAAAAGTTTATAATATTATTAATATTAGTTATTAATCAACTCATTATTAATAATATAGGATAATATGTATTATTTGTGAGTTTGGTGAATAAACAACTCACGTAGCTATTTTGTAGTTGTGTGAGAGATTGTTGGGTTTGGTAGTGATTATAGGAGAGATATGTGAGGATATTGTGGGATTAAAGATTGGATTTGAATCCTTGTTTTAAGGAGTTCATTCTCCTATATATTGTAATCTCTCTCATCATGCATTTTCTCCAAAGTTATTCAATCAATAATATAGTGTGTTTATTATATTTATATATAGTATATATATATATATATATGTGTGTGTGTGTGTGTGTGCTCTAATTTTTTGTTTATGTTAATATCTTCATTCTGCAACATTGTCTCTTATTGATTTGTACAATTATATAATGTAATTGTTTCTTATTTAAATATTAGATAAGCTATCAATTTCACATCAGGAATTTTACGTAAAAGTGAAACAATAAATCAATTGGATGAGGATTTACTGTAAAAAGAAGGAATAGTGTCATGTGAGAAGAAGGGCACTCAATATTTAATGGAAGACTTACCCAGAATCAGGGTAGAAACCGTAAACCAAGTTAAAGAAAAGTTGGAAACTGAAAAGGTTTGGGGGGGGAAAAGCTATTGATAATATAGATTGTATACTGGAACAAATGGTGTTTGAAGAATACATTATGGTCTATGGGAATTGGGAAATTGATACTTTAAATCGATCCTTTGACAAGAATAGCATATAAGAACTTTATTCCAATGAGGTCATCAAAAGACTTATCCTAATGGAGAGTAAAATTGTTGAGTTGAACAAGAGGTTGAGAGAATAGAGGACAATAATATCCACATGTTGTGATATATTGAACAAGCATCACTTGATTTAGAAACATCACCTAGGACTTGACAAGGAAGATATAACGTAAAATTTTCAAAGATATTATGTTTATAGAGAGAGACATCCAGTTAAGGAAGAAAATGATGAAGATGAAGATGCAAATGTGAAGACTAATGAGTAAGCTTAGGCTTGTCTTGTTTAAAATAACTCTTTCATTTTATTATAACTATTACTTTTTCTTCATGAAACTTTAACATTGTTTTGAATCATTGCTTTCAAACATTGATGTAACTTGATAGAATGCATTAGATTTTTATGTTTCTTTGATAGAATGTCAAATCTATTTTGAATCATTTATATTGATATAACAATTTGAGTTTGTTGTGTTATGGAAAAAAAGAAAAATAGAGGTTCTATAGGGGGGCCCAGCCCATGGAAAAGAGTTACATAAATTTTAGAAACTATATCAAAAAGAAGCAAGAAATCATAAACTTAGTAATCTTCCACCACAAAATTCTCTCTGCAAAGAGGAAGTTTCTTTACCATCCTATTCTTTCTAGGAACAAAATCCTTTGTTCCCACTGCTATTTGAACAAACACAATGTCCCCTACTAGAGTGTGAGACATATCCAAAGACATGAGATTGTCAATTCTCTTCATACAACTATCCAACAAATTAAGAAATTATGATCTCCTTTCATAAGAAGAAACCCATTCACCCATGTCTATCCCTCCTTTGGGAAAGGCCTTTTTCCCTGTTGCCTTAAAAATTGGAAGGTGGATTGGTAACTTGTGCAAAAGTATGAAGTGTAGTAAAAAAACTGATCCTAGAGTAGAAAAAGTAGGAGGTTTGGAACTAGATTCACCCCTACACTTATTCATAAAGACTGGTATACCTTCAGGAGGTTGAGAAGATGTGGTCCCTGATGGTCTCTTCTCTAAGACTAAAACATATTACTCGAGTTCATTCAGATTGCAAAAGAGATTAGGCACAGTACCTAGTGAAATCTCTCCATCAAGTGCATAAGACCCCAGGGGGATTTATTTCACAATAAATGCCTCATTATAAATGAAGGTGCATTTATAATTTGGAAAACCTTGCACACTAGGCTTACTCAGTAGCCAAAATTTCTTCAATGCATCTAGAGTATTTTGATGTTCTAGTCTGAAGAGATGAAAATACATCATCTGGAGATTCCTTGATATTCCTCCACTTAGTAACATAAAATAGGATATTTTCAAAGGAATAATAATAGATTAAAAAAATTTATTTTAAAGGATAATATTCTCTTAAATATTCATGCTTTTGGGGGAAAATGGAAAACTGAGTGAGTGATTGAGATTGTATAAATGTGATGATAATACTCTCTCATACATTGTTTAAATTTTTCTATGCTTTAGAAAGAGAAAAGAGAAAACCAATTTGTATTGTCTTAAGCCAAATTAATCTGAGATACCCAAGTTTTTTTTCATCCATTCCCAAACCTTCATGCCAAGATTATTGCATTATACAGTCACTGGTAGACACTGAGGTCATAATTATTGTGTCCCCTTGTCGAAGTGTTGGAGTTTATTGAATAGATTTCTGTGTATTCTCATGATAAATGTTATTTTGTTTCAAGATGTGTTACTCTAAAATCAATTATATGTATTTCTATTACAAATAATTATACTATTAATTTCTCTTAATTACACAAAGCCTTAGCTTAAAAAGTGATAATTTAGCAACTACAACTACATCATTAATAGAGATTTCTTTCATACTATAGTAAACAACTTTAAATTCAAGTTGTATATGTTTTGATTTAAGATATTTGTTGGTTTTTTATGGTATCTAGAGCATATGTGATAAAAAATTACCATTACTTTATTTAGAATTTATCATGAGCTTTTGTCTTTAAATTCTTAAAGTTTGTGTGAAATCTTGCATACTTGGGCTTCCATGAATATAAACCTTCTGGTTGAAGGAGTGCTTCAGATTGTGTGATTTGTATCTTGCATCAAGAAAAATTATATACGACATTTGTCAAGGTTCACTTAAGTACTTTTTATAATCAGCTTTATCCTGCTTAACTTCCCATCCATACATCAAAATTACAACCAATAACCATCATATCCACATGAATTACCCCTATTTTCACTATTTATACAAAAATTTTAAGGAGATTTGTTGATTTTGTCTATCCTTTATCCAAAATATGCATAAGCAAGTTGGAACTATGATTGTATTTAGTAGCCTGATCCTTCTTTTAAATACATCTACATTTTCTAGTGTGACAACTCGTGAGATTTAGATGATGTTTTTATTGACCATGTCTTCTTGAGGCCACATTTTCAAATCCCTGAGAAAGAGATTCTAAATACATATGTTCTATCCATTTCTTTCATAAATACAGGTTACAAAAGGGTTCCTCTCACCCTTGTTGTAGGGAGAACCTAAAGTAGCAAGGTAGGTCATACCCTTAGTGAGGTGTTATCCAATATTCTCCAAGTCTATAGTCAAAAAGAGACTTCCATATCCATCCCTAGCTACAAAATGTAATTAAATCCTTTTTTGTCTTTCTCTAAGCATCCTACTTAGCTTGATGTGGTTGCTACTTGGACTTACAAGGTGGGACTTATTTGGGTACCAACACCCTCGTGGCACCATTTCCGAGGGAATAGTTTTTCAAATACAAATAAATATCAATCTCTGGTAATGTATTGAATATGTTTACATGTAAATATATGATCTATACATCATCCTTTATCGACCTTTACAAATAAATGGGCTTAATTAGAACTCATTTTCTTGATATTTTCCTGGTTTAAGAAATTTCCATTAAATTTGAATTCACTAAGGGTAAAAATTAATAAAGGATATTAATATTTACCAAGATTGGCTGAAATTGATCATTAAGTCTTCAGTTGGAAAGTTTTTTACAGTGATTTACACATCTAAGGTGTAAATACCTTAGTGGTGAATCTACATGTTGATTTGAAAATTCTGGTAAATACAAGTACCTTAATTTTCAAAGTATTGTGATATGTTAGTAAAATTTTCAAAGTTGGAAGGAAGAAGGTCCTTCTTCAATATATGTAGTTCCTGGTATTAAATTATTTCTAGAGTTGGGATGAACAAATCCAATAAAGAAACAATTCTGGAAGGCCCTTGCAGAGAACGATCTGAAGAAAAAGTAGTGCAAGTCATTGAGAGTGATCAAGATTTTCCATAGAAGACTATTCCATCTCTTCAGATAGTTAAAAATCAAATAGATCCTTGCACCCAATTTGGTACACTCACCTAAAAGGGTCCTTCATTTTTGAATTGATAATAGTATTCAAATCATCTCCCTTCTTTGTTACTTAGAAATAATAGAGTGTTTTGTGAATCTTGCCCATCATTAAAGGACCCACTACTTTGCCCAATTTTCATACCATGATTACTCAAATTACCTCTAATCCCATACCATTTTCATCCTCCTATTGGGACATACTCCTCAAAATAGTATGGCTTAGCCTCCACCAAGACCTATATTTGTTGTAAATGTTTTTAGACCCATAGATTTATGGGCTATGGTGGGTTATCCTAATGCAGTTCCACAAGAGGTGAGAAATAGATTGCCTAAGTTTCAAATAAATAATGTTATTACTGGTGATGTGTACCTTATACATTTTGTTAATATTATGGAGGATTTTGAGATTGAACATGAGGATGTATATGTGAAATTGTTCATTCATATCTTAGAAGAGGATGCTCGTGATTGGTATAAATCCTTACCTCACAATTATTTTGATTCATGGTACTGAAATGAAAAATGCATTTAGATCACAATATGGTGATAAGACTGATCCAAGGTTTCTCCTCTCAGAATTTGACAATATCAAGTAGAATCCCAATTAACTTGTCCAAGATTTTAATACTAGATTCAACAAGACCTTGACTCAGATTGGATATAATTTTAAGGCCAAGTGATGAATCCTGCCTGATAAATTATTTTGATTCCTTTGATAAGAAAGTTGCATATTATTTGAGGGACAAAAACCCTAGGAATTTGAGACAAGCTTTCTCCATGGAAGTACAAATTGACAACAATATTAAGGTAGTAGGAAATCCTCTTAAGAATTAGGATGTAGTCAAGTTATATCAATCACTTAAAAATCCTCGAGTAAGACAAGGGAGTGGATTTGGAGGAAGTTGTCAAGAATATAGTAGGAGTAGTGAAAGAAATATCTTATAAACTTTCTAGAGCAGAGAAAAGGAATATGACAAAGTTCTCAGGGCCAAGCATCAACCTTAAAGTTAAAACTAGATTTGGAAATCATCCTAGAGGTGATCATAGATCATATGAGAGAGGATAAGGGCCCATGGGATCAGGAAACAAATAAAAAGAACCAAGGGAGAATAAATTGGTCCCTGATCCTTTAACTGCTAGATTTTCTATGGTAGAAGAGAACCATGTTATTGAATGGTGTGATAAATGTTTCTTACCACACTGACCTATGTGATATTAATGATGAAAGTGAAGATTTTGATGATGATGCTTATTTTGGTGATGTGTGCATGATGGAATGCCCTAACAGTCCACAACAAGGATCCACTTCTACCGAATTATTGAGTGTCAGGACTGTGGAAGGATTTTGGGACTGCATAGACCCGGTATCTCCTCTTCCTTCTACTAGTAATCTTGAAGTTGATATGGTTCATGTTTTTGAATTTCCTAATCATGATTTTGAGTACTTAAGAACATTAATGATTAAGAAATATGATGGTGGAATCCCTTCTGAGGAGGATAGAGAATTATTAATGAATGTAGTGGTGGCCCAAGAGGAGTATAATCTAAGAAAAAAGTACCATTAAAGGGGGAGGGCCACAGCCCAAACTAAAGACTCCTCTCCTCACTAATATCTCAAAGGATCCCCTAAAAGAAATATGTGTCAGCCAAAAATCCCAACTAATGCCAATAAACCCATTAACCCTGCCCAAGCCATGAAGAACCACATACCACAAGAAAAGTAAATTACCCTACCTCTTAATACAATACTTACCCAAGTATACCCCCTATGATATGGCTTACATTTTGATCCAAATCAAGGTCATTTTACCCATTTTTGAGTTTCTTAGGATCCATGAGCATAGAAGAAGAGCATTTGAGTACTTGGGATTTAAGGAGGAGATATTGGCCCTAGGAAAAGATGTTAATAGTGTTGATATTCCTCCTATTATTGAAGAATTGGAAGTGCCACAAGCATTGGAAAATTTGGGGGAATCCCTTAAATTATATCTAATCACTTCCCTTGTTGAATCCCAACTTGATATTGATCCCTTCTATACTACTTTTATTATTAAAGACAGACTTATTCATAATTGCATGTTTGATTCAAGAGCTTCATGTAATGTGATGCCCCTTGAGGTTATGAATGAGATGGATATCAAAGTAACAATAGCATTTGGAAATTGCACTTCTATGGATTCAAGAGAAGTACCAGTAATTGGGTATGTCAAAGGTTTGGTGGTGCAATTAGCAGCTTACCCTCGGTAAGTATTTAACCATGAATGTGGTTATAGTTGACTGTCCTACAAAATGGAGTATGTTGTTTTCAAGGAAGTGGGTTGCTAGTGTATGGGGAAGTGTGTAGATGGATATGGAATATGCCACCATACCAGTAGAAGGGAACCTTTTCAAGTTGTATGGGGAGAAGAAGAATTTACATCTGATTGAAGATCCTAATAATGTTTCTTATGAAGTTCTGTATACAAATGTGGATGTTAATAATTTTATTGGGTATTCTAATTTTGAGGAACATAGTATTAATAAGAGCAAGTGTTTTGAACAATTTGGTGCTCCCTGGACCTTGATGTTTGATGTGGCTTGCTCCAATATGGGAAATGGGGTTGGAGTTGTACTTATATCTCCAAGATAAGAAACATTTAATTTCTCCTTCAAACTGAAATTTGAATGCACAAAAAATATTGCATAGTATGAGGCATTACTCTTAGGTTTGATGATTTCTTGGAGATATGGTATAAAAGACATAGTTGTTAAAGGAGACTCTGAGTTAGTGTTCAAACAAGTTAGAACATTGTATGCTACAAAAAATCAAAGGATGAAATAGTATAAGCATGTGGTATGGGATTTTATTGAGATGTTTGAATCCTTTAACTTTTTGTATCATAACAGAAATCAAAATGTTGCAGCTGCAAATAGTTGGAAATGCTTGGGTCTAGGTTTGAAAACTGCATATTTCTCCTTATTATGAATATGATATTGAAGTATTGTCAAGACCATCTGTTCCTGATAATGTGAAACATTGGAAATTATTCGATGATGATTCCCAGGTTCAAAGGTTTTTGCAAAATGAAGGAGAATTCACCAAGCATTGCATGGATTGGGAGCCAATGGTTGTAATGTGTGATGGAAAGGAAACCCTATTTTGTAAGGATATAATTCAATTTAAAACCAACACAATTCCTAGATGGTTGGTGGATTTAGAGTCTAATTTTGATAATGATGACAGGGTGCTTCATAGACACATCTCTTCTTAAAGGGATGTTGAAGAATTCAATTTGGGAACTAAATAAAATCCCAGGAAAATTTTGGATAGAAACCAATTTGAGTAAAGAGGAAAAGTAGTATTATGTTGAATTGTTGAAGAAATATAAGACTGCTTAGCA
The DNA here is from genome assembly GCA_019776745.2 of Taxus chinensis. NCBI lineage: Eukaryota > Viridiplantae > Streptophyta > Pinopsida > Cupressales > Taxaceae > Taxus > Taxus chinensis. The sequence goes on along the minus strand of CM034151.1, from coordinate 602,341,448 downwards.
TGGTCTTACTTAGAATTGAAATCATGTAGGGAAGATTTATTTCAACATGAAATACCTTTGGAACCTAATGTTAAACCATTTACGCAAAAGCAAAGGCCAATTAATCCACTTCTCTCCCTCAAGATGCAAAAGAATTAAAAATGAAGGGATGGAGGGATAATACAACCCGCAAGATATTCTTCATGGGTGGAAAACTTAGTGCCAATAAGGAAGAAAAATGGAGTCATAAGACTGTGTGTGGATTTTAAGAATTTGAATAAAGCCTCAATTAAAGACAACTATCCATTTGCCTAATATGGATAACATGCTACAATTGGTCACTGGATCTGAGTTTCTTTCTACATTAGATGGATTCTCAGGGTACAAATAGGTTGTTGTGAAGTAATAAGAGAGAGTTAAAATAGCTTTCACCACTCCATAGGGTACCTATGTGTATGTAAGAATGCCATTTGGTCTGATGAATGTTGGGGCTACTTTTCAAAGAGCCATGGATGTTTCATTCTCAGGATACATCAATGATTTTATGTATTTATCAAGATGATGTGACACTATTCTCTAGAAGGAGAAGTGACCACTTTAGACATGTGGAGAAAATGTTGATAAGATGTAGAGAGTATGGTATCTCATTGAATCCTAAAAAGTTTCATTTTGGAGTTCAAAGAGCAAAAGTTGTTGGGGCACATTGTGTCAAAATAAGGGGTTATGATTGATCCTAAGATGGTGGAAGCAATCGGTAAGGTTCCTGTCCCTAAAAATAAGAAAGGAATTCAGTCCTTATTTGGTCAAATAAATTTCATCAGGAGATTCATTTCTAATTTTTCTGAAATGACTATTCCCATTACAAACATGCTAAAAATGACCACATTATCCAATGGGAAAAATAATCTCTCAGGCCTTCACTGGAATAAAAGAAGCATTAAATAATGCCCTAGTATTGGCAGCCCCTGATTATAAAAAGGATTTTAAGATTTTTTCTTTTGAAAACATATTACATGTTTATCACAGTAAGATGAAGAGGAAAATGAAAGGTGTGTTTCCTTTTTTAGTAAGGCATTATAAGGTGTTGAATTAAAATATACTATCATGTAGAAGCAGTCTCTTGCTTTGGTGAGATCTACTAAAATCTTAGGCCCTATATCTTGAGTTCCAAAATAATATCCTATGTTCCTCATATTATGGTTAAAGACATCTTATTGCATATGGAGGTTTCTAATAGAAGATGTCGTTGGGTAAAAAAGCTATAAGAGTATGACATGGATATACAAACCACCAAACTAGTTAGAGGTCTGGGCCTTACAAATTTGATGGAAGAGAGTAACTTGCAAGTAATGGAAATTAATGAAGTTGAGGAAGGAACCATGGATGTCCAAGAAAAAATAATAAACTCCACATGGTATAAGGACATAATATTTTACCTCAGAAATTTGGCGTGTCCTGGTCATTTGGATAAAAATCAAAGGAGGACACTCAAATTGGCTTCCTAAAAATACATCATGACTGATTATGGGTTGTCCTGGAAGAATCCTTAGGGGGTTCTTTTGAGATGTATCACAGAGGAAGAAACTCCTAAATTGATTGCATAATTTCATGGGGAGTATGTGTAGGCCACTTTATTGGAAGAGTGACTGCCCACAAGATCTTGAGGGTATATTACTGGTGGCCCACACTTTTTAAGGATACAACCTTGTTAGTAAGGAAGTGTGAAAGCTTTCAAAGGTTTTTAGAAAGGATGAAAGCTTCATGTGTTTTACCCATACAACCAGTGTCAATAGAAGCTCCTTTCAAACAATGGGGCATGGACTTTATTGGTGAGATCTCATATCCATCAAGTCCATGGCACAAATGGATACTAGTGGCCACAGACTATTTCACCAAGTGTGTTGAAATTATCCCCACCAAAAAGGCAATTCACCAAATAGTTATGGATTTCATCTTGAATCGTATAATTTGTAGGTTTGGAGTGACTGCAAAAATAGTTGTTGATAATGTTATGATATTTAGAGTTAAACTATTGGTAATTATGTGCCAAGAATATGGAATAAATCTGCCATATGCATCCAATTACAATCCTCAGGGGAATGTTCAAGCTGAGTCAGGTAACAATAATTTTCTGAAGATAATTAGGAGGAAATTGGAGATTAATAAAAGAAAATGGGTGAGCAGTTGAAGTTTTCTTTATGGGCAGGTAGAATTACTGCTAAAAGAGCTACTAGAAAAAGTCCCTTTGAATTAGTTTATGGAGTTCAAGCTTTTTTTCCCTACATATGCAATTTTCTTATTATCAGTTCATACAAAAACTTGAATATGAAGAAGTGAATCCCTATGAAGCCAGCATTAACTAGATAGTAGAGTTGGATGAAGAAAGAAGGGAGTCTCACAAAAGACACCTTAAGTTTAAAGAAAAACTCAAGAAGTTATTTGATAAAAAAGTGACTCCTATAACTTTTAATTTTGGAGATCTTGTTTTATTATGGAACAACATGCATGAAGATAAAGGAAAACATGGGAAATTCTATGCTTTGTGGATGGGTCCTTATTTTATTGACATAAGAAGTGGAGAGCATACCTTTTTCTTGAAAGACCTAGATGGAGATTTTCTAGAGTTGCATGTTAATGGCAGGCATCTAAAACACTTCCTGGATTGATCACAATCAAAGGTACAAATTTTTGTAAAGTGTATAGGTCTTTTAGTTTTTTTTTTCAATTTGTTTCCCTTTTTGTTTTTTTGGTTTACAATGACCAGTTGCCTTAGTATCTTAGTTTATTGTGATATTCGAATTAGCTTAGTTTGACCCTATGTGCTCTAAATGACTCTGTAACCCAATGGATTTAGGCACTTGGTCTATTTAATGTTTGGTATTTGTGGTTATTTTAGAACCCACATGGGGTGCCCATCCCTGAGTCAAATTTGGTGTTAGTGTTGGATTTGATCTCAAACTTATGTCCTGAAAGGTGCCTTTGAAAAATATATGTTTGATTGTGTGAATTCAAAACACGTATGTCAAAGGACAAGGTCCCATTAAAAAACATGTTAAAATCCTTTCATTATGTTGTGATAATCCTCTTTTATGGTTGAGGGTTGTGAAAATGTGTATTTACTGAGGAATCCCTGTGAAGTATGCCAGAAAAATTGTGTAAAACCATGTTTTACTCCCTTAGAATGGCATCCTTGTTGTTTTCGATGTAAATTGTAAATTACAAAATATTTTCTAAATTTTGAGGATACGTGACATATTATAGTTGGTGGTGTAGTGATGGGGTAAGTTCATAGGATCGCATAATTAGTTTCAAAGTTGCAAAGTGCAAACATGGCTCCGAAGCCTGATGGAATATTTTAGGGAATATTCTAGTAATAATTGCAAAATATGAAGAAGGCTCTGCCTCCCAAAAAGAGCTACGTGTCAAAATATGGTTAAATCAGGGGAGTGGGTCATCGGTACAATTTTTCACCACATAAAACTTATAATACAAAGTGAAAATAGGTCTCTAAAATCTGATGGAGGACACGTGTCAATTTTTCTATACAAAATAAATAGTTGGGCACACAGGTCAATAATGTAATCTTGTACTTATGTAGAGGATTGGTTAAAAATGCAAATGAGTTTTGTAGCTCCATCACCTTTCATATTTAAACACATGGTGACCTCTCATCTAAATTTAAAAGGTGGAGGTCTAGGTCAATATTGCAAACATGCACTGCTTGGAAAGGTAATGAAAATGTGCAAAAGGATTCCCTAGCCCTGCGAAGAGCCAAATTAATCCACGTGGATGGCCAACATTCAAATTAAGAAAGCATGGTGGATGGCTAAGATGTACCTCATTTATAGTTGTCATCATTAATGTGTTTTTGCATGAGGGTAAGTGTACCAAATTGGGGGGCCAAAAAGTGGACAAAAACATGAAAATGAATGAAATGCGATCATGTTTTCAATAACGCGATCGCCTTAAGTTCTCTTAGGTCAGGAATTCATGAACCTATAACGTGTATGCATTAGAAATTAATGGCATTATAATGTGTACACATTTCTAGTGCCATGAAACACGTACACATTTTGAGCTCTATGAAGTTTAGGAGGGCCTGAAGGAGCCATATTTACTAAAATAAATGTTAAGTATAAGATTTCTTTTATTATTTCTTTATACTTTAATAAAAAAAATCTTATACTTTAAATTTATTTTAGTAAATATAAGAAGTTAGGGTCACTCTGAATCTGGTGGAAATTCGGTAGCTCTGATAGTTATAATCTAGAAGATAGTTTTTCAAAATCTAATTTGGTCAGTACTTACTCATTTTTCATAATTTCAACAGTGACCTAAAACTTTCAGGCCATATATATTGTAGTCGGTCTTTGTTTTGCGAAAACATATAGTCATTTTATAGGTTTTTTTTACCTTCTAGATTGAATTTTGGCCTACCACTACTTGAATTGGTACTAATTTTGAAATTTGGTCCATAATTCACTTTAGTGACCATGAATTATCTCTATGATGCTTGTCTACTTCTTACTAAAATGAGATCCTCACTTTAGGCCTTCGGAGGAACTAATCTCTCATCAAAACTAAATGATTTGATCAATTACCTAAGACACTATTCCATACACATTGAAACATGTTGAATGATATTATTAGGACTTTCCTTTGGGTCAGGGTTTATGATTTATGTTTTAGGGTTTAGGGTTTAAGGCTCATGGTTCAAGGTTTATGACTCAAATTTTAGGGTTTAAGGTTTAGTGTTTAGGGCTCATGGTTTCGGTTTTAGGTTTTGGGGTTTAGGGATCATGGTTTAGGTTTCATGGTTTATGTTTTAGGTTTTAGAGTTTAGGGTTTATGGCTCAAGGTTAACGGTTGAGGGTTTAAGATTTAGGGTTTAGGGCTCAGGGTTCAGTGTTTAGGTTTCATATTTTAGGGTATTGAGTTTAGTGTTTATAATTTAAGGTTTAGGGTTTAGGTTTTAGGGATTCAATGTTTAGGTTTTAGGGTTTAAGGTTTAGGTTTTAAGGATCATTATTAAGGGTTTGGTTTTTAGGGTTCAGGGTTTTTAGGGTTCAAGGCTCTGAGCTCAGGGTTTACGGTTTAGGGTTTACGGTTTATGGTTTAGTGTTTAGGTTTTAGGATTTAGGTTTTTGGTCTCAAGGTTTAAGGTTTATGTTTTATGGTTTAGGGTTTAGGGCTCATAGTTCAGGGTTTAGGGTTTAGGGCTTAGGGTTGAGATTCTAGGGGTTAGGGTTTAGGATTTAGGGTTTAGGTTTTTGGGCTCAAGGTTTAGGTTTTAGTGTTTAGGTTTTAGGGTTCAGGGGTTAGGTTCTTGGCTTAGGGATTAGGTTTCAGGGCTTAGGTTTTAGGGCTCAAGATTTAGGGTTTAGGGATCAATGTTTAGGTTTTAGGGTTTATGGTTTATTTTTTAGAGTTTAGGGTTAAGGGTTTAGGATTTAGGGTTTAGGGTTTAGGGTTTAGGGTTTATAATTTAGGGCTCAAGGTTTAGGGCTTAGGGCTTAGGGTTTATGGTTTAGGTTTTAGGGTTTTAGGGTTTTAGGATTAAGGGGTTAGGGTTTAGGTTTTAAGTTTTAAGGATTAGAGTTTAGGGTTTAGGGAACATGGTTTAGGGTTTAGGTTTTAAGGCTCGGGGTTTATTTTTTAGTGTTTAGGTTTTAGGGGTTAGGTTTTACGGCTTAGGGTTTAGGGTTCAAGTTTTAAGGCTCAGGGTTTAGGCTCACCCATTCACTCATTGTAATGTTTTATGTCTTACCCATTCTTATTAGTATTGATAAAGTATTCAACTAAAAAGGGTTCATTTGCGTTTGTAGGTAGAACATTCAAAGGGAATCATCACAATTTGATGCATTTAGTCTGTTGATAATTTGAAGGAGACAAATGCCATATATCCAAGAACAATTTGGTACAAAGAAATATTACCCAATACAGCTATCTTCTTTTTCCCATCGAATGGGAAATATTTTCACTCACTGTAATGTTATGTGTCTTACCCATTCTTATTAATATTGACATAGAGTATTCAACTAAAAAGTGTTCATCGACTTCGTAAGTAGAATATTCAAAGAGATTCATCATAATTTGATGTCTTTCATTTGTTGATATTTTAAAGGATGGAAATGTCAGATATCCAAGAACAATTTGGTACAAATAAATGTTTTTGATGCTCTTTTGATTAATTCTTTCAGTTGCAAGTTTTTGGGAACGAAGTTTTAATTCAAAGAACAAAGCTTGATATGTTCAGTGCTTATGTAAGCTGGAAATTTGAGAGGATTTCTAAGGTTCAATTTTATTTTCCAAGATACATTACTCTAATGTTTGAAAAACGTTTCTCCAGATGTAATGGCATTCTTATTTAGACACTCAATGATTCCTAAATGTCCAATCTTTCCACAGACCCCAGTAGTCCTTAATCCTTGAATATAGGGAAACACTGTTACTTGTCTTCCATTTATAATGATAGATATATTTGTAAATTCATGTTATGACCTCTAAATCTGTATGAATTTTAAGTTGTTTGGAAATCACATCACACCCTTCACTAGGCATGATGACTACCCCTATCTTTTTTAAGGAACTTTATTTTTCTGAGTGGATATGTCTTTCAAGTTGGGTGCTACTAGTGTTCCCACCATACTGCAGATAAATTCCCCCAATTTTCTTACACTCAGAAAATAAAATGTGATTTTTTAAAATAAATAGTGTGCATTTATAATAAATTTGAAGCAGGCAAGTTGAGTTGAGTGTAATCACAGTAAGATAGTTTCTAAAGATCTGAATGTGATACCCACACAGGAGAAATAAGTATGAAGTAAGTCGGCATTATTAAAGAGATAATGGTTTATTTGATGTGATAAGATCCATGTAAGAATACTCAGCCCAGAAAGACATGAAAGAAACTTTGTACTCTCCAAAATGGATTCTCAAGACGAAAAAGTGATTACATATCAAATAAAAACCATATAGAGGCACTCAAAAATCATCACAAAGGAACCATCTACTCACCAAAAGGGAGAAATGAGTAAACAAGTATCAAAAAGAGGACATGGTATCCCAGTCATTCTAAGAGAATGAAAAAATGTGAATCACTCGAGATTCCTCCACCTAGAAACATAAAATAGGATATTTTCAATGGAATAATAATATATTAAACTTTGTATTGTAAAGGAGAATACTCTCTTGAAGATTCATGCTTTTGGGGGGAAACCAAAAAATTGAGTGAGTGATTGAGATTGTATAAATGTGATGAGAATACTCTCTCATGCGTTGGTTAAATTTTTCAAATATTTTGAAAGATAAAGGAGAAAACTGATATATATTGTCTTAAGTTGAATTAGTCTGAGACACACGATTTTTTGTTCATCTATTCCCAGCCCTTCATGCCAAGATGATTTCATTGCACAGTCATTGGTAGACACTGAGGTCATAAGTGTTGTTTCCCCTTGTTGAAGTGTTGGAGTTTCTTGAATATATTTTTGTGTATTCTCATGAGCAACGTTATTTTATTTCAAAATGTGTTACCCTAAAATCAATTATATGCATTTCTATTACAAATTTTATACTATTAATTTCTCTAAATTACACAAATCCTTAACTTAGTGATAATTTTAGCAACTATAACTGCATCATTGATAGAGATTTATTTCATACTGTAGTAAATAGTTTTAAATTCAAGTTTTATTTGTTTGATTTAAGATCTTTGTCAGTTCTTGAGGGTATCAGGAGCATATGTGATCAGAAATTAGCATTATTTTATTGAGAATTTACCATGAGCTTTTGTGTTTAAATTCTTGAAGTTTGTGTGAAATATTGTGTTCTTGGGCTTCTATGAATACAAACTTTTTGGTTGAAGGAGTGCTTTGAATTGTGTGTGTAATGTACCCTTTCTATAATATCCCCTTCATTCCTATGTCAAATGGCCCAAGGGCCAAGTCGGGTCCAAAACGTAGCCAGACCCAGGGGCTGTGGACGCTAGAAGCTTTTGGGAAGGGGCCCCATGGTTTTCATATCCTAGTTTGGCGTTTGGGGGTCACTTTTGGACGTGGCAGATCAAAAAGGAAGAAAGTAACTATAATTACTTTTATGTTAGTGGCCCCTCCTTAGAATAAAATGCGCCTAGGGTTATGGGGGCTCATTTTCCAATGAAAAGTATATAAGGAGATGGGGAAGGAAGAAAAGGGACTATTTGTCACATACTCTTAGCCTCTTCTTGTGCAGCTACTGTTGTTTCATTTCTACAGCTTGTGGAGTCAAATCCCATAGGGACCCTAGCTTCAGTGGTGAGAGACCCATCCCTAGCTAGCAGGGCATTCTTCGGTACTGAGAGATCTACCCTAGGCTGTCATCTTGGAGCCGCTTTATGGGCCGTGCTGTAGAGATATTTCCAGAGGGTCAGAGGAATGGTTTCGAGGATTTTTGGGGGCTTTCAGGGAAGGCAATCAGAGGGGCTCTAGATCTGAATCACAGCAGCCATCTAGGTTGGGCATGGCAGCACATGGAAAGCACCTCCCTCTTTTCCTGACTCCATTCCTAGTGAGGCAACTTGCAGCCTCTAATTGGGGGGTTTTTCAGTCAGTCGTGTCAGATCTGTATAGGTGGCAGTACTATTTCCTATATCTTCCATTGTTATTTCCAAAGACCCTTATTTGTTCTTGTATTTAGAGGGTCACGGACCTCTGAAGTTGTCCAGCCACCTAGGGCATCCTGTAATCTTCTGGAAACAGTTCGACTTGTGTAAAATTCCCAAAAATAGTTTTATTATGTCCTCTATGATAATATCAAGCTCTCTTTATATTTCCAAGTAAATTTGGGTGGTCATTTTGGGGAATATTAAGTTTATTTAGTTCTATTGTTCTAGCTGTAGAAATTTGGTATAATCAGTATTTTATGTGGTTGCAAGTTTTCAATATTTTGTGCATTTTTTAAGAAATATCCCATTAGGGATATTTTAGTGGTATCTAGAGCGGTTGTTTCTCCAGCCTATTGGGATTGAAAGATGGGGGACATATACAGTGAGGATATAGGGGTAGAGCTGATGAAACAATTGTTCACTAACATGGTAAAGCAGTAGGAGACTACCAATCTCTATTTGAGCCAGCTCACTAGGATATTAGAACAGGACAGGTCTGATACTCATGTGGAAAGAGGAGAAAATAGAAACAGGGGACAATATGGTCAAAGAGGTGAGGGTGGAAATTCAGGACAGCGGTTCCCCCATTCTTCTACCAGGCCTCTGGGGTCTCACGAACCTTCGCTCTGGAAGGATCTGGAAGTTTCACAAGTACGGAAGCCAGGGGAGGTTTTAGATGAGGAGTCTTGTTGGGAAAGGTACCAGAATTTAAGTGATGGATTTCGTGACAACATGCCATTCTAGGAATATTAGAAAATGAAGATTGGTAGCAGGCCTAGGAGAGATTACCAGGCACAGGTACCAGAGATGCAAAGAAGGATGGGACAGATTTATGTTCCACATTTTGATGGTTCTAAGAAGTGTACTGCATAATCTTGGGTGTAGAAGTTGAAGACATACTTTGACTTGAATCCTATACAGGGAGGAAAATTCAATTAAGTTTGCAATCTTACATCTGGAGGGAGACGCTCATGATTGGTGGCATTATGGGTTGATTACACAGGGACACCTATACATCATGACCTATGCAGAGTTCACAAAGAGGCTAGTGAGTAGATTTGATAAGAGGAACCTCGACAGGTATTTTAGAGAGTTGACTCATTTGAGGCAGGTCGGTTCTGTGGATCAGTATATCACCGATTTTAAGAGACTTTTGGTCATGGTACCTGATATTATAGAAATGAGGTTGATTTCCCTATTCACATCAGGTTTAACAGACACTCTCGCTGGATTGGTAAGGACATTTGAGCCTTCTTCGTTGCATGAGGATATTAAGAGAGCTCGTGACCTATATTTATCCACTCCTAAGTCGAGGTTTCCACCTCGAGCGTAGCCTAAGGGTTTCCCTTCAAGAACCGGGGGTCCGCAGGCCAAAGGTACCTCCACTTAGGAAGGATACATCCTAGAGACCATTCGGAGCTAGTGAGGATAGGGAGGAATTGAGGTGAAAGAAACTATGTTTTGATTGTCACGCACCTTGGGTCCCAAGACACGATTGCAAGGGTAGAGAGAGGGCCCCAGTACATAAAGGTCATTAAGGAGAGTGATGGTGATGAGGATTTGGAAACACAACCATTAGAGGATGATGATGGTGAGGCATTAGATGGTGCGGGTGGGGAGCAGGATAGCGAGATTTACCCCCAGGATACTATCACCACATTGTCTAGTACCCCTAGGTATAAGGCATTCAAGAGTCATGGGAGTTTTGTAGGTACAGTGAGTGGTGGTACTCATTGATAGTGGAGCAACCCACAAATTTATTGATGCCTCATTGGTTGAGAGGTAGGGGTTATAGAAAGAGGAATTTGAGGGCTTCAATGTGGTTGTAGCCAATGGATATTCTATGAGATGCACATGATGGGTTCCCCAATTGAGCATCACGATGGGTAACTATACAGTCACTAATGATTTTTACGTTGTTGGTATTAGAGAGACCAACATAGTGCTTGGGGTATAGTGGCTCCATTCCCTTGGTGAATTTCAAACTAACTTCAGATGATGGAGCTGAAGTTTAAGTTCGAAAGGGAGGAATGTGATCTTGAGGAGCTTATCTTCAGCAGGCACCCCGAGTTGTTACAGCCAAGAGGATCAAGAGGATCTATAGGCATGACAAGGTGGATTGGGAAGTACACTATTTGGTTTCAACCAAGAAATCAAAGAAGGAACCACAACAGTACCATGTGGTTATGCAGCTCCTATTGGATAAACGCGGTGCCCTGTTTGGTGATATACCTCCAAGAATACCTCCCAGACATGGGATTTGAGCATGTGATTGAGCTTGAGGATGCTAGACCAATAGTCACTTCTCCTTACCGTCACCCCAAATGGTTTAAGGATGATATCGAGAAGACTATACAGGAGATTATGGATATGACGCATATTAGACCGAGTTCCATCCCTTTTTCTTGTTCGATGGTTTTGATGAAGAAGAAGGATGGGACCCTGCAGATGTTTATGGACTACCGGGCCCTAAATAAGAAGACAATAAAGAAAAAGTATCCTGTACCCCACATTGATGAGTTGTTGGATGAGCTACATGGTGCAATCTATTTTTCAAAAATAGATTTGTGTTCTGGATATCATCAGATCAAAGTCAAGGGAGCAGGATGTGCATAAGACAACAGTTTAGATGCCATTACAGTCACTTTGAATTCTTGGTGATACCTTTCATATTTTTTAATGCTCTAGCTAAATTCTATTCTTGTTTGAACAATGTGTTTACCCACCACTTGTGGAAGTTTGTATTTGTTTTATTTGATGATATTTTAGTCTACAGTAGGATGTGGGAGGACCATATCAGACACATGTGTGAGATATTGGGGATAGTAAAAGCTAATTCGTTATATACGAAAGCCTCTAAGTGTGAGTTTGGCATAACTGAACTTATTTATTTGGGGATATGTAATTGGTAGGGATACAGTGAACATGGATAGAGAGAAGATACAAACAATATTGAATTGGCTATCACCTAGGACATTGACACCATTAAGAGGATTCATGGGGTTGTGCACATACTACTAGAGGTTCGTGAAGAATTTTTCTCAGTTGGCTGCTCCATTGACCAATTTGACCAAGAAGGGGGGCTTTGCTTGTACATATGCGTAGCACAACAGGTTTTTTATCACCTCAAGGAGGTGATGAGTTCATGTGCCCCATCCTCGCATTAGCAAACTTCTCCCACCTATTCATTCTAGAGTTTGATGTATCAAGAGAGGGTTTTGGGGCAATTCTCATGTAGGATAGGCACCCGATCACCTATGAGAGTTAAAAATTGAAACCCGTGGAGAGAGGGTATTCAATTTATGACAAGGATATGTTGGCCATCATGTATGCCTTGGTCAAGTTCAGATAGTACCCTTGTGGGCAAAAAATTTGTTGTTCATATGGATCACAATAATTTGAGGTTCTTCTTAGGACAAAAAAGAGCTCAATGATCACTAGACAAAGATGGGTGAACAAGGTGAAAACCTACAACTTTGACATAGATTACACTAGAGGTAAGAATAATATTGTTGCTGATGCTTAATCTAGGAGGCCTTACCTCACTGCTATGCTTAGTTCTATGTCTGAGATTTTAGCGGATTGGAAGGCTCGTATGCTTGTTGAGTACTCCAAAAACCATAGTTTTTCCTGTGAGATCATAGATGTTAGTATATAAGACAACCGATACAGAGTAGTGAATGATCTCATTTTCTACAAGGATAGGATTTTCCTCATACTAAGATCCAAAATGACGGTGAAGAACCTTCGTTTAGTAAATAATACACCACTAGCTGGACATCTCTGGGTATTTCAAAACATACAGGTTCATTAAGGAAATATGTTCATGGAAGTGAACGAAGGACGATGTCCTTGAACCATGTCAAAGAGTGTATGGTTTTTCAGCAAACAAAATATGAGCATTCTTTCCCAACATGATTACTTCAACATCTCCCCATTCCTGAATAGAAATGGGAAAGCATATATATGGAATTTATCACCTGGGCTTCCCTTGGTGCATGGGCCTAGCTGCATTTGCATTGTAGTTGACCAGTTAACTAAGTATGCTCGTTTCTTTTCCCTACCCAAGGGGCATGAGGTAGTGGATGTGGCCTAGATCTTTTATACTGGTATTTTTAAGCTGCATGGGCTGCCTAAAAAACATTGTCAGTGATAGGGACAAGATCTTCATGAGCACATTTTGGTAGGATACCTTCAAACTAGCAAGCACAAAGTTGACCTCTAGCACTAGCTACCACCCACAGATAGATAGGCAAATAAAGATATTCAATAAGTGGATAGAAGGCTACTTGCGAAATTATGTAACAGAACACCAGCGGGAATGGATTAAATGGTTACACATGGGCGAGGACTGCTACAATACCACCTACCATATGAGCATAGGTATGACCCCCTTTCTCGAGCCCTGTATGGGTACGGCAATCCAGGACATTTGTAGATATGGTTTTACTAGATAGTCCGAGCTCCCAAAGCTCGAGATTGGTTATATGAGAACTAGGATATTCTGAAGGAACTCTCAGAGAGAATATTTAGAAGGCATAGAATCAACAGAAGGTATATGCAGATCAGCAACAGGACATAGAGATATTTTGAGGCTGGGGATCTAGTGTTCCTATGTTTACATCCATATAGGTAGTCCTCACTGAAGCACAAGGGTATAGAGAAATTGAAACCATGATTTTATGGTCCGTACCGAGTAGTTCGTCTAGTAGGGGCGAGTGGCATATGATCTAGAGCTACTGAAGCATAGTAAGATACATAATGTCTTCCATGTTTCATGCCTTAAGAAGGCACTCAGACTACATATTGTACCATCTATAAAGATACCGCCACTAGATGAGGAAGGGAAGTTGTTGTTATGGAATCTAGAAGACATTATTGAAATGAGACAAATGGGGCTCATGAATAGAGTAATCACCGAGTATTTGGTGCGATGGAAGGGACTGCCACTTGAGGATGCTACTTGGGAGAGGGTAGCAAAATTTTGCGTAGCATCCTAATTTGTGTTTTCTTGAGGACAAGCAAATTTTTGGGAAGGGCGGACTGTAATATTCCCTTTTTGTAATGTCCCCTCTTCATTCCTATGCCTAATGTCCTAAGGGCCAAGTCAGGTCCAAAATGCAGTCAAACCTAACAGAGTTACGGACACTAGAAGCTTTTAGGAAGGGGCCTCATGGTTTTAATATCCTAGTTTGGTGTTGGGGGTCACTTGTGGACGTGGCAAGCTCAGAAAGGAAGAAAGTACCTATAGTTACTTTCATGTTAGTGGCCCCTCCTTAGAATAAAATGTGACCTAGGATTGTGGGGGCTCATTTTCCAATGAAAGGTATATAAGAAGACAGGGAAGGAAGAAAAGGCACTTTTTGTTGCACACTCTTAGCCTCTTCTTGTGTAGCTGGTGTTGTTTCATTTCTACAGCTTGTGGAGTCAAATCCCAGATGGACCCTATCTTTGGTGGTGAGATACCCATCCCTAGCTAGCAGGGACTTCTTTGGTAGTGAGAGATCTACCCTATTCTTGTCATCTTGGAGCCGCTTTCTAGGTTGTGTTGCAGAGATATTTCTAGAGGGTCAGAGGAAGGGTTTTAAGGATTTTTGGGGGCTTTCAGGGAATAAAATCAGAGGGGATCTATATCCGAACTCACATAATCCATCTAGGATAGGTGTGGCAGCACACGAAAGGAACCTCCCTCTTTTCTTGACTCCATTCCTAGCGAGGTGACTTGCAGCCTCTATTTGAGGGTTTTCTTGTCGGTCTGTGTCAGATTTGTAGGTGGCAATAACTATTTCCCTATATCTGTCATTGTTATTTCCAAAGACCCTTATTTGTTCTTGTATTTAGAGAGTCACGGGCCTTTGAAGTTTTCCATTCACCTAGGGCATCCTATAATCTTCTGACAACAGTTTGACTTGTGTAAAAATTCCAAAAAATAGTTTTATTATGTCCTCTATGATAATTTCAAGCTCTCTTTATATTTCCAAGTAAATTTGGGTGGTCATTTTGGGGAAATATTAATTTTATTTAGTCTATGGTGTTCTAGATGTAATAAATATGGTATAATTAGTATTTTATGTGGTTGCAAAGTTTTCAATATTTTTTGCATTTTTTAAGAAATATCCCATTAGGGATATTTCAATGTGATTTTTATCTTGCATCAAGAACAATTATAAACGGCATTTTTCAAGGTTCATTTAAGTACTTTGTATAATCAAATTTATCCTACTTAACTTCCCATCCATACATCAAAATTACAACCAATAACCATCAGATCCACCTGAATTACCCATGTTTTCATTGTTTATGCACAAATGCTAAGGAGATTTGTTGATTTTGTCTATCCTTTATCCAAAATATGCAGAAGCAAGTTGGAATTATGATTATCTTTAGTAACCTGAGCCTTCTTTAGAATACATAAACATTTTCTAGTGTGACAACTCGTGAGAGTTAGATGTTGTTTGTATTGACCATGTCTTCTTGAGGCCGCCTTTTCACATTTTTAAGAAAGAGATTCTAAATACAGTTGTTCTATCCATTTCTTTCATAATTAAAGGTTACAAAATGGGTCTGTTAGTGCAAAATCATAGCACCCTTGGATGCTAATCAGGTTTCTAGGTTGATCACTTTGGCATCCAGTGTGATTGCATAACATTGAATCCTTTCTCCAAGTGTGGGACTTGAAAAATGAGAAAGGATTCTCCAGAGAAGGTTGGTTCCTATTCCTCTGCTCAGATGCACACGAAATATGCAGAGGGTTTTCTCAAAACCTAATCTAATCTGCCAAGGAGACAAGGTAAGAAAATGCATAAAATAAATCTAAGCTAATAGAGGTAATGCACAGAGGAATGAAGAACACCTATTTTGCCAGTAAACACAGACCATCTAAATGTGATATAAGATCATGCACAGATGACAAAACCTGCAGTGAAAGACCAGAAGGATGCAAAAAATGAACACAGAGAGGGTTGAGAATCATCCACAGACATGTATTACTTGCTCCAAAGATTGATACAATACACCACAAAATGCCATGAGGCAGAATAGTATTACAGTTCAAATGAGAGGTTCGAATTCCAAAAATTCGCCTGAGGAGAAGAAGGGAGAGGCAAAACAGAAAAATGTTCGACCCTTGAAAAGAAGCTCCTCTTTACAATATATAGAAAGAATGAGAGAGGGAAGAGAGGAGAAATCCAAATCTACTTCAACCACCTCCAGGTTGCATTCAGTTCATCTCATTATGGTAGAAGCGGTGGATCCTGGCAAAACGGCGGGCTGTCTAACAGAAGCGGTGAACTGTCTGCTGCATTAAAGTTGTTTGTTGAAGCATTACTTCTGCTTGTTATTTCGTGCCAGATGCGTTTCTTGATTTTATCTCTCCAAATTGAACCAAAATGCAAGATTGACCCCAGAAATGTGTAGAGAATCTCACGAGCTTTCTGTTGATATAAAGAACGTGTAAATCAGAGCTTTGGATCGAAAGATATGTCGATCTAAAGATTTAGGGCAAAAACAGGCCAAAACGGATTTTGAAATATTTTCCCGTGCTTCACCACCTGGATGACACATGGCAGGTTATAATTCGCTGAGCAACTCTCTCTCCTCCACCTCTCGGTGGGTTCTCTTTTGAAATTTCCTTGTGGGCCCTAGCTGGGACACGTTGCACTATCCCATTGGTTCGGGCTGACCCTTCAAATCTCGCCCTTTGACTTTATGACCTTTTCCCTTGTGACACGTGTCATGATTTGGTTGGTTCTCAGCCTTTTCGGCTCCTTCGTGTCCACCGCGTCCATTTGTCCTGGATGTCCCAGTGCTGCTTGGGACAAAATCCTCCGATTCACCCGATTCGGCCGGTTCGTGTCCATTTGTCCCACTTGTCCCTGTGCTTCGCGGGACAAAATCTTCCGGTTCACCCGATCCGGCCGAATCGTGTCCTCGCGGCCCAGATGTCCCATTTGCCTCCGGACAGTTTGTTCTCATTTCGGCCGAACCGGTCGGTTCGCATATCTTTGTCCCAGATGTCCCATAGCAGTTAGTGCGAAAGTTCTCCTTTTCGTCCGATCCGGGCTTTCCGCATCCGCCGCGTCCATTTGTCCCACTTGTCCCTTTGCTGTTTAGGCCGCCTGTAGGCTTTTTGGCCGATCCGCGCCTTGACGTCCCAAATGTCCCGACTGTCCCAGGGACTAGGACTTAGCTGATTTTCACATTTTTTTTTTTGGCCCAAGCTTATCTTCTGCAACTTCTTCGCATCTTCTCAGAGCTTGCTCTTTTCAACCTGGACGGGAGAGTTAGAAAATTTTCTAAAGGGACCCTAAAAACATGACTTTTTTCCCTGAATCAATTTATCTACCTGGGACTTGAGAATTCTGATGCATGTTATCAAATTAACCCTGGGGGGTGAATTTTGGATAACAATTTGGCGACTCAGCGGGGTCACCTGCCTGCTAGGTAGAAGATCAGTTGTCCTTTTAGCGATCTATTGGGCATGGAGTCATAAGCAATAACCTGAAACGAGCCTAATATCTAATCCCGAGCCTGATACTGCAACTTCTTCTCCAACAACATTCTGAACTGTAGAAAACAACCTGAGAGCAGCAAAACCTGTGCCGAAGCACTTAGGAAAACTGAAACCTAACTACAACAGGAAAATGTGCACAAGAACTTGGAGGAATGAAAATCTAATTAATATTTACAAGGTAGTGGACTTCCCTCTAGAGGCAACGCTTGAGATAGATTCCATTGACTAGAATCTGCAGTTCTTCACCATCTAATGAGGCCAATTGGAAAGCATTGTTGCTCTTGCGTTTCGTGACCACGTATGGGCCACTCCAAATGGCATCAAATTTGAAATGCCTTCCTGTTTTTTCCCGATCTGCATCCCATTTCAACACTAGATCTCTAACTTGAAAAGATCTATCCTTGGCCTTTCTGTCAAAGGTCTTCTTGATCAAAGCTTGATCCTTTTCCATTGCTTGGGATGCCTGATTTCTGATCTCTTGCACCTCCATCAGCTCTGCATATCTCACCTGCATAGGCTCAAATTCAAGCAACTCCAGCTACTTCATGAGTTCCAATGTTGGCAACTCAAGTGACATGGGCAAGATTGCCTCTCTTCCATAGACAAGCTTAAATGGAGAATTACCTGTGGATCTTTTGGGAGTGATCCTATCAGCCCATAAGGCTGATTTCAGTTTGGTATGCCAAGCCCTCTGGTTCTCATCAAGAGTCCTCCTAATGATCCTCAACAAGTTCTTTTTTGTAGACTCGGCCTGGCCATTACCTTGAGGGTAATAGTTTGATGAAGTGCTTAGGTAGATCCCGTTCTTGATAGCCCACTCAGTCACCTTAGATCCAATGAATGCCAATGCGTTATCAGAGATTATTGTAGCAGGTACGCCAAATCTGGTAGTTATCCCCTCGTAAAATTCCAAGATGCTAGACTCATTTGCCTCTTTGAGTGTTATTGCTTCTGTCCATCTGGTGAAGTAGTCCGTGGCTGTCAAAATCCATTTGTGCTCTTGGCTTGAATTGGGATTGATGGCTCCAATGAAGTCTAAACCCCATTGCATGAATGGCTGGTCAACTGCGATTGGTTGTAATGGAAGGGCACCGAGTCTCTCTTTTCCTGTGAAGAATGCACAATTCTTACAACTCTTGATCCATGCATAGCAATCACTAAAGATTTTAGGCCAATAATAACCAGCCTTCATGATTTTTAGAGCTGTCACTCTTGGTTCAAAATGCCACCAGCTGGTCCATCATGAACTCTTTTAATACCCTTTGGATCTGACCTATGTTAATGCAGTCTCAGCAGCACTCCATTCACATCCTTCGTGACAAAACTCCATCAATGAGGTTATATGGGAACAGCCTGCAACCTGAAGTATCTCCTCTTTGCTTTGCTCATTTCTGGAGGGCATAGGGCCTATTTGTAGGAAGTGCATAATGCCTTGGGGTCCAGCAAGGAGTCGGGGCAGCATTGTCTTCTTCTTGTCTGCCAGCTTACGGCTCATGGCTGTCTTGAACTGTCAAAACAGCCTCGTCTTTCGGTGGCATACTTCCTTTTGCTTCCCCAAAACCAGCTGCTCACACATCCTTTCCCTCTTACCAGCTTGTTGATCTGATCTCAATGTCATACTCCATGACACGGGTGATCCAACCTCCCTTTTCTCATTCAAATCCTTGTTGAGGAGGAAGTCCTTAACCCCAGCATGTGAGACCCAGCACTGGACTTGTTGTTTGGACTAAATGCTGGAATTTCGTTAAGCTTCTGATTTACTGCAAAGCACATTCTTTTCCAATAAACAGAGTACCTACTTCGCAGTCATCTCGGCTCTAGCTAAGAAGGCAATCAGTTGTTCATCATTATCTGGTTCTGCTTGTACCAGAATGGCAGAATAGTGTCATCACCTCCAATGCTAGAGGATATCCTGGGAAAAGTCTGGGTGATGAGAGTGGGTTGCTTGGGGATTGCTTCTTTGATGCTTCAAAACTATCCTTGCCTTCTACCGTCCACTTGAAAGCCATGCTTTTCCTAACATTTTGGTGATAGGCTTGACATGGCGCCAAATCTGGGACAACTCGAACAAATTTATCCTTCTCAGGAACTCTGAAGGGCTTTCTTGTTGGCTTTGGCAAATGGTAGAGATCTTATGGCGTCAACCCTCTGGATCAATGCTATCCTTCCCTAGAGACAATATGGCCAAGGGCTTCCCCACTGCCTATGTGCAAGCAAACGATGGCATCTTTACTTTAGGAGGCGTCAAGTGACATATACCATCGCACAGGGTTGCTAACCTCATAAAACAATTTGCCTGCGTGAAAGAAAATGGTTGCTGAATTTTTTGAGAAGACAGTAATATCATTTTAGGTATCCAGCCCATCTATCTGGTGACCTCATTAGACTCTCGTGAATGCCATATCCATGCTCCGTTGGAACTATGAGACTGTTGTTCGGCGTTCGATAGTCCTCAAAATGGGATGTGACTAGTCTCTGTCACGTCATATGTGCCCCATTTGGCTTGTGAAGGCCTCCTGGCTTGAATCCCGATCTGCATCCCATTTTCAACACTAGATCTCCTAACTTGAAAAGATCTATCCTTGGCCTTTCTGTCAAAGGCTTCTTGATAAAGCTTGATCCTTTTTTCCATTGCTTGGGATCCTGAGTTTCTGATCACTTGCACCTCATCTCACTCTGCATATCTCACCTGTTCTCACCTGCAATCGTCTCAATCAAGCAACTCCAGCTACTTCACATCGAGTTCCCAATGTTGGCAACTCCAAGTGACAGGGACATGGGCCGATTGCTCTCTTCCATAACATAAGCTTAAATGAGATTCCTGTGGATCTTTTGGGAGTGATCCTATTATCGCCCTACGGCTGATTTCAGTTTGGTATGCCAAGCCCTCTGGTTCTCCCATCAAGAGTCCTCCTAATATCCCCTCACAATTCTTTTTTGTAGACTCGTCCTGGCCATTATTACCTTGAGGGTAAATAGTTTGATGAAGTGCTTAGGTAGATCCAGTCTTGATAGCCCCTCAGTCACCTTAGATCCAATGAATGCCAATGCGTTACAAGATTATTGTAGCAGGTAACGCCAATCTGGTATTATCCCTCGTAAATTCCCAAGATGCTAGAGCTCATTTGCCTCTTTAGGTGGTTATTGCTCTTCCATTCTGGTGATTAGTCCGTGCTGTCAAAATCCATTTTGTGCCTTGGCTTGAATTGGGATTGATGGCTCCAATGAGTCTAAAAACCCCTTGCATGAATGGCTGGTCCTGCCTTGATGGTTGTATGTAAGGGCAACCGAGTCTCTCTTTTCCTTGAAGAAATCACAATTCCCTTTACAACTCTTGATCCATAGCATACAATCACACTAAAGATTTTATGCCGAATATAACCAGCCTTCCATGATTTTTAGCTGTCATCTCTTGGTGGCAACATGGCCACCAGCTTGTCCATCATGAAACTCTTTTAATACCCTTTGGATCTGACCTATTAATGCATCTCAGCAACACTCCTTTCACATCCTCCTTGACAAACTCCATCAATGATGGTTAGTATGGAACTCCGGCAAACTGAGTATCTCCTCTTTGCTTTGCTCATTTCTGGAGGAGCATAGGCCATTTGTAGGAAGTGCTAATGCTTGGGTCGCACGGAGTCGTGCAGCATGGTCCTATCTTCTTTGTCGGCCCTCAGGCTCACTGCTGTCTTGAACTGTCAAAACCGCCTCTTCTTCGTTGTCATCCTTCCTTTTTGCTTCCCAAAACCAGCTGCTCACAAAAATCCTTTTCCCTCTTACCAGCTTGTTATCTTGATCTCAATGTCCATACTCCATACAACGGGTATCCAACCTACCCTTTTCTCATTCAAATCCTATGTTGAGAGGAATCCCTTAACCCCAGCATGTGAGAACCAGTCAACTGGACCTTGTTGTTTTGAGACTAAATGCTTTGAAAAAATTTCTTTAAGCTTCTGATTACTCTGCAAGCACATTCTTTCAATAAAAAGTACCTCACTTCGCAATCATCTATGCCCTAGCTACAAGAAGGCAATCAGTTGTTTCATCATTATCTTTGTTCTTGCTGTACCCAGATGGCAAGAACTAGTGTCATCAACCTCCAAATGCAAAGAGGATATCCTTGGAAAAGTCTGGGTTGAATGAGAGTGTGCTTGGGAGCTTGCTTCTTTGATTGCTTCAAAACTCTCCTTGCCTTCTCTTCTACCGTCCCTTGAAAGCCATGCTTTTTCCTTAACATTTTGGGTGATAGGCTTGACATAGGGCTGGTCAAATCTGGACAAACCTCCGAACAAATTTTTTTATCCTTCCTCAGGAAACTCTGAAGGGCTTTCTTGTGCTTGGCAATGGTAGAGCTCTTATGTGGCTTCACCCTCTCTGGTCAATTGCTATCCTTCCCTAGAGACAATATGGCCAATGAGCTCCCTTCATGTGCAAAAGGTCACCTTCTTAGGAATTTAAGGACCTCTGAACTTTCTACACTCTAAAAACTTTGCCTGAGGTGAAAGAAAGGTCTTGCTGCATTTTGTGAGAAGACAGTAATACATCTAGGTATACCAGCACTATCTTGTTGATCAAGGCCTTTAATGCCATATCCATAGCTCTTGGAATGTTTCTTCGGCGTTCTAGCCAAATGGCATCTTCTTGTAAGCATATGTGCCCCATTTGGTTGTAGGGCTGTCGTTGACTGGTCTTCCTCCTTTAACCAATAACTGATTGAAGCCTGAGTCACCATCAATATAAAACCTTTCTGAACCACAGAATGCTACAAACCTGCAATATTTGCTCCATGGAAGGGAGTGGATAATGGTCCTTGAGCGAGTCTTTCTATTCAAATCTCTAAAGTCAAACCAGCCTGATCTCTCTCCATTCTTTCTTTCTGACTGGAACTAGTGGCACCAAACCCAACTAGACTGTTGATTGGAATACGATCTTGACTAATCACTTGTCCAATTCTTCCTCTGAAGGCTCCATGTGTGGATTGACTGGTCTCTATTTCTTCCTTTTCTGCCTGACAGGCTTAAGTATTTGGATCCAATTCCGATGGTATGCCTGAGCTAAAGTTTGGGATTGCAACCTTTTCAAGTCTTCATAGTTCCAGAAAACAACACGTCAGGAAACCTCCTTGACATGCTGTATGAACTCACATCTTTCTTGCTCAGTTGTCATCTTTTCCAATTTGCCAAATGGCTTGTTCTCTTCTATCTTACCAGATGGATACAGGATACCGAATCTTCTCGTTTGACCTGAATGTTTGCTTTCTCCTTTCTAAACTAATCATTGGGGTAAAAATGGACTTCCCAAGTGTAAGTCCCCCTTGGGCCGCTTGTCACAGTTCTCAGCTGTATCCCCCTTGGTCAACACCATATTGTTTTTCCAAATTTTCTTGATTCCTTAGCTGAGAACTCAGCTTCTTCTTGCAAGAATGATGAGTTGGCTGGTTCATTCTCAAATACTTGCCAAATGACATCGTTTCCGGCACTGATGCCTCACATCACTTGAATGTTTTTGGCTGTACCTTGCTCTTGTTGATGTTTTTACACTGTCAAAGCCAGCGCCCCTCTGCTGTAATCCCTGTCAGCAGCTTGATTCTCTTCCTAGGACTGGCTTTGATGCCGAAACCCTCAAATCTTCCAGAGGTCCGCACACCCTATTCTTGTAGCCACCTGGTAGATCATTTTTGGCAGCATGTTGTCCCTTGACCTGATTTACAATCAATTCCACTGTCCCCAAAGACTTGCAAGTTTTTTATATTTTTTTTTCTTGAATTCCCAATGCACTCCTTACACCAAGGCTTCATATTCAGCATGCTTATTGGAGCAATGCCAAATTGAAATCTAAAAGCGAAATAGTACTTTATCTTGATGTTAACAAGCCACGGCTCACCTCCTGCACCTTGTCTACAACTCCTTGATCCATCAAAAAAAACCATCTGCCATAACCTCATTGTTCATCCTTGTGGTTTGGACTTAGTGCTGCTAGGAATAGGGTTGACCTTCTTCATGTATACAATAGACTCCTAGCTACAGATTCTTCTATTCCTGATAGATCAAAAGCATGCCACCTTGGGTGCCTTGCCCATATCATCAGATTAGATCCGGGTGTTTCCAACTTAGTGTCAGTTGTCATCTTTGCTTGGTGATCTTCTTGTCAAAATACCAAGGCTAATTGTTGCAGTAATCTGACTTGGAGTGTAGGTCTCAATATGGGAAGTTTGCAATAGGTTTCAATCTTGATTGTGGTCTTAGTTCCATATCTTGTCCGAATAGCAGATGTGAGACCAATCATGACAAATATCCCCAATCTTGGCAGTGAATTCCCTCACAACTAGGGCAAAGAGTGTGGAAGTCTAGACTTGACACAAAATCTTTGTAAAACACAACATTGGACATGCGTGAAGGTATACTCAAATTTTCTTAATCACTTCCAACTGTTTGCTATTGTGTCCTCATCCACGGTCACTAACTGCACTACCCGCTTTGGATGTTTGTTTTCATACTGAAGAGCCCTAGCTGATCAGCTATTTGTTTGGGCATGAAGAGCGCTGCTCCATAAATCCAACATGCAATTGTGCTCTATCGTGACTTTCTAATGATTAATGAAACATAGAACGGAGGGGGTTTCAACTCTTACCTGGTTGTCCTCCATGATTTCTTCAGATTGGGTAGCACTTTGTAATCAACGATTGTCTTGCATCGCTAATTCGAAGCTGGCCAGTCTTCATGGCATGCAAGACCATTGCAACAGATCATCTTTGGCCTGGAAATGGATAGGGATTCCGCACATAGATATATTGACGTTTTTCTTCTTTCATCTGATCAATGAATATTGAATGGTCAATGGAAGGTCCTCTCTGTTGTCCCTTTGGTTTGCACATTTACTTCCTTGATTTGGGGCAGCGACAGCTGCATTTGGAGTTGGCCTAGGCTGTCTTGTCTGCCCTTGTATGCATTTGAAATGGGATGCTCTGCTTGCAAGCTTGTGGAGCCGTGGAAGGTTTGTGGATTGGCTGGGGCCTAATGTCTGTTCTGTTCTTTCAACCCAAATTTTCTCCTTATTTGACCTTGTGTTTGCTGCAACACCTGAGAACTGCCCGTTCAGCCACAAAAATCCTCTGCTTGCCAATTTAAAAACACCAATGGGGTGTCCATTTGGGGCTGATCTCTATGGAATGTTTCTTTGTTGTTTGGCTTTTTTTTCCTTGACTGTTCTCACCTCCCCACCAGTACTTGTTACCATTAAAGCTTGGAGATCAACCACCATTGAAGTCACATGGATTGATTATGGAGGCCTCATTACATTGAAACACCAATCATACTCCTGGGTAATGTTGTTTTGTGCTGGTACTTATGCCTTAGAGGCAGATATGCATTTGGATTCTAGGGCGGAATGGGTCTATTGGCAAGGATGCCTTGCTTGATTTCCGGATTTGCCAGCTCGGATTGGGTGGCCTTTGAGGCTGATATAGCTGCTATTGGATTGAGCTTGAGCTGATACAACGGTCTAAAAACCTTGAGCTTAGCCTTTGCTGTCTCTTCTGAGTGTAACTCTCATACCTAAATTAATGCAGTTGCTTCATGACCTTCTTTGAAGTCTTTGGGGCCCTTGGAGATGAAGTGGAAGCTTCCTGCATTGAAATTTGATTTCTTGAGTGGGAGAAGGAGCTAAGACCGGTCTTGACTATACTATGGGTTCTCTAAACTCGGTTGGCTATAATGGAAGGCACCGAGTCTCTCTTGTCCTGGGAAGAATGAGCACAATTCTTACAACTCTTGATCCATGCATAGCAATCACTAAAGATTTTAGGCCAATAATAACCAGCCTTCATGATTTTTAGAGCTGTCACTCTTGGTGCAAAATGGCCACCAGCTGGTCCATCATGAAACTCTTTTAATACCCTTTGGATCTGACCTATGTTAATGCATCTCAGCAGCACTCCATTCACATCCTTCTTGAACAAAACTCCATCAATGATGGTATATGGAACAGCCTGCAACCTGAAGTATCTCCTCTTCACTTTGCTCATTTCTGGAGGGCACAGGCCTGTTTATAGGAAGTGCATAATGCCTTAGGTCCAGCAAGGAGTCGGGGCAGCATTGTCTTCTTCTTGTCTGCCACTCGGCTCATGGCTGTCTTGAACTGTCAAAACAGCCTCTTCTTCGTTGCATACTTCCTTTTGCTTCCCCAAAACTAGCTGCTCACACAATCCTTTCCCTCTTACCAGCTTGGTGATCTTGATCTCAATGTCATACTCCATGACATGGATGATCCAACCTGCCCTTTTCTCATTCAAATCCTTGTTGAGAAGGAAGTCCTTAACCCCAGCATGTGAGACCAGCAATTGGACCTTTTTGTTTGAGACTAAATGCTTGAATTTCTTCAAGCTTCTGATTACTGCAAGCATATGCTTTTCAATAAAAGAGTACCTCACTTCACAGTCATCTAGAATCTGGCTGAAGAAGGTAATCAGACTGTTCATCATTATCTTTGTTCTACTATACCAGAATGGCAGAAATAGTGTCATCACCTCCAAATGCATAGAGGATGAAATCCTTGGAAAAGTTTGGGTTGATGAGAGTGGGTGCTTGGGAGATGGCTTCTTTGATTGCTTCAAAACTCTCCTTGCCTTCTACCGTCCATTTGAAAGCCATGCTTTTTCCTTAACATTTTGGTGATGGGCTTGACAAGGGCTGCAAAATCTGGGACAAAAGCCTGCCGAACAAAGTTTATCCTTCCCAGGAAACTCTGAAGGGATTTCTTGTGGCTTGGCAATGGTAGAGCTCTTATGGCTTTCAACCCTCTCTGGATCAATCACTAATCCTTCCTTGGAGACAATATGGCCAAGGAGCGTCCCTTCATGTGCAAGAAAGATGCACTTCTTAGGAATTAAGGACACTCCGAACTTTCTACACCTCTGAAACACTTGCCTGAGGTGAAAGAAATGGTTTGTTGCATTCTTTGAGAAGACAGTAATATCATCTAGGGTATACCAGCACTATCTTGTTGATCAAGCCTTTGAATGCCATATCCATAGCTCGCTGGAATGTTGCTTCGGCATTCGATAGTCCAAATGGCATCTTCTTGTAAGCATATGTGCCCCATTTGGTTGTGAAGGTTGTCTTGAACTAGTCTTCCTCCTTCACCATAATCTGATTGAAGCCTGAGTAACCATCAAGTAGTGAAAACCTTTCTGAACCAGCTGACGACCTGCAATATTTGCTCCATGGAAGGGAGTGGATAATGGTCCTTGAGAGAGGCTCTATTCAAATCTCTGAAGTTAACACACAACCTGATCTCTCCACTCTTCTTTCTGACTGGAACTAAGTTGGCAACCCAACTAGAATGCTTGATTGGGAATATGATTCTTGACTCAATCAGCTTGTCCAATTCTTTCCTCATGAGAGGCTCCATGTGTGGATTGATTGGTCTCTATTTCTGCCTGACAGGCTTAGTATTTGGATCCAATTCGATGGTATGCTGAGCTAAGTTGGGATTGAAACCTTTCAAGTCTTCATAGCTCCAAGAAAACACATCAGGGAACTCTTGACATAGCTGTATGAACTCACATCTTTCTTGCTTAGTTGTCATCTTTCCAATTTGCAATGACTTGTTCTCTTCTACCAAGATGGATACCGAATCTTCTCTCTTGACCTGAATGTTTGCTTTCTCTTTTCTAAACTGATCATTGGGGTTAAAAATGGACTCCAAAGTGATAAGTCCCTTGGGCAGCTTGTCAATTCTCATCTGTATCACTTGGTCACCATATTGCTGCTCCAACTTTTCTTGATTCTTAGCTGAGAACTCAGCTTCTTTCTTACAAGAAATGGATGATTTGCTGGTTGTTCTCAAATACTTGCCAACTGACATCGTTATTTGGCACCGAAGGCCTAACAATCACGTGGATGTTTGGCTATACCTTGTCTTGTTGAATGTTTTCTACAATGTCAAAGGCTGCCCCTACTGCTGCAAGCCTATCAGCAGCTTGATTCTCTTTCCTAGGAATGGCTTTGAAGCCGAAAACCTCAAAATCTTCCATGAGGTCCCACACCCTGTTCTTGTAGCACCTGAGTAGATCATTTTTGGCCGCATGCTGTCCCTTGACCAGATTTACAATCAATTCATTGTCCCTAAAGACTTGCAAGTTCTTTATTTTTTTCTTGATTGCCCAATGCATCCCTTGCACCAAGGCTTCATATTCAGCAGTGTTATTGGAGCATGCAAATTGAAATCTGAAAGCTGAATAGTATTTTACTCCTTGAGGTGAAACAAGCATGGATCCACCTCCTGCACCTTGTCTACTCCTTGATCCATCAAAAAAACAGCTGTCATACCTCATTGTCATCCTTGTGGTTTGGCTTGGTGATGCTAGGAATAGGTTGACTTTATTCGTGTATACAATAGACTCCTAGCTCAGATTCTTCTATTCCTTGATAAGGATCAAAAGAATGCACCTTGTTTTCCCATTCATCAAGAGTCAAATCTGGGATACTTCCAACCTTAGTGTCAGCTTCATCAGTGCTAGGGTGATCTTCTTGATCAAATGCTGAGCAATTGACATTAATCTGACTTGGAGTGTAGGGCTCAATATGGAAGTTTGCAATAGGTTTAGATCTGATTGTGGCCTTAGTTCCATATCTCGTTCTGAATAGCATGTGTGACCAATCAGTGGACAAATATCCCCCAATCTTGGCAGTGAAGTCCCTTGACAAACAGAGGGCAAAGAGTGGTGGAAGGTCTATGACTGACACATCTTGTAAAACAACAACATTTGGACATGCGTGTAAGGTAAGACTCAAATTTCTAATCACTCCAACTGTTGCTATTGCTGTCCCATCCAACTGCACTACTCCCTTAGATGTTATTTCATACTGGAGCCCTAACTGATCAGCTATCTGTTTAGGCATTACTGAGCTACTTGCCCCGGAGTCTATCATGCAATTGTGCACTAGCTGATTTGCAATGATTAACGAAACATAGAAAGGAGGGGGTTTAGGCATCTTACCTTGTTGTCCTCCATGATTTCCCTCAGGCTGGGAAGCATTTGTAAGCACTTTGTCTTGTATCTACTGATTCAAAGTTGGCCAGTCCTTCATGGCGGCTTGCAGCAGATCTCTTTGGCCTGGGATAGCTAGGGATTCCCACATAGATATATTGACGTTTGTTTTCTTCATTTGATCAATGATACTGAATGGTGGATGAAGGATCTCTCTGCTGCCCCTTGTTTTGCACATTTACTCCTTGTATGTGGGCAGCAACAGCTGGCATTTGAGTTGGCCTAGGGGCTGTTCTTGGTTGTCCTTGTGCATTTGAAGCGGGACTTTACTTGCCAATCATTTGTGGAGCCATGGAAGGTTGTGGATTGGCTGGGGCTAATGGCTGCTCTTCACCCAAATTTCTCCTTTTTGACCTTGTGTTTGCTGCAACACCTTGAGAAACTGTCTGGTTCATGCCACAAAAATCCTTTGCTTGCCAATTTACCAATGTGGTGTCATTTGGGGCTGATTGCTGTTGGAATGTTTCTTGTTGTTGGCTGTTCTCTTGACTGTTCTCACCCTCCACACCAGTAGTTGTTACCATTAAAGCTTGAGTCAAAGCACCATTGAAGCACATGGATTGATTATGAGGCTCATTACATGGAAAACACCAATCATACTCCTGGGTAATGTTGTTTTGTGCTGGTACTAATGCCCGAGAGGCAGATATGGCATTTGGATTATAGGGCTGGAATGGTCTATTGACAGGAGGCCTTGTTTGATTCATATTTGCAGCTAGATTAGGTGGCCTTTGAGGCTGATATGAAGGTCTAAAACCTTGAGCTTGCTGTCTTTTGAGAGTGACTAGCTCATTTGCCTAGATTTTTCAATTACTTCATGACCTTCTTGAAGCTCATTTGGGGCACTTGGAGATGAAGTGGAAGCTTCATTTGAACTCTGATTTCTAGGAGTGGGAATAGGAGCTAAGACAGGTGCTTGAATAGCACTTGGGCTCTCTAAACTTGGATATAATGGCATTGGAGGCCTAGGAGCCAATTTACCAGCTTGGATAAGACAGTTTTCGGCTCTAATGGAAATGCTATAAGCAGCAGGTAAGGTTGTGCCTCCCATAGATTGAATTAACATAGAAATATCAGAATTCAAAGCTTTAAGATAGTATAGAAAAGCACCTTCTACTGTTGGCCTGACTACCACTGGAATCCTATCCCAAGACCTTTGAAATCTGAAGTTTAAATCAGTCAGCTACTCGTTGGGGGCTCTCTTGATAGTTGTCAATTGTTCTAGTAGAGACAAATTGTCTCCCTTTTCTCCAAACTGCTCATAAAGTGCAATACACAGCTGATTCTAGTTTGTGATAGAGCCAGCTATAAGGCTCCTAAACCATTGCAATGCTTTCCCCTTAAATGAAGACGCCAACAATTTGGCAGCTACATCCATTTCATTTATCTCATGGATTACACAGACGTTAGCAATGTCTTTTACATGATCACCAGGAGTGGTGTGATTTTCTCCAGTAAAAAATAGAATGTTCTTCAATGCTGCAATTAGAACTGGATTCTGTGCATTGAGGGTGAGTGGGCTGCTGCCAGTGAAATTGACAAAGGGATTTAGTGGTTGCGCCATTCTGATTGGTCGAAGGACTCTTGAATACTGAATGAAAAGGCCGAGCAGGTGGAGGAGTTGAGAGAGTTCTGTTTGGTGGAGATGGAGACCTTTGACTCCTTCTTCCTCTTTGCCTTCTTCTTGGAGATAATTGCAGGTATTCAAACAACACTTCTTCTTCTCCAACTCTTGACCTTGTGATTCTTCTCATAAGCTCTCAGGCCTGCACTGCTGAAACCAGTTGATCTTCCTTTTGGAGTTTCTAGATATGCAAATAATAGCTCTTTTCAAGAAAGAAAATTGCAGTAGATGCATATCAATTTTGTTGCGATAAAAATGAGACCTCTACATCCCACTGGGCGTGCCAAAACTGTTAGTGCAAAATCACATCACCCCTGGATGCAGATCAGGTTTCTAGGTTGATCACTTTGGCATCTAGTGTGATTGCATAACATTGAATCCTTTCTCCAAGTGTGGGACTTGTAAAAATGAGAAAGGATTCTCCAGAGAAGGCTGGTTCCTATTCCTCTGTTCAGATGCACACAAAATATGTAGAGGGTTTTCTCAAAAACCTAATCTAATCTGCCAAGGAGACAAGGTAAGAAGATGCATAAAATAAATCTAAGCTAATAGAGGTGATGCACCGAGGAATGAAGAACACCTATTTTTCCAGTGAACATAGAGCATTTGAATGTGATATAAGATCATGCACAGATGACAAAACCTGCAGTGAAAGACCAGGAGGATGTAAAATGAACACAGAGAGGGCTGAGAATCATCCACAGACATGCATTACTTGCTCCAAAGATTGATACAATACACTACAGAATGCCATGAGGCAGAATGGTATTACAGTTCAAATGAGAGGTTCAAACTCCACAAATTCACCTGAGGAGAAGAAGGGAGAGGCAAAACAGAAAAATGTTTGACCCTTGAAAGGAAGCTCCTCTTTACAATATATAGAAAGAATGAGAGAGGAAAGAGAGAGGGGGGAAGCCAAATCTACTCCAACCACCTCTAGGTTGCATTCAGTTCATCTCATTATGACAGAAGCGGCGGATCCTGGCAAAAATGGCGGGTTGTCCAACAGAAACATCGAACTGTCTGCTGCATTAAAGTTGTTTGTTGAAGCATTACTTCTGCTTGTTATTTCGTGCCAGAGGTGTTTCTTGATTTTCTCTCTCCAAACTGAACCAAAATGCAAGATTGACCCCAAAATCGTGTATAGAATCTCACAAGCTTTCCGTTGATATAAAGAACATTCAAATCCGAGCTCTGGATCGAAAGATATGTCGATCTGAAGATTTAGGGCACAAAACAGGCGAAAACGGATTTTTTAAATTTCTTCCCGCGCTCTTCCACCTGGATGACACGTGGCAGGTTATGATTCGCTGAGCAACTCTCTCTCCTCCACCTCTCGGTGGGCTCTCTTTTGAAATTTCCTTGTGGACCCTAGCTGGGACACGTGGCACTATCCCATTGGTTCGAGCTGATCCTTCAAAACTCGCCCTTTGACTTTTTGGCCATTTCATTTGTGACACGTGTCATGATTTGGTTGGTTCTCGTCCCTTTCAACTCCTTCGCATCCACCACATCCATTTGTCTCGGATGTCCTAGTGCTACTTGGGACAAAATCCTCCGGTTCACCCGATTCGGCCGGTTCGCATCCATTTGTCCCACTTGTCCCTGTGCTTCGCGGGACAAATTCTTCCAGTTCGCTCGATCCGGCCGATTCGTGTCCTCACAGCCCAGATGTCCCATTTGTCTCTAGACTGTTTGTTCTCATTTCAGCCAAACCGGCCGGTTCACGTATCTTTGTCTCAGATGTCTCAAAGCAGTTAGTGCGAAAGTTCTCCTTTTCGACCGATCCGGGCTTTCCGCGTCCGCCGCATCCATTTGTCCCACTTGTCCCAGTTTTCCTTGTGCTGAAGTTTCTTGTTTCGGCTGAACCGGCTGGTTCGCGTCCTTCATGCACTCTTGTCCCACTGTCCCTTTGCTGTTTGGGCCACCTGTAGGCTTTTCGGCCGATCCGTGCCTTGACGTCCCAAATGTCCCGGGGACTAGGACTTAGCCGATTTTCACATTTTTTTCTGGCCCAAGCTTATATTTTGCAACTTCTTCACATCTTCTCAGAGCTTGCTCTTTTCAACCTAGATGGGAGATTTAGAAAAATTGCTGAAGGGACCCTAGAATCATGACTTTTTGCCCTGAATCAATTTATCTGCCTGGAACTTGAGAATTGTGATGCATGTTATCAAATTAACCCTGGGGGGTGAATTTTGGATAACAGTTACCTTCAACCAAAACAACCATTTTATAAGAATGGTTAATTTTCTTATTAAATTATGTTTTTCTTTTATTTTTTCATCTAATCCCATAATTACTCAATTTCCTATAATAGAAATCTCCAATTATTATCACCAAATGACAATATTCTGTTAGTGGTTATTGAGTAGTGACATTGTTACTCTTACCATTGTGATGATTGTGGTAAATAAAAATTTTCATCATCATAAAGTGACTTGATAACTCAATGCCTTGGAACAAGGTGACATATAATGTGAAAAAGGAATAACTAGACAAGGTTGTCTACTTACACTTGAACTATCCTACATGCACTGTAGAACATGTCCCAATTCTTATCCTTACTTGTTCACCAAATATTTTTGAATCTGTCTACTTAATGATACTCTTCCTCCTGTATGAGGAAAACATGCACACAATAAGAAAAAGTAACACACCAATAAACTATCCATTTCAAAATAAAATGATTTTAAAAAAAGCACAACATATAAATATCATTAGTAATCATAAAATGTACAGAAATTATTATCTGCTAATTATTAAATCAAATCGTTTATTAATAATTTAAATCCAAAATATAGTATTCATTTATTCTAATATAGCAATATAGAAATGTAATGTTCTATCTATATTGCACCAAACACTTATTACATAAGAAAGGATTAAGAAGTAGTATGCGCCTGAAAAATGGGGTATGGAATCCTTCCTCTCTAAGAGAAATAATTTTTCAAATGATTATTATAAAATAAATAAGTATGTAAAATATAGAATTAAATACTAGTATTAATAATCATGGAATTCCCTATAGTCCTCCCAAGTAGAACTCTCCTCATAATATTATTCCCATTAAAAATTGCATTGAAATACTTCCATGTTTAGCAAGTTGAGCTTGTAATCCTAAGCACCTGAAGGGGGTCTACCATAAGGAGTTCTTGATCCTCAACTTATAAACCTCTATAGGAAAATTCTCAGTAACTACCCATTGGTTATCAACTAATGATCCATACCCTGCTCAATTTTAACAATAAACAGATCCTATACATGTCAAATTGAACGAAAGATGTACTAAGGTCTTTGTTTACTAATATAATGTGAAAGAATTAAACACTAATATTATGCAAAATTGAGAAAAGAGAGACAAAAGAGATAATATTTATTCTAGAGAAACAAAAAGTGGGAAAAATTCTAGTGGGTGGAGTAAATTTTCTTCCCTTTCACTATGTAAATCTCTAAAAATACAAAGTACTGCCAACAATTGGCCTTCAAGAAGGATTCACACTCCTTATAATTGTATTTTATTTCTCACAACCATCTCAACAATGAAGAACTCAATCTAATGAACAAAACAAGAAAGGTAACTCTAACTTCTCCTCTTCAATCACACTAGAATTCACTCAAAATCACCTGCTAGAATGAAGAATTGAACTTGTATTTATATATTCTCTACCTAAGACATATGGAAATGTGAAACAAATCAATTTGGGAAGCCCAAACACTTGCAAATGTTGAAATCCTTAATTCTATAACTTTTAGACACATGAATGCATCTTAAACATAGATTGAATAAGTTAGCATCAACCTCCACTCTGTGTAGAGTGGTAGTTATGTAACCTCTGAGGAAGTTTTGGGAGGACCATTACCTACAAAATTTATTGAAAAGTAAAAGCTATGGTATAGATTTGTAGTCATTCAAAGGTAGTCGAAATCACACTTCATCCTGACTAGACCATCTCCTGAAGAAGGTTGATAATGGCAGTTAAGAATGTCTGTAGAGAAAGTATCCTTATATGGAGAATACATAGAATTGGACACTGTCCAGATCCATTTTCAAATCATACCTCCCCAATTATGATGTATTTTAAGTCCTTAAAATATTCAAGGACTGATTCAGGTGAGGAAATGTTTTGGCCTCACATCCTCTCCAGAATACCACTTAGATGATCTTTGAGGGGAACTTATCAAATATAGCTGGCCTTCTAACCCAATCAACCAATATTCGTCCTGAAGACACTTTAAGACCACATCATTCCTCCAATGCTAGTTGAATTTCTGGGGAAATAACCATCATATACATGAAAGACATAGGGTCCATCTACTTTTTCATCCAACATGGAGGGATCAAAGGAGACATAAATTTTATACATGTTCAAAATAAGTAAATTTGTAATTTAATAGGAGGCAATTGTGCTAAGCGAAATGTATTCTTACTTGATTATTCAAGAAACATTCAAAAATGTGTTAGTACATATCGAGGAGGGCTTGAGTTTCTTAGGAAAATTCTCTATAGTCTATCCCCTTCTCAAGTACAACCATACCTTGTCTCCAAGTAAGGAATGTCATGAATGCGTAGTCCTATTTTGAATCATGTCAGGCTTTTTACCTGGCTTTGTGACTCTTGTCCCTTTCACATACCTGAAGGTGTATCTACTAAATTTAATCAATGAAATTCACAATTCCAGGGAAAATGGACCTATGAGGTTTCTAATCTTATCATCATTTCTACATGGTAACCTCAAGAAGCAACATCAAGATGAACTCTTAGGTAAATAACCAAAACATGTTTCAAAAGGAGTCTTATCTAGTATGAAGCAAGTGTTTTCAACTGCCCTATGTGTAGAAAATGGTGCATTTGATATACACCAAGTTCTCATCCCAAGTCCTTGGATGTTTCTTGTTGTACCCTCTCTAGAGATAAACAAGTTACAGTTCACCATTTTTGTTTTCCCATATTTTTTATGGAATGAAAGGTGGTATACCTCTTCAAATTCCTATCCAATTTTCCCACGAAGTATACCAAAAATTTCCTAAAAACCATGAGTCCTTTTCTTGTTAGGAAATAAGGGAGAAAATATGTGGAACAATCCCTCACAAAATTGCAACAATAGAAACTAATATGCATAAAATATTACAGATCTAAAATAAAAAGTGTAGAATAATAATAACACAACACAAAGAGATAGTATATAACATGGTTCACCCAATTTGGGCTATGTCTACCAAGAATCACTCTCTTATATTTTATTACGAGCCATCGCTTTGTCAATACAATACCTAGATTTGTTTGGAGCTATGCTCAAAAAAATCTACAGAATTCACACACAAATTCATACACATCTAAAATGTTATATTCACCTTACCATATGCACAAAAACCACATCAGTAGACAATTTATTAAGCAGTTTTACAAAACCGTGGGTATCAACACAATGGGCCAAAATTGTCCCATAAACCTATGGGTCAAAAATCCTACCCAAATGAGAAAAACAAGTTTCCCGGTATATCAGACATGTTTTGCAAGGCCAAAAAATTATCTCGGGGAAGCTACGCCCCTGAACCTCGGTGAGACAACTATGGAAAGTGTATAGAATTCTTATTGTACAATCTTCAACACTTTCACTCATGAAAATAGGCTCCAAATAATAATCTCCCACTTGGGTGTCATAACCTAATGAATCTCCCACTTGGATACTAGTTTTCCCCTGAGAAATCTTCTCAAACCATTAACTAGTTTTCATGAAGACCAACCAAAGCTAAACACAGCTTTATTTTTTGTCCCTTATGACCACCTTTGTCATCATGTCTACAGGATTCTAACTAGTATGAATCTTCTCCAGCTTCAACTTCTCTTCCTACAAATTTTTCCTCATGAAATGGTACCTTAACTGTATATGCTTTGTCCTAGAGTGGAAAGCAAAGTTCTTAGCTAGGTGTATAACACTCTGATTATCACTATGTAAATTTCCTTCCTCCCTATGCCCCAAATCCTCAAGAAATTTATTTAACCACATAATTTATTTTCTTTCCTCTGTGGGCAACAACATATTCGTCCTCCATGGGTCGACAAAGCCACCAACTCTATGTAGTCATGAAATCCATCTCATTTTTGTCCCCACCTATAGTGTAAATATAACCTGTCATGTTACTCCTGTTGTCTACATCTCCAGTCATATATAAATCTACATAATTCCAAAAAAATTGGTGTCTGATCCACTATAGCAAAAAAAATTCCCCATTTTCCCTCTCTAATACCAAAGTATCCACTTTACTACCTGTCAGTGATCTCTACTTGGATCACTCATAAATCTACTCACTACTCCCACTCCGTGGGCAATATCAGGCTTGGTACACACCATGGCATACATAAAACTACCAACTACTATTGAAAAAGTTACCTTGGACATCTAGTTTCCTCTCTTGATCTATCTTGGGACACTGCTCCTTTGATAGCTTGAAATGGCCTACCAAAGGAGTCCCAACCAATTTATCATCTTGCATATTAAACCTCTCCAAGACCTTCTTAATGAACTCTTCCTGAGATCAAGTCATCTTCCATAGCTTCCTATCTTGATATATCCTCATACAAAGGATTTGTTTAGTTGACCCTAAATCCTTCATAGGGAAGGATTCACTTAGCTGTTACTTGATTAATTTTATTTTCTACATGTTTTTACCTGCAACCAACATGTCATCCACATACAGACATAAGATAATATAGCTATCATCCTCAAATTTATTTGTACACATGTAATGGTTAGAATGACATCTAATGTAACCTTGCTCCATCATGAAACTATCAAATTTATTATACCATTGATGTGGAGCTTGTTTCAAACCATACAAGCTCTTCTTTAGTTTGCACTATTCCTGGTTTAATAAGTGGAAATTTCACATTGAGGGGGAAAATAATCCAATGTTCCATTTACAGTTTTCTATTTGTGTGTATGAGCAACATATTTTCCTATGTTATTCCCTACAGTGAGATGTGATGAGGGCTGAGAATAGTACTTGGCATATCATGATGTGGTTGTAGGTAAACCACTTGAAAACCTTCATTTGTGGTTTGTGGTAAACCAATAGCAAAACCACCATTCTTGGTTGTTGGTAATCCATTCGCAAAACCATCACTTTGTGGTTTGTGGTAAACCAATTGCAAAACCACCATTCTCAGTTTTTGGTCAACCGTATTCACAAAACCATCAACTTGAGGTTTGTGATCATCCAATGTGAAAATCCACCAGATTCATTTTTGGTCAGCCAGGTGCAAGTACAATCCTTGCAGGTTTGTGATTGTCCATGTGAAAATCGCCAAATAAGGGGCAGGAATGTTAGGAATATTAATGCAGGTGCTTCTCCATATTTATGCTAAGGTGTGAATGTTAGGAAATCACTATTTACGTGCTGTAATTTATATATGGTTGATTGAGATTATTGTACATAGAGATGTTATAATATCATTTTTTTCAACAATATATTATTATATTTATTGTTATGTGTGGGTTACGTGAGTTATTCAACACCCCACATGATATAGGAGTTGGTTGAGAAATTTGTAGTTGAGTTAGTTCTCCTTATATTTTAGGGAAAATCCAGCTCTCCTATATTAGGCTATTATAAATGTGCTAAGCATAATTACATTAGAGCATATCGTAATATAATAATTCTGTGTCATTCGTGTTCCAACGTAAATCCATGATTCAGAGTTATTACAAACACCAATCATATAAGTTGTGAATAGTATCTCATAGTCGTTAATATAACTAGGAACCCCTAGGCTTCAGGTAAATATTATAGAAGATTTGGAAGATGTAATAATGGTGATAGAGAAACAATCCTAATCAACTTGTGGTATGAAGCCATATTTAATGAAGTCATCTTCAGAGCTGACTATGTTTTAATCTTATGATCTGTGTGCCTCAAGAGTCAGGTCCACATCTAAATTTTCTGCACCCTTATTTCAGAATGTTAATCACTATGAATTTTGAATTATGACTTATTGAATAGTACAACACTAAATCATGCACTTACTATTACAGGTTTGATACTAGCCAAGTTATGTTGTTTTATATATGGATCTCCCATAATAAAATTATTCACTAATGACTCAATCCCCTAGTCTTGGTACGTACAATTACTTGGTCGACAATATGCTACATTTATCTTACACAGTCGCCAGAAAGAATATGTACACAGTTCTATAGATGGCTATCTCATGGGAGATCTTAGGTGTACGTTAACTAAAGAATCTGGTCATTTGTCATGCTCTAGTCTTGGATTGGGGACACAAATAGGGTAGTACGAATACCGGAATGCTTGTTTTGCACCTGGGTCCTTATATTTTCGAGGCACCTACATTGTGGAACGCATTTGTGTCTAATTCAACATCAGACAAGAAATTTATACCAACATGGTCAGTCTCATGTATTTCTCAAGGTGATTGATTCCCCTAGGTTAACTAGTCATGCATCCCGGTGTCATGTTAGTTAATCGAAATTTAGAACAAGATATCCCTATAGTAAACACAATGCAGTACACACTGATCCTAAGGGAGAATTATCTAAGCAACTATGAAAATGGCTATTCTAATCCTACTAAGGCTAAGGGAATTTATTTTGGGCATCAAGTGCGTCATACAGGAGCTCATATGGACAATGGGTTGCTATTCATTCTATTGTATCCACCATTTAGCATTTTACGATCTATTTAGAGGCTCCAGAAAGTCTAGATCTGCTACTGACTCATCTGGCGCTATGGGGTGCCTAGAGAGGGACATAGGGTACACACAGATGCTACATTGGATATGTAGAATGGGTAGCCTTAAGTGTTGTGAAAAATCTTTGAAACTGAATTTCACCAGGTTCAGAAGGTAGTCTGAAGGCCAAACTAATCCCTTCAGTTACATCATATTTCTCTTTTAAGGCATTTGATGCTTTGTATGGGGTTTTGCACGATAGATCTTCAGGCCTACAAGACCCACGTACAACCATAAGCAAGTGTTAATCCCTACAACAATCACACTGACCATATGATAGGGTCAGACTGACCTCATCTGCCATAATGATGGACTTAGCTAACTAAGCGTTGCACTCAATTTTAGGTCCAAATGTAGCATTGTGTGTGTGTGACAACATGCCCTAGAGCACCCATAGTGTCAGTTGCAAGGTTGCCCATGTAGCGCGCTAACTATGTCGTCCTCCAATGTAGTCCCATTCTGGATGGCATAGAATATTTATCCTACCACAATGCTTCTAGTGTTGTCTAGATCGTACCATCCTGGTTCGACCTTGTGAGTACATCATCTTGTTCAGTCCCGAATCAGCATCAAGATGGATGAAACATTAGTTGATGATAATAGTGCCTAGTACCTTATCCCTCATTATGGTCTCATTAACTTTATATTTATATGGTTCAATTGATCCAATAAAATTATTTAGCTCTCCGATACTGGTTGACCAGTTTATACTAGTTAAAGACCTCAAATGGATTGTTACTAGTTTATATTAACTGGTAGGAATATTTTTAAAAGGACCGGGGCGCCCCTGGTGGGACCAGGGGTGCCCATGGATGCCCCCAGAATATTTTCCCCTAGGATGCTACTAGTCAAAGCCTGAAATGGCTAAAGTATGAGTTCATCTTCTTCACCTAGGCATGTGTGCGATTTTAGTGTTAACCCTATTTATGATGACAAAAATCCATTTGAAATGAGCTCAAGAGACTGGGGTCTAATTAGTAACCCTACTCCTATTCCATCTCATATCCCCTCTAAATAGTAGTATCCAGACTGGGACTAAATATTACACAAAGTGCCTACTGCTTTTGAATATTCTCCCATTAAGAAGTGATAGTATTGTAGAGGGAATCTTATAGATTTCACTCATTGCTACCTACCATGATTATACAAGCTACTTGTCATCATTGCAACTACCCCTTATCCCTCCAAGAAGGGATCTTGGCTAGCCTTTGGTTCCTCCAAAGCACACACACCACATCAACTTCAACATGCCCCCTTTTCCCTATACACATAAGACGCTCTTATAATTCCACTAATACTAGCCACACAATCCTCTTGTTTCCTCCAAAACAACTGGACACATTTCCCTTATTCCTCACCTTCACTAGCTATACACATTATTCCTCCAATAAAGAATGATTAAACCTCACCCCAACAAGAAGACAAAAACTGTTTGCACACATATACCCGCATGATGAAAATCATAACTACATTTCCCAATGATGAGGAACAAACAATGATCACATTTTCCAAAATGATGAATCACAACAAATAATCCAACCACATTACAAACTTATAGATAGGATCTTCCCATGACATGATACATTTTTTTATGATTACACATTCATTACAATCATGTTTCAAACTTTAACTTAAGGTCTAGAAAGGTTCATAATATGTGAATCATACATTCCTTTTCCTATTTTCTAGACTAAAACTCCTTTAATTACATTGTTTAACATTAAACTTAAGTGTTTTTCATTTAATATGGATCATATACATTTATTTCAATTACTTGTTTAATTCACTCATTTCTTAATAGGGTATTTATTTACACACAAGGCTACTAGGTCTTATCCCTAGGATTCATTTCTAATGGACATGCTTCTTGTTTTATAGCATACCTTCGTTACACAATAAGGACAAGTGTAAGACCAAAAGAGGAGATGTTTGTAGTTTTAAGGATTAAGGGTCACGAATCTTTCCTTCATTTATACTTTAATAATTTATTTGGTCCACATTAACTATTATATACGACATGGGTTTATTTATTCATGAATAAGAAGGTTTAATCATGTTACAAGGAAGATCAAGTTTCACTAGGTTTTCCGTGGAACAACATCTCATGATTACTCTTCCGAAGGCCAAGCATTAATTACAATTTTATTATAGTTATGTTCCAATAATTAGTTTAAGGATTCAAAGGCACTTAACGTTGGCAACATACTTCTCCTTTTTTTGTTTCTAGACTAAACTTCCTTAGTATCACTTTACATTCAACTTAAAAGGGTTTGCTTAATTAGGTTCATATGCCTTTTGGCAATTAATTGTGTAACCCACTTGTTAATAGGGACATTTGTATGCTCATGAGACTACTAGTCCTTGTCCTAGGGATTCATCTCTAAGAACATGATTACATGGTTTCACATCATAATTCATTACACAATAGGACAAGTTGGGAGAAACAAGAGGGAATAGTCCTTCATTTTAAAATATTAAGGTTCACATTAAAGTTTACATGTCGTGGATTCCATTTCTCACCACAAGATGGTTTAAACATGTTACATGAAAGATCACAAATTTCACTTTTCTCCTAGCACATCATCTCATGGTTACATTTTCAAAAACTAATCATAATTAAAATGTTGTTAAGTTTCAAAAATTAACTCTTAGTATTATATTATAACAACCCAAATGATAATTGAAATTGGGTATGGAATTCATTTATAATCCCAAATCCTAAAGATGATCCTTAATGATTATTGGCCACATAAATCCCTTCACTCTAACACATGTGTCTGTCCAAGAGGATTTTACATTATGATTTATTTTGGTTTCCTATGGAGCTACTACCCTAGGGGAACACAATCTTCTTGTTACACACACAGACTACCAATCCTAAGTGAGGGTTTGCCACATACACTAGACAAATTTTTTTTTAACCATGTACCATTCCTCACTGATCGAGTTCATGAATCTAATATCGCTAAGCATACATGACTATACATATAACTCAAACATTGGGGAAGGCTCTTATTACCTTAAGCTAGAAGTTGTACATTGAGTATAATGATTTAGGTTCACCCTAAGGTTTTATTTTTCTACGTGCTATGAAGGATCACACGAGAAGGGTAGTCATACAAGGGTTTTTATACTAAGGTTGATTGTTTTATTTAGGTTTCCTTTCTATAATTTCCAGGTAGTTAACACAACACACCAAGATATTTAATCATTAATTTCACACTGAGAATGCACTATAAGATGTCAAATTCAATTTCAATTAACATAATTACCTAACCTTATTACAATACATAATTCTGAATTAAATATTAACACCCATGATTAAATGTCACATTTTCTCAAACACCCCAAAACAATAACAACTCATACTCATTATATAGAATAATCCTTTCTACCATAATGAAAAATTTCAAAATGATAGAGTTGAAATCAATAAGAGAATTTAGTATAACCTATGCAATTACATTTTCCAAATAACAAGTTACTATGAAGTCACTATACACTTTTCTTATCTTCATGTTGCAGTACCTCCAAATAGTGCAATGGTACTTTAGAATTTTTTTTGACAATACCTTTTCCCTAATTATTTATAACATATATATATATGTTATATAGTATATATAATATATATATATATCATATATATATATATCATATAGCATATATAGATAGGGTTACAAGACATACACATTGAATTTACAATCACATTTTCATTTGCCATCTTAACTTAGGGATCCTACAGAAAGAGATAGAGGAGAGATGGGTTAAAGAATAATATGTTGCAAAATGGCAAATTTCTCCTAACAAGCTACCAATATAGAGTTAACATGTAATTAGTATTTCAGTTTCACATAATTAGATTAATTTACACACACCCAGAGAGGGTTAGATATGTATAATCATTTCATTGCACTTCATTTCTTAACTAAGGAAGGAGAGAAATGAGATAAAGAAGAGAGAGGAGAGTGAAACACTATTTTTCCAAAAGTCAAATTTCAAATAACAAGCCACATGTTAGAGTTTATACCAATAATTCACAGGAACTGATAAAATTTAGAGTTGGAAAACGGTTTACAAATGGCGACTAGTTTTTCAGGGCCATCAATCGTAGTTAGACTAGTTGCAACAACCAATTTTAGTTTGAGGGCTAAAAAACCATGCCCAAAAAATAACTTCTGATGGATGAACACTTAACAAACAAATTCTTGTAGGCTCTCTAGTATACCAAGAATTCACTGGAGTTGATAGAACTAAGAAATGGAAAACGGGTTACAAACGACGACTAGTTTTCCAGAGCCACCAGTCGTAATCAGTCTAGTTTGACCTAGTCAAACAACAACTAGAGTCCTCCAAAACACCTTTACAAAACTAGTTAGTAATGTGTTTCTCCCTTAACTGAGGGTTATAAGAAATTTCCAAGTAAAAATACTAGAGGTTTGCAAAAGTAGATAAGCATTTCTTTTCTCATTGTTCAAACGACAAGCTAAAGTGAAACCCAACTTTTCACTTTTAACAACTTCCTAAAACTGCAAAATGGGGGGTAACAAGGCTCTAAGAGGGGTAGAAAAAGGAGCAAAAACAGTCAATCGAGGTCAATCTAAGGCTTAACATGACTCCCCACATAACAAGGAACACAAAATAAACTTGACATCTTTTTTTCGGGGTTTGGAAGGTTGTTTTGCGAGTCTCAAAAAATTATGATTTACTAGCTTTTACAAGGGAACATTTTATAGGTTTACAAAGAACTCAAACTCAACTTATCAATAAAAAGGTTTGTAGCTAGCTAGTTTTGTTATGAAGTTACCAAATCATCTTAGAATAAGGGTTTAAGTCTATTGTTGACAACCAAGGTTATTTGGATTTCGTAAGTTACAAGGTGATGTTTTATTATTTGCAATCACATATTTTAAATAACCAAGAGTATACACTATTTCAAAGGTTTATAAATTTATATTACATTACAAATGAAGAACTAAAGTACGATAGTTATGAAATTTAAAGGTAGTAGACCTTGCCTGGATGGAATGGAGATGATTTGATCTTAGATTCTCTCACTCTTTCAATTGACCTCTCCATGAACCTTAAAGTTATTATACCCCACATGACTGCCCTTCCTTGAGTCATAACACCAAACTGATCACAATATTTTCATAATGTTCCCAAAGGCATTTTAGAAATAACCTTTGTGGAAATAACATGACTCTTTCCCTTCTTCTCACAATAGTCAGATTCTTCTGTTGATGGCATTCGGTGACTAATAAATCCTATCAATGAAAATAATTTCCTGGAATGGATTTCCACATGTGAAGAAGTATATTCATTGGTACTTTTCTCCATCTCAGGAAACTTACATGGTAACATGTTTTTGTGATATATTTCTGGTATGCAAATTTGATTGACTGAATCTTGAAAGATAGTGAGAAATAGGGAAATAAAACCCAAAAGCATCAAATCTTCTTTTATTTTATCTAAGGCTTCGTAAAATGGTTTCTGATTCCTCCTCTTTAATGTCTTTCCAATCCTATGACTTTTTTTCTACAGCAACAATGATATAAGAACAAAGAATGAGCAAACAAATGCACATTCCACATGGGTGTATACTCTAAAATGGTCTCCCCCTATTCAAAAGACCCTATTTCTCTGAATTTCCCTCAAAACCCAAACTTTTCACAGCTCACAAAATCATCAGATTCCATAGCTCCCAAGATCAGTAGAGAGCTTACATACACTCTGTTGAGATTACAAAAAAAACTCAACATATAAACATCAATGGAAATGTATACACATCCACGGGGATCTAAAACTACACATTACAAAATCCAATACAAGTCCTCCCACACTGTCACATTCTTTATTTGTATGTATCAAAAGTTCACAGATTCCCAATTCTACACAGGATTCTCCAATGATCCCACCTTGCACATACCCACAACTATGGCACTCCAGGGGATAACATCTGATTGAGGCGTTTCTTTGAAAATCATGTAATCCTCACCATGAAGACCATTTTGTCCATATTCAGCAATCATCTCACTTCATGAACCTACCCAAATCTATATAGTGTTGTGAATGGAAAACCAAAGGGTTTCACATAAAGGAAGAGTGAAAGAGACAAATCTTGCAAAGACATACGCAGGATAGCAGGAAAGGCACTACCAACTTCTTAATTGATAGAATAACTACGTAAAATATAAGGTAAAGAGAAGGAAAATGGAGTGGTATTTGTTGTATATCCCGAGAATAGTGCTGCAAATGTTACAGTGCATGTAGCACACGTGCTCAGAAGCAAATAAAGAAAAATCATTAGAACTAGCCTTAATGAAGTGCCTTAAAATTCAATCCTTTTTATTTCTACAACAAACAAAATAGATGCATGCAATAG
This sequence comes from Taxus chinensis, assembly GCA_019776745.2. NCBI lineage: Eukaryota > Viridiplantae > Streptophyta > Pinopsida > Cupressales > Taxaceae > Taxus > Taxus chinensis. Next base: position 602,296,505 of record CM034151.1, on the reverse strand, counting down.
TTTCTGTTAGAGATAATTGAACCACTTCAGAGACAGATACAGATCCATATCAAATAATTTGTATATAGAAAAAATTAGGAGATATTTGGGTTACAGATTTTTCTCCATGTTTAGGGCTTCCTTAAAAAAAATTATTTAATTATGAGAGTATAGAACTCTTTTTTCATTTCAACTATCCAATTGTTTCTGAATTTATAACTTTAACATTAGGTTTCAACGTGGTTAATGCCTTTGGATCTTGAATGGAGTGCGTGTATTATCATGCAAGGAAAGTGACAGGTCTGAAGGTTGTATAGGACTACTGGAAAGGTGGAAGCATCAGACATGGGGGGGTGCAGACTAGGGCTTGGTGAGGGAACCCATGCCCTGCCACCCCTAAAAACACTCACTCCACATCCTCTCCTTCACCCACTCACCAACCAAAAATTCACTCTTCTTCACCTACATGTCATTCCTCTTCCATTGTCACTTCACATCTCCCCCTTTTTTAAATTTATTCTTTTATTTTTTTTATTTACTTATTTATTTTTATTTTTATTTTAACTTCTAATTTTTTACTTATATATTTATTTTATTTATTTTTACATTTTCATTTGATTAAAAAAATATCACTTCATTTTTCTTAGAGGGCTAACTAGGTAGGGGCGCTTCAGGAAGTACATACATTGATCAACTTTCTTTCTAAAAACTATAATTGAGAGATCATCTAGTCTAGGAGTGCATAGGTCTATTAGGTATGGTTATAATGTCTAGGACATATTATATAGTCTTGTACATGCTTAATTTTTGGTTATCTAACTTTTTGAATCCTTTAGTGGCCTGGAAATGTGTTTCATTGTCAAACCATAAATGTTGTACAATTCTAAAACCATTTATAATTAGTTGAATCATGATCTAACCTTAACTATGGGTGGGAGACCCTACAAGAAGGTTCATGTTAAGGTTGAAGTCAAATGCATTCACCAAATACGTCAGCAGTACTTTAAATAGGCCTCAAACCACATGTGGTTATCCACCTAGCATGTAACATTTATATGAATGTAGCCAATTAGAAACTTGACTCACTTTGAACATGCTTAAGAGGATTTTTCTCTTGTTAAGTCTTTGAGGTAGGAATATTGGTGTTCTCAAAAGTGAGGTAAGATAAAATCCTTGACTTGATTGAGTGCTTCATAACTATAGTAGTGGTTTCCTTAATGGATTTTCATCAACTTTAGGAATATTTAGGGAGCCTTGAGTGTCTTTTGTATGTATTGCAATAAGAGTTCCAAGTGATTTTCTATATTCTTACAAGGTGATTGAATGAGGTGATATTAACTTGATTATATAGGGTTTCAAAGGTAAATTATCATGATAAGGATAACCTAGTAAGATGAAAAGATACAACAAATTTTATTACATCAAAAATAGAGTTTGAGGATGTGTCAAATCAAGACCATACATTTCATTCAAGACCAAATTTCACATCTTCACCTAGATGTATAGTTTCAAACAGGGATGTGATGTATGATATCTAGAAGTTGCACAATCAGAATAATAGTTTAAGCATTAATCTTATCCATTTACACTCATATTTTTCAACTCATTGGTGTGTGGGAATAAGCAAGTTAGGACAGAGATAGCAAGATGAATTGAGTGGGGATAAGATGTAGGTATTTGTCTTAGTAAAGGAGAACAAGCACAATTAGAAATATCAAAAGGTTAAATTGCCAAATTTAAATTTCTACAATGTTATTATTTATTTAATTATGTCATGGTTGTAGAAGTTATATAATCTAAATTAATTAGCAAATTGTAATGTGCAAAACATATTATAACTTTCAAAGTAAATCATAAGGTGTAATGATGGAAATAATGTCTTAAACCATAATAAGAGAAGAGTACTCACTTGAATAGAGAGTTATAGAGATGATCTAGGTGTGTAAGTTGGATTTGCAAACTATTAGATGTCTAGAAGTGCTTCATCTCTGGAAATGTGACTGTAATCTAAACTGGTACAAAATTGTACAGGTTATCCTAGGGCATAGTATGATATAGTCTTGAGTTGTATAGTTTTAGACAAAGATATTATGGCACTCTATAACTATTGGTGGTTGTTAATGTCCTACAAATGTGATTTATTACTTGATGTTAGGTTTTATAATGTGTCTCTTGTAATGACCTATAATAGATGATATCCATATATACCTGCACTATAATGTCATGGGCATGATTAGATAACATAATGAAAAAGTTGTGTGTGGTGGAGTTTGATTGGCCCTAGTGTTTAACCCCTACTGAATCAATCTAAGGGTAAGTTCACAAAGTTGGGAGGCCAAAAAACAGACAAAAATCTGGGAAAAAAAAAAAAAAGCAAAATGCGTATGCATTCTATTATAACGAGATCACGTTTTAAATTGTCAAGTTTGGGATTTACCAAAGCATAACATGTACGCATTATGCCTACTATAAAGAAAAAAAAGAGGCCCGAGCCTCTATCATTTTATCTCTCTCAAACGTGAGTTTCATAGCTTAACCGTGCCCTCACATTTTTTCATTCAGTTGGATCTCAAGCTCAAAGGATCGTTTCTGGATCGCCGGGAAGATCTGAATCGATGATGGCGCCACGAAGAAGAGGTAAGCACAATTATTTTCTCAAAAATGCATTGAAATGTGATAATTATAGATTAAGATTTGAATTGAATACATATTTTTTATTGTTAAAATTAGAGGTCAAGGGAATCAACCACAACCAAACCCTGTTATTCCTGTCATCCCTCTCGACACTCCCATAATTGCTCAACATCCCCTGGGTAGTCAAGAAGATTTAACAGCCCACATAGTTGAAAACAAAATTTAAATTGATGATTTAATCAAAACAATGAGGGATTCACAATCTACAAACCCCCACCGCACCTCTCTTGCAAACACATTGGAGGAATTACTTGTTCAAATTGATGCAGCAATAGGGAAAATTAATCGTTAGATAACATACAGAGAGGGTTGTAGGGTTCATTATTCCAAAAAAATGTCATATGTGGATGTAAAGAAAAAATAAATTTCAAAATACCTCATATGCACCTTATTCACGGACCCCCGCACTAATTTTCCTATTATCATGTAAATGGTTTCCCATCCATTGGTGCAATAATCATTTGATTAAAAATAATTTTTGGGACTGATGGTGGATGGTGTTTGCTTTTCCACCTTGTAATAACAACGAGGTGCCACTATAATTTCTAAGGAAACTCTATTGCAATTTTATCCTCAACGAGATACCAAATTATTTTGATTTCTGAGATTTCCAAGGCCGAGGAAAAGGATCTACACAGGATCGACCAAGTGCAAAACATGCACCTATTCAGCAGGGTAGATTCCCCTCACCCTGAGATTGTCCCTCAAGCAATGAAGGAGACCTTAGAGATTGATACACTCCACGCGCTTCATGGGTTATCTGTGACCCTTGTTCGACATACGAGGGAGATTTCTAAGCCATATGCTCACGGAGGTACACAGAGTATTCCCTCAGGGAGTATTAGCATGAGGCCACATCTTTTCTCGTCATGGGGAAGCATATGTTTGGGGCCCGAGGAGGACGATACTTTCATGCGTACTGATTTTGGTGCACCTAGTGCTAGGGGTGCACACGATAATGTAACTATGTCAGATGTCCTTTTGAGTGAGACATTTGGATTACATTCATCAGCATCACCTTCGCATTTAAATTTGTTATGTTTGTTACAAAAATTTTGGAGTACTTGTTTTACTTATATATGTTAAATTTTTGAAATAATTGTATTTGTACATGTATATGCATTGATATTATAGTGCGTGGGAGGCACATCTTCATCCCTACCACAGGCGGTGAGCACCATGCATACACATACATTCACAGAGGTAATTTAGAATGTTAATTATGTAAAATTTTCACATGCATGTGTGTGTGTCTATATATATATATATATATATATATATATATATATATATATATATATATATATATATATATATATATATATATATATATATATATATATATATAAAAGTTTTGAAGTCAAATATATGTATGTTCTTGTATGTCCATCTAACTCACGTGATATACATGTTTGATAAATATGTTGACTTCACTAGACACCCCACCATCTCTGCGACAAGTAGATAAAGGTTTTGCCGCTATGATTTCATTTGTGCAGCAACTCACTGAGGTATTCAAACAAGACGTAAATTTTGTTAAATTTCTCATGCAATTCATATTATGTTAAATTACATATTAGTAATGTCTTTCATTGTAGAATTATTAAATTATGTTAATAATGTCCTTTATTTTGTATATGCAGGAGTTACCTGTGACATGTAGCAGCCCTGTTCATTTGATTTACAGGTGTGGTGGGGTAAAAACAATAGTTCTATATTGATAAAATTAGTTAAAATATTGTCATTATGTACATACATGTACTTAGTTCTATTTTTTGCTAATTTTGATGTTATATTTTCTGATCTTATGTGTATGTAGGGAACTTCAACCCCCTCCATTTTTACTTCGAGGGCACAAACTCCTCCATCTCATCATCTTTGTACCCCTGTTCGTACTGTAGGAGCTCTCGATGACTCATCTAAGCATGAGATACAAATTCAGTGTGATCAACAACTTGTGGTAAGTTTGTGTATTTACGTAAATGCTTTCATTCTAGCATGGTCTTAAATACATGTTGAAAACATATATAAATTAAGTTTTGACAAAAAAACATTGTTTGCATTTACAGGCTCATCTACAGGCAAGTATTCAGTGGAAGAGGACTCGAAGCATGGGCTCAAATGATCTAAATTCATCTCATGGATCTCCTTCTTCGTCTAATGGAGGGCGTTCTTTGAGCAAGGCCAGGAGAGGGATATATTTTAATGAGTAGGAAATATATATGTCTTACATGACATTGTTTTTATATGCCTATGTGCATGGCATTGTATGTATGCCTATATGGCATTTGAGCTTGATGGTATATGACCTATTTGGGCATTTTTCATTTATTATGCACATTAAAATACTATTTGGAACTTGATAATTTTGTATGAGACCTTACATTTCTGATATTATTTTCGCATGAAACTAATATGATGTGCACTTGACAATATTTAACACATTATGGATTATTTTTTCATTTATTGGTGATGTACATGTACTATATTTTCAATGTATAATATGCATTAAACTTTGGAAATCAATATTTATATAATGTATGTATATAAAGAGTTACCTAATCTAAGTAATTATCATTCAATTTATCAATGTGTATATGTGTATTTACCTTACATTCGCTTCTTCTTGATCAAGGTTTCTTTGTACTGGTTCCTATCTTATCATGCACTTACTACATTCTTCTATGCTTCTTAGTCTTCTCCCCTATTAAAACACCCGAGAGTCATCAGAATTTGATGCATTTCATATATTGATATTTTGAGAATGTCTCTCCATATACATTACTCCAATGCTTGAGAATGTCTCCAGATGCAATGACATTCTGATTCAAACACTCGATGATTCTTGATTGTCTAATCCTGACCAATTTGTGTTATTACCTTTAAATCTGTAGGCATTTCAAGTTATTTGGAAATCACATCACACCCTTCACTAGGCTTGATGACTACCACTATCCTTTTGAAGGCACTTTTGAAAGCATCCATGGGTTTATCATAGCATAAATTATCAGTGAATGGAAGGTCAATAAGCCATAGGCTAGTTGACTCCCATCCAGAACTAAACAAGAAATATATAATAGGTGATTGATAAATCCCATGTGTTCTTAGACATACCCCTATCAAATTCATTCTTAATCCAATCTAGTCTTTCAGGGCTCTTAAGGGACTACGCCCAGAAGAGGTAGCCCGAAAGCACAAGTAGCGTAGGGAACTAAAAACAAATCCTCCACTAGCATTCACCTAGCCACCCCGACATGTGTTTTTGTAAAGTTGGTTAGGTCCCACGAGATTCCATTTGCAAACTACAGTGTCTAGGAAGCCCTACACTGACTCAAACTATAGTATTTCATGCTGTTTGTCAAACAATATGGACAACAAGATAACCGAATGGAGATAGATAAAACTACAGAGAGGATTTCTGTAGAGGGCTTCAACATGGAGGTTTTGGATCTAAAAATATGTCTCTAGGTGCCATGAAAGTATGAGAAATCGACCCGTTGAAGATACGGCGTTGTTTTGGTCTCAGGGATCTTAAGAGACTACGCTCAAACGAGGTAGCCCAAAAGCACAGGGAGCAGTAGGGAACAAAAAAAAAATCCTCCACTAGCATTCACCTAGACCACCCCAACATGTTGGAATAGTTGGTTCCATCCCACAAGATATCCATTTCCAAAATACAAGCAGTCTAGCAGCCTTATACTGACTCAGACTACACTATTTCGCATGCCTTTGCAAACAATAGAACATCGAGAGAACCAAATGGAGATGGATAAAACTATGATAGGATTTCATAGAGGGCCCTGACTGTGGAGGTATCAGATCTCGATGAGATGTCTCTAGGTGCCACGAAGTCTAAGAAATCACCCATGTTGAAGATATAGCATGTTTTGGCCTCAAGGCTCTTAAGGGACTATGCCTAGACGAGGTAGGCTGAAAATCACAAGGTAGCGTATGAAACCAAAAAAAATCATCCGCTAGCAGTTCACCTAGCAATCCCAAATGTGTTGGCATAATTTGTCTTGGTCCCATGAGATTCTTTTTGTAAACTACAACATGTCTGGGAGCCCTACACTAACTCAGACTGTAGTATTTCACGCGTTTGCAAACAATAGGACAATGAGAGAACCAAATGGAGATGGAGAATACTATGGGAGAGGATTTCATAGATGGTTTAAACATGGAGGTCTAAAATTTGATGAGATGTCTCTAGGTGCCATGGAGTCTGATAAATTACTTGTTTAAGATATAGCGTGTTTTGGCCTTAGGGATATTAAGGGACTACGCCCGAACGAGGTAGTCCGAAAGCACGATGTAGCGTAGGGAACCAAACCATTAATCCTCCTCTAGCAGTTCACCTAGGCCACCCTGAATGTATTGGTGTAGTTAGTTTCGGTCACATGAGCTTCTATTTACAAACTATAGTGTCTGAGCAGCCATACACTGAATCAGACTGCAGTATTTCACGCCTGTTGCACAAATACATTAGGATAACGAGAGAACCGAATGGAGATAGAGAAAACCACAAGAGGATTTTGTAGAGGGCCCCAGCATGTGGAGGTCTAAAATCTAATGAGAGGTCTCTAGGTGCTACGGAGTCTGATAAATAACCCATCGGGTCCCTCTACGAAAGCCTCTCGTGGTTTTGGCCTCCAGGCTTCATTAAGGTTATCTACGCTGTCCGGATGAGTTTACAAACACGTGAAATACTACAGTTGGAGTCAGTGAAAGGGCTCCCAGATGCTGTAGTTTGCAAATGAAATCTTATGGGACCAAACAAACTAAGCCAACACTGTTGGGGTGGCATAGGTGAATTCTAGTTCCAGGAGCTTCCGTTTTGCAAAATACAGCATCTAACAGCCTTACCCGTGACTTATGGGCTACACTATTTTGCGTCTTTACAGGCAATATGTCCCTTAGAGAAGCGAATGGAGATGGCCAAAACCATTGCTAGTATCTTCATATGAGGTGATTTCTCAACACTCTGTGGTCACAATTCTAATGAGATGTCTCTAGGTGCTATAGATTCTGAGAAATCACTCATCGAAAATGTGGCATGGTTTTGCCTCAGGTCTTATAAGAGATCACTCCTAAACGTGGTTTTCTCGATCTCTATTCGGGGAGCGTATTGTTGAACCTAAAAAAACCTACCACTAGCGGTGCACCAAGCCACTGCAATGTGTTGAGTCATATGTATTTTGGCTTCCACGATGCTATCCGTTTACAAATCAAAGCATCTGTGCAGACCGACACCAAATCATGCCTACTAGTATTGGGCATGGCTAGGTGCAACACTAGTGGAGGACATTTTTTTTCCTACACTACTTGATCTTTCAGGCTACCTCATTCAGTTGCGTAGTCCTATAAGAGCCCTTAGGCCGAAACAAGCTATATCTTCGACAGGGTGATTTCTCCAGAATCCATGGTTCCTAGAGATGATCTCATTAGATCCAAGACCTCCACAGTCAGAATACCTATATGAAATCCTCTCATCAGTTTTCTCCATCTCCATTCGGTTGTCTCACTGCTATCATATTGTTTGCAAAGGCACGTGAAATATTCCAGTCTGAGTTAGTATAAGCGCTGTCTAGACACTGTAGTTTTCAAACGGAAGCTCGTGGGACCAAACTATACTACACCGTAATACGTTAGGGTGGCCAGGTGAATGCTAGTGGAGGCTTTGTTTTGGTTCCCTTTGCTACTCATGCTTTCGAGCTACCATCGTCTGGGTGTAGTCCCTTAAGATCCCTGAGGCCAATACACGCTATTTCTTCAACGGGTGATTTATCAGACTCCGTGGCACCTAGAGATGTCTCGCCAAATTAGAGACCTCCACAGTCAGGGACCCTCTATAAAATTCTATCGTGGTTTTATCCATCTCCATTCAGTCCTCTCACTGTCCTATTGTTTGCAAACACGCAAAATAGTGTAGTCTGAGTCAGTGTAAGGCTTTTATATGTTGTATTTTGCAAACGGTAGCTTGTGGGACCGAACCAACTATGCCAACACGTTAGGGTGGCTAGGTGAATGTTAGTTGGAGGATTTTTTTTGGTTCCCTACGCTCCTCTGTGATTTCGGGCTACCTCCTTTGGGCGTAGTCTCTTAAGAGCCCTAAGACCAAAACATGCATTATATCTTCGACATGTGATTTCTACAACTCCATGCCCCCTAGAGAAATCTTGGAAGATCCGAAACCTCCATATCGAGGCCCTCTACAAAATTCATCTTGCAGTTTTCTCCATCTCCATTTGGTTCTCTCATTGTCCTATTGTTTGTAAAGGTGCGTGAAATAGTCTACGGTTTGAGTCTACTGATATGGCTGTCCAAATGCTATAGTTTGCAAATGGAAGTTTGTGGGACCAAACCAACTATGCACAACAACATCTAAGGTGGCCAGCTGAATGCTAGTGGAGGATTTGTTTTTGTTCCCTATGCTCCCCATGCTTTTGGGCTACCTTGTCCGGGCAGTAGTCCCTGTAAAAGCCTTAAGGCCAAAACACACTATATCTTCGACATGGGTGATTTCTTAGACTCCGTGTCACCTAGAGACGTCTCATCAGATCCAAGAACCTCAACAAGTTTAGGGCCCACTACAAAACCCTCTCATGGTTTTATCTCCATCTCCATTTGGTTCTCTCACTATCCTATTGTTTACAAACGCGTGAAATACTGCATTCTGAGTCAGTGTAGGGATCCCAGATGCTATAGTTTGCAAACAGAAAACTTGTTAGACCGAAACCAACTACGCCAACACATTGGGGTGGACCAAGTGAACACTATTGCAGAGGATTATGTTTTGGTTCCTCTACGCTACCTCATGTTTTTGGGCTACCTCGTCCAGAGCGTAGTCCCTTAAGAGCCCTAAGGCCAAAACAAGACTATATCTTTGACAGGATGATTTCTTAAACTCTATGAAACCTAGAGACATCTCATCAGATTCAAGACCTCAATAATAGGGTCCTCTACCAGAGCCTCTCGCAGATTTTCTCCATCTCCATTTAGTTCTCTCGTTGTGCTATTGTTTGCAAATGCACGTGAAATACTGTAGTCTTGAGTCAGTGTACGGATGCCAAATGCTATAGTTTGCAAACAGAAGCTCGTGGGACCAAACCAACTACGTAAAAATGTCAGGTGTGGCCGAGGTGAACGCTAGTGGAGGAATTTTTTTTGGTTCCCTATGCTACCCATTATTTTGGGCTACCTCATACAGAGCGTAGTCCCTTAAGAGCCCTGAGGGCAAAACACATCTATATCTTTGACAGGTGATTTCTTGGACTTTGTTGCACCTAGAGACGACTCTTCGTAAGATCCATGAGACTTCCATGTGGAAGCCCTTCTATGAAATTGTCTCACTGGTTTTCTCCATCTCCTTTCGGTTCTCTTGTCTATCCTAGTGTTTGCAAACGTGTGAAATACTATAGTCTGAGTCACGTGTAGGGCTGTCAAGACGTTGTAGTTTAAAAAAGGAAGCTCATAGGAATGAACCAACTATGCCAACACATCAGGGTGGCCTAGGTGAATGCTAGTGGAGGATTAGTTTTTATTCCCTATGCTACATGTGCTTTCGGGCTACCTCGTCCATGGGTGTAGTCCCTTTAGAGCCATGAGGCCAAAATAAGCTATATCTTCGACGGGTGATTTCATCAAACTCCGTGGCACCTAGAGACATTATTGTCAGATCTAAGACCTCCACATGTGAGGACCCTCTACGAAATCCTATCGTAGATTTTATCCATCTTCATTTCAGTTCTCTCACTTGTCCTATTGTTTATAAATGCATGAAATAGTGTAGTCTAAGTCAGTGTAAGGCTGCTAGATGTTGTATTTTGCAAACGGATAGCTTGTGGGACCGAGCCAACTATGCCAAAACATCGGGGTGGCTAGGTGAATGCTAGCGGAGGGTTTTTTTGTTCCCTACACTCTTCGTGCTTTCAGACTATCTCGTTCGGGCATAGTCTATTAAGAGACTTGAGACAAAAACACATTATATATTCAACATGGGTGATTTATTAGACTTTGTGGCACATAGATACGTCTCGTCAGATCTGAAACCTCCATGATGGGGCCTTTTACGAAATCCTCTCGTGCAATTTTCTCCATATCCATCCGGTTCTCTTGCTATCCTATTATTTGTAAATACACGAAATAGTGTAGTCTGAGTCAGTGTAAGGCTGCTAGATGTTGTATTTTGAAAACGAAAGCTTGTGGGACCGAACCAACTACGCCAACACATTGGGGTGGCTTGGAGAATACTATTGGAGTTTTTTTTTTCATCCCCTATGCTCCCCGTGCTTTCAAGCTACCTCTTCCAGGTGTAGTCCCTTAAGAGCCCTAAGGCCAAAACATGCCATATCTTTTACAGGTGATTTTTCAGACTCCATGGCACCTAGATATGTCTCGTTAGATCCGAGACCTCCATGTTGGGGCCCTATACGAAATTCTCTCGTAGTTTTCTCCATATCCATTCGGTTCTCTCATTGTCCTATTGTTTACAAATGCACGAAATATTGGAGTCTTAGTCAATATAGGGTTGTCAGACACTTTAGTTTACAAACAGAATCTCATGGGACCAAACCAACTATGCCAACACATCAAGGTGGCCTGGTGAACCTAGTGGAGTCTCTATTTTGGTTCCCTACACTCCCCATGCTTTCGGGCTACCTCGTCTGGGCATAGTCCCTTAAGAGCTCTGAGGCCCAAACACGCCATATCTTCGACAAGTGATTTCTCAGACTCTGTGGCACCTAGAGATGACTCTTCAGATCCAAGACCTCCATGTCAAGGCCCTCTACGAAATCCTATCATGATTTTATCCATCTCCATTCAGTTCTCTCGTTGTCCTATTGTTTGCAAAGGTGTGAAATACTGGAGTCTGAGTCAGTGTAGGGCTGTTAGACGTTGTAGTTTACAAACGAAAGCTCGTGGGACCAAACCAACTATGCCAACACATCAAAGTGACCTGGTGAATGCTATTGAAGGCTTCATTTTGATTCCCTATGCTCCTCGTGCTTTCGGGCTACCTCGTCCGGGTGTAGTCCCTTAAGAGCCCTGAGGCCAAAACACGCTATATCTTTGATGGTGAATTCTCAGAATCCGTGGCACCTAGAGATGTTTCGTCAGATTAGAGACCTCCACATTGGGGCCCTCTACGAAATCCTCTCACGATTTTCTCCATCTCCATTCGTTTCTTTCACTGTCCTAATTTTTGTAAATGCGTGAAATAGTTCAATCTGAGTTAGTGTAGGGCTGTCAAACGTTGTAGTTTGCAAACGGAAGCTTGTGGGACCAAACCAACTACACCAACATGTCAAGGTGGCTAGGTGAACACTAGTGGAGTATTTTTTTTTTTCCCTACGCTCCTCGTTCTTTCACGCTACCTCATCCGGGAGTAGTCCCTTAAGAGCCCTGAGGCCCAAACACGCCATATCTTCGACGAGTGATTTCTCCAACTCTGTGGAACATATAGATGTCTCATCAGATCCGAGACCTCCACATTAGGTCCCTATATGAAATCCTCTCATGGTTTTCTCCATCTCCATTCGGTTCTCTCGGTGTCCTATTGTTTTTAAAGGCACAAAATACTAGAGTCTGAGTCAATGTAGGGTTGTCAGATGTTGTAGTTTGCAAACAGAAGCTTGTGGGACCAAACCAGATACGCCGACACATCGAGGTGGTTGGTGAACACTAGTGGAGGATTATTTTTGGTTCCCTGCGCTCCTCGTGTTTTTGGGCTACCTCTTCTGGGCATAGTCCCTTAAGAGCCTTGAGGCCAAAACACGTTATATCTTCGATGGGTGATTTCTCAGACTCTGTAGCACCTAGAGACGTCTTGTTAGATCTTAAACCTCCACATTTAATCCATCTACACAATCCTCTCATGGTTTTATCCATATCCATCTGGTTCTCTCATTGTCTTATTGTTTGTAAACGCATCAAATAGTGCAATCTGAGTCAGTGTAAGGTTGATATAGGCTATATTTTGCAAACGGTATCTTGTAGGACTAAACCAACTACGCCAACATGTCAGGGTGGGCAGGTGAATGATATTGGAGGCTTATTTTTGGTTCCCTATGCTCCTCATTCTTTCGGGCTATCTCATCTGGGTGTAGTCCCTTAAAATCCCTGATGCCCAAACATGACATATCTTTGACGGGTGATTTATCAAACTCCATGGCACCTAGAGATGTCTCTTCAAATCTGAGACCTCCATGTTAGGGCCCTCTACAAAATCCTCTCACGGTTTTCTCCATCTCCATTCAAACTAAGTCAGTGTAAGGTTGTCTATTGCCAATCACCTGAATAATATAGGTGGTTCATATAATATAGGTGGTGAAATGAGAATTTTAATAAGATATTTTTACAATATAGGTGGTGAAATGAGAATTTCTATTTTTTGTTCCTTTCTAATATTTTATTTCTCTTAGCTTCACTTGGCTTCGAGAATAATAAATTCTCTAGTGACAGTGTCAACCACGTGAAGGTGGAATCTTTTTTGGCACCACTAACCTACATAAACATGTTAGTAAGCAATTAAATAGAATTTTAAATCATACAAAATTTAAACAAAATCATTTAAGTAAATATTCAAATTAAATTTATGAAGAACATATCTTTGCAAATTCAATCCAATGAACTGCAAGGATCAACTCTACTCTTGACAGTAGCAATAATTGCTTCATGATCTGATTCACAAACCTTCCACAAATTCTTGTTTAATGGACTGACCTTGATATTTGATCAATTTAATATTTGTTGCAAGAACCAAATGTGAATAGTGAAGTATCTTTTAATGTACTTCATAGTCTTCAAACAACCAAATGTTTGATTTTTTGATAGGATATCTTCGAAGTAAAGTTGGAGTGACTACCACTAACCCAATGGGATACTCAAGGTCTTCACTATAAATGACTATGGAAGTCAAAAAAAAATTCCCCTCTACACAACGAGACAAGAATTAGTTTGTTCCCTCTTCATTAAATTCCATCGCAATAACTTAAAAAACATGCCCTGTGTATCACAAAGTAAAACTGAAGTCAGACAATTTAAAAATACATTAAGATTTGACCATTTAATAATTTATAAATCTAAAACATGGCATGTACATATATGTATGTACCTTGTTGCACTAAATAAGAGACTTGGTCAAAGTCAGGTGATGTTGTCATTTGATCTGAAGACCCTGCAAGTTGTAATGCTCGTGGAACTTGATGTGTGTCGAGTGGAATTAGAGGTCTACAAGTCCATTCATCCACCCACTGTTGTGACTCACATTCATTCCATGCAAAATCAATGCATGATATACAAAAACATGCCATGCACCTAGTATAAATAGTCCAAGCATTTGCATCTAAACTACAAAATGAGTGCATATCACTTGATCCTGCAACTGTCATACAATATTCAAAGTTTTCCAGATGTTGTTCCTCTATCAACCAAAAATATCTATGAACCATTGATCTCTCTTGAGATTCATGGCCCATATTCTTGACACACTAATCAACAATGTTTTTTGCATCTGTAAATTTAGCACCATCCTTGAACTTTAACTCTTCTCTTGCAAGTGCTCTTTTCACACATGCTCCTGCACCATCATGCTCTCCCTTTCCATGCCCTGCCTTAGTAAAACTCTAGATATGTTGTACATTTATTTCTTTGTGCATCCTGTTTAGCCAATAAAACGTATCGTATGCATTCTTGAATTGTGATGTGCAGTTTTCTGACCAAATGTAATGTTGATCGAAACTAATGTTCCTCTCATTCAAGTTCACATAAAACACCTGGAAACACCCTTGTACATATTTTATAGAATGTGTCTCTAATCATCACTGATGTAGAAATTATACTCTCTTAATATTTTTTGATCTTGCTCAGTGATTTCAGGAGAGTGCATGAATGTTATATGCATGAAAATAGAAACTTGCACTGAGTTATAATATTGAGACTGAACCTCCATTTGTGGCTGCAATGTGTAATTCTTGTGGGAATGTCAACTACTGAAACAATAGTACCAAGTGGGAATGTGTCCTTGCTTAACTTGAATTGTTCATCCAACCATCGAGCTCTATGTGTGTGCCTTGCATACTCATAAAAAATTTCCTCTCTGAATTTGACCATATATTCTGATATAGGTAATTGTTTTCTAACAAGCTCACACCTCTTAGATTATTTTCCATCTTTTAATTGATATGCCACCGATTTATATTTGGTGAAATCAACCAATTTTTTTCTTATTGAATATGTACTCTCCTCATGGATAGAACTTTTCAAATTTGGCAAGCCACCGCATACATTGCACGTTCCATCCAAACATGCTTTGTTATAAAAAAAATTGTCTTGTTGATTTTTCACAAAATATTGTCGGAATAAATTCCCTTGAAGATTTTTGTGGGAAATTTATTCCACACTCCTGCAACATGATGTCAGTATGCAAAACACAACGTATTTGACAAAAAACATATCATAATGCATTGAAAATTCAACATGATGTCTGCAACAACAAGTGGTACAGTGAGTGATTGATTTTCACATAAAAGGGTTTTCTCATTTCAAAGAATCTTTGGCTAATGTTAATTTTTGGATTTTCATTCTTAAACTTAGAGAACAATTGTGTTTGAGTCATATCTAAAAAATGTTTTGCACATGATTCATGATTACGAGAACATATTCTTCTTTTTACTGTATCTCTTCTATTCGGTGACACCCTTGTGTTCTCATTCCAAAATTTTACATTAATTCTTTTAGAATATCAGAGATGTATTCTTGTCTTTTCATGGAAGTCTGCTAGAGAAATCCCAATAGTCAGTGTTATTGACTAACTCAAGACGTTTACATCTTTCTATTGCTTTCATTAGTGTTTTTCTGTTTAGCTTCAAAGCACTTCTTTTTTTTCTAATCTAAGCATTTATTAACTGTTTTATCACTTACTATACAATTAGTAAGTGCACACCATGTAGCATTACTATCTTTGGTGCGTCTTTTTCCACCTACAGTTTGGTATGCTTTATGTATGTTTTCAAAAATTGACGCATTTTGATCAACAACATTAGATGTTCTTAACCCCAGGGTCTTAATTATAGGTCTCATCTTAATTAATTTCATCAATGAAACAAATAATTGACATCTTTGTGTGTCATTTAAATTCTCAAAGTAATTATCCCAAATTCCAGTAGATTTTCTTCTCGCATTTCTTTCAGACTTTTTGTTAGGCATTGGTTTTATAATGTTTTCATCAATTTCAATTAAGTGAATTGGTTTTCTTCACAAAATGGAAGGAGGTGTTCTTAGAGGTGAAGATTTGTTTACAAGGTTCCTTTCTTCATTCAGTGTTTTCATACAAATTTCAGAGGTTAACATTTGGATTCTCAGGTAAGGGTTCATCAATTGGATTCATATCAATTTCTTCATCCATACCAACATTATCATTCAATTCAATATCATTATTCATTGCAAAATCATTATTCATTGCAAAATCATTATTCTCTACATTTTCATTATGTATTTCATCCCCATTTTCTAATACATTAGCTACATTTGATATAGTAGATGTACCTTGTCCTTGCTCAAAGTTTTTACATTCTCTTCAATTTCTTTATTCTCTTCTCTTCCAATTGCTCCGATGTCTTGTTCTTGACTTTCCTCTTGTCCTTAGCTCGAATTTTATCGCCCATGATTAGAAAAAATCAACTAGTGGGGTAGGGGACAAAATTAACTACTAAAAAATTGCATGCAAGAATGTAGAGAAAATTACAGACAAAACAAAATGTTTGCAGAATTCCCGTGAAAGAGATGAAAGGGACATTGGGGGGCCACAATATATAAACAAAGAAAAACGTGTACACGTTAAACACGTACACGTTTTGTTTTTTCCCTTTTCCAAGCACATGCCTCAAGGCTTGGGATCCGGTTTGGATCCCCAAGCCTAAGGCATGGACCTGCATACAAACATAGAAAACATCATGTTTTTGTAAGAAAATGTAAAAATGCCACTTCCTCTATGATAAATCAAAATAAAAAAATCAATCCATTTAAAAAAATTATACCACGACGTAGAGCAGAGTTTCTTCTTTCTAAAAATATAATTTTCCTATTTTCTGACTAATATAAGGTTTCCATATTATTTATTTTCTAACTATGCCTTTTTATAGTTATTTTTTGAAGTGTAAATATGTCTATCTTTTCATGGTGTATCTATTTTTTGGGTGATCAAAATTGAATTTAAAATTATACTAGCCCAAACTAGGCATAATTCTATACATATTAAAAAAAACTATTTTTTGATATTTTTTGAGGTAGTTAGGGGGGGCACACGGTCGGAGCTCTGTTATTTTTCAAAACATAAAAATTCTGTACTAGAAAAATCATAAATAAAAAAATATTCGCTAAAAAAATCTAAAAAAAAATGGATCCCAAACTAGATGCTCCTAGTTATCTTTCTACCAAAGGGTTTTCAAAAATACTAAATGGTTCTCAAAAAATGGTGGGGGGCACGAAAGTCACTCTATTATGTTTTTTTAACAAAAACAGGAGCATATTTTGGTATTTTAGTTATTTGACCCACTTAAACTTATCTGTTTTCAATAAAATTTAGTAGCTTAGAAACTAGACTCAAAATGCTACGATTCATATTTCTACAACATCTTCCAATTTTGAGTGTAACTATT
The DNA here is from genome assembly GCA_019776745.2 of Taxus chinensis. Classification (NCBI taxonomy): domain Eukaryota; kingdom Viridiplantae; phylum Streptophyta; class Pinopsida; order Cupressales; family Taxaceae; genus Taxus; species Taxus chinensis. The sequence continues at coordinate 602,279,175 of CM034151.1, read as the reverse complement.
TTGAAAAACTCGTACAAGTTGAAGTTTTTTTTTTTTAGAAAAAATGCATCCACTTAAGACCCCCTTTTGGCCCCCCAACTTGGTGCACTTACCCCTAAGTTCAATACTAAATCCCCTCAGCAAGTGGGGAAATAACTGTGATTTGGTTATACAAGTAAATAATGCAGTTTTGAATTGCAACTATATTATGATGAGAACATACTAATTGTATATGTTAAAATAATAAGTAAATCTATACGAGCACAAATAGTAAACATAATTAGGATATAATAAATTGTAAACCGTACATGGTAAATATATTTTTTATTCACTTAGATGTTAGATTACTATTCCCTATTGACCCTTAAAATAACTTTGCCAACATTATGGTATTGCACTTGTCTTTGTTATGTCTTGGATCTAGATCCTGTAAAGGCTTATAAATGGCAAACCTATGCTCTTGAATAACTAGTTTAAAGTGATTCAGTCTAGAGCATTGGTTTCAACTATAAATCATGTTTTGATTTTTAATATTTAGGAGACATGATCTTATGTTATAAATGTATTTTTCAAAGATAAACTAGAAATTCCAGGTAAATTTTAAGCTCACTAGCTCTTGCTTAAATGGGATGTTTTAGGCTAATTATCATATTAAGGCTAACCTATGGGATAAGAAATAACCCACATAAATATGTCAAATTATAAAATGAGTCATTAGATGAAAAATAATGGGACCTACATATGTCATTCCATGTAACTATTATATGGTTTGAACCTAATCTAGGTGGTTTTGAACATGCAATTCATGATGGTTGAGTAAAATTAAGGGCAAGATGTCTAGGAGTGATATACTACTCCTATGTATATGAATGAAAAAGTAGTGTGTGTAGTAAAGTAATTCTTGCATTTAGATACTAGGAAACCTATTTCATTTACGATTAGGATGTGAACAAAATTCATAGTGTAAAAACAAATCAAAAAATTTCATTTACCAAAGGATTATGTTTCCAAATTGAATGTCTACATTTCTCCCCATTAAGTATGAAATGGAACATTACATGTATAAAGGATCTAAATATATTTGAGTTTTCACACACCCATTGTCTTCACTTTATAATTATTATCTTTTCTTTGGTGTTGGTAAACTCTACGATGAGGCCTAAAACACATAGTGTAGTCAATGTCCATAAAATAAATTGAGCTATAAATCAAATGTGAATAGTATACTTATAACTTTAAAAATTAATTTTACAACATTGATAATTAGTAAAGAGACATAGCATGGAAGGAATGCACTTGTTTTCGTTGTCAAGGGATGGAAGCTCTCATATTTTTGTGTTTGAAGATTCATATTTTACTAATTTATTGAAGGATTGGAGAGTGATTAGTCCCTAACTTGTTTACTAAAGGATATGTCACCCTTTGAAGCAGGATTTTAGTTTCACTTGCTCAAAACCAAGAGGATAGATACCCGTAGACTTTTATCTCAAACAACCCCAAAATTTGGAATGAAAGGCCACTACAGATTTTCTATCCACCTTGATATATTTAAATAAAAGGATATATGAAGTGATGTCATAATGTTATCTGGTAACCTTGATATCTTCAAATCCCACATACCATGTACCACTACATATAGATATAGGCCCAAGTGTAAAATAGCACAGAAGTTAAAAGGGAATGATAGTGTCTCATACTCTCACTGCATGAGTGTAACCAATCAGTCTATTGATATACAAATGTTGAGGTATAGAAAACTCTAAGGCATGTTCTTCTATTACCTTGTATCTAAAATTGTGTTTGATTCATGTAGAGTCAAAAAGTAATGGCATTATTCAAAATCCTCCACCTTTTATACCAAAAAGTAGCGAAACCTACTCTAAACATTATAATTTATCCCTAAAGATGCATCAAAAACTTATAATTGTTTTCTAAGATATTTCAAAATTTGTGAATTTCTTGTATATCTGACCCTCAAGATGTAAACATACAACCTGGAAACCATAGCATATGGTGGTTTCATCCCTATTGGATGATTATGAAATATTTATGTCAAATATATTCATGTTTATATGCCTAAATATGTTTATGAGGAATGTCTACCCTATATAATTATGTTTGTGGGTCCTCAATTATGATGGTATCTTTAATAAATATGTAATTACTAAATTCCCCCTCTTTCGAGGCAAATGAGATGTGAAAATATAATACTTGGCTCAAAATAAATTGTGTGTATCTATGTTGGATGTATTTAATAATGTTTCAACAGATCTTCATTGAGGATTTTCTTTGGTGGCTACACCATTGAGATCCTTTTCCTAAAAGGGTGTGTATGGTATAAACCATGGTACACATTTATATATCAAATAAGAAAGAAAGGAACAATCGCATAAAGTAATAATTGTATATTAATAAACATGTTTAGAGGCAGTCAAACATACTTTTACACAAGTAATGTCACATATGGTAATCACATCAAAGGTCATTGCAGCCATAAAAAAGGGACACACAAAATGTAAGTAAGGTTCATATGCCTCATATATGAAATAAGGAATACAATTACAGCAATAAATGTCACATACATCAAAGGAAAGGAGATGCAAATAAAGGAAACCAAGGTATCTCTAGACATACATAATAAAGGTCATAGGCTGAATACATTTTTTCACCCATGCAAAAGCAATCAAGAAAGGTGAATTTTTCAATATAAATACAATAGCCTAGGGACACATAGATCATGAAAAAATCCATCTTGCATAAATACACATATGTTAGTTATATTAGTCCAAAAATAAAATATACACAATATTAGGTATTAGAAATAATGAGGAAGTAAAGTAATTGTGCTTAAACAAAATTCACTTAAATGGTGTAGGTAGATGCCCCTAAAAGAGCAGGGTTAGCTAAGAAGGGACTCCAAGTCGGCACCTGTCATTATGTATAGGATTTGATGTGTGTGTCCTATATGCAATCTTAAAATACAACATGAAATGTGTGTAAGGATTATATAGAAAAATTTGTTATCTAGTGCAACATTATTTGACAAATAACATATGTAAAGTATGGCAAACCTAGCAAATCAAGTCATATGTAGTTATCGATTTTTTTTATTTGTAAATATTTGAATGTTTTTGTATTTATCACCCCCAGTGATTATTTGAATATTATTTGTATTTATTTCATTATTTTAATTAAAATGCAATAACAAACAATTTCCTCCATTGTACAACATTGTCAACAAGGTTAAGATCCAAACCTTTAGGGATGAGAGAGTATTTGAGTTTAGAATGATCAATTTGGTATGTGGGATTAATACTTTTATCGCCATATATGCTTGTTCAACATGTTAAATTTCTTATTTTCAATGTCATAGTAATCAGTACGCGATCTATGATTGTATTTTTACAAATTTACTAGTATTTTTAAATTGGTATTATATTTGTGAATGTGCACTTCATCACTTTTCCTCTACGTGTGCTTTTGTCATCCTCATAAGGTTATCTTTAGTCTATTTGTTTCAATTTATATTGATTGACCCGTTATTACTCATCTTTCTCCCTTTACGATGTTTCTTGTGTAATTTGCTCTTATTCAATTTTTATTGTGAACTTTTCATTTTTCTTAATAGTATGATGTAGTTTTTACACTGAGATAGACTATTTTGCATAATGTTTTTCTTTTGTATCCTCTTTGAGAATAGAAGGCCCTTGTATGATAGATGTACTTTTATTTTTTATTATTTCATTATACTCATCCAATCAAGTTGCATATTGATACGTCCAATTATGGGAAGCTCCTCCGTGAAAAACACTATCCGTAGATAAATAAAATAGTACTTCTTAAGAGGGACCCTCATTTGTGATTGTCCTCCATAAATGTATGCCTCATAAAGGGGAAGGGATATATATCATAATATCATGTATCAAAATAATACCAAATCCTATGAGACCAGATATTCTCTTACACGCATACACCTCAAGTAATTTTTTTGATCATCCTTATCAAGCTAGTTTGTCTTCTATAATTTTGTATCAAGTAAAATTTGTAGCATTCAACCATAGTTATATATTCAATATATTTTCCTTTCTACTTGACCAAATATTCCTCATACTTCTTAAGGGACGTTAGCTTTTTTAATTCTAGTTTCAATCACTCTTTTTTCCTATTCACACACATGTTCTAGCATTTGTTATCTCTATTCCACACCATCATCTTCTATATTTGAATCTTTGACATTTTCCATACCCACATGATATGGATATAGATCCATCACATTTAATGTTTTAGATATTAATAGTTATATGCAATTCAATATCATAAGCGCTCTTTGCAAACTTCTTCAAAATCATACATAGCCCAATTTTCTTCCATTTGAGCTTATTATTAGTACCATTAGAAAAAAAAAAAATCTGTGAACTGGATAAGAAAAATTCTCCAACTTGAATTTTAACTTCCCTTCTCTTTTCATTTGCGCACTTCTTATATTTTACATGCATTTTTTCCAACTTTTTTTCACTTTCTAGTGCACGTATTCCATGTATTCTACAAAAAAAATGCTTTTACACTCCATTACATGGTAAATTTATCAATTCCAAAATTTCTTGCAAGTTAGTACCATATACAATTTGAAATGATTCTCTCCTTGTACTCCTATTAATTGATTTTTTGTAAGTGAATTCCACTTGTACTATTGTCAATTCCCATGTTCCTGGATTATATCCTACCAAGAATTTGAGAAAAATTCCAAGACTAATGTTTACTACTTTTTTCCATCCATCAATCTGTAGATGATACGATGAACTAAAATTTCCACCAAAAATTCCCAAAAAAAACTTTGTATCCTTTCCAAACACAATCCTATGCAGAAATCCATGTAGCATCAAAATTTTGCTAAATCAAATATTTGTGATATGAGTCACATGTAATGTTCCCAAGTAGGAAATTTAAATATTTGGAAGTTATTTATCAAAACCCTTGAAATTTTAATGTGGAAAATGAACAACAGCAAGCTAGAAATTATTGTTTTTATGACAGCAATGCAAACAACCCAAAATTCCTTGCTAAAACCCTAGGAGATTTTCCTATGGGTGTAAAAATAGCCTTAAAACACCTTCAAAAACTATGAAATTAAATATGTAGCTAGTCTTTGAATTATCAAATCTGAAAATACTTTTATTTTTGCAAAATACTAAAAATATGATTTTGAATTGTAGAAAAATGGCCAAAACTTCATAAATTCATAACTCAGAAAATACCCAACAATTTTTTACAAATGATAGCTCAAATTGAAGATAAAAATATAAGATTTTTGATAATACCAAAATAATAATTTTCTGATGTTTGGAAGGCACCAAAAATAGGCTCATAATTATGGAAATGTGTAGATGAAATCCTAATGATACCTGAAATTAACAACAGCCACTTGCCCCTCTTGGAAAGCCCTCAAACAAGCCTTAGAACTGATCAAAACACCTCATATCTGATTCTCCTTTCGTTTGACCTTCAACAAAGACCTCACATTCAGAAAAATCCTTTAAACAACAACACAATAAAATTCAAAATGTAGCCATGTATTTCCCAAATGGAAGTACCCAAAATTAGGAACAGCAATATTGGGCATGCATCCCAATATATCTTCAAGCATGAAGATACAAAATATAATTTCCAAGCATGCCTTAATTGGAAACCCTTATGTTGTTTTTATATCTCCCCTAAGTGGGGTGATCCACATTTAGGGGGAAACTTTATTTAAAAATCACTTAAACACCTTTTTAATCTCTTTTCTCTTTTCCCCCTTGACGCACTTATTTGTTGTTCACTTTATTATTAAATTAATTGCAAAATTTTAGCTTTAGTAATAATAATTACTTTAAGGAAAATAATCTAATAATTTAATTATTTCCCTCTTTATTATAATAACTAATATAATTACCCTCTAATTCTAAATGATGAAAATCACTCTCAAGGTAATTAATATTAGCTATTATTTTTATTTGAAGTGGGGGCATTACATCACATTACAGATCCTCCTATAACAAAATTAAATGTGTCATATTCACAAATATGTCACCCACAACATAGATGGAGTCAACTCCTTTATGTATCTTGGGAAAATCCAAAATAAAATCCATGTTTGTATCCTCAAAGCTTTCTCTAGTATGTGAAAAGGTTTGTACAACCATGCATTTTTAGACCTTCCCTTAGCCAATTGACATACTTTTCATTCTTGTACAAAATTTCTCACATCTATATACATTTTTAGTCAAAATTAATTCTCCCTAATTACATTAAAGTCTTATTTAATCCATAGTGCGATGTCAGTCCTCTATTGTGCTTCTATTTGACCGAATTCTCCCACATTAAAACTCTTAGGATGCATAATTGTTTGGCTTTGAACAATATGATTTCTTGCACAAAATAGTGTAACCAAAGGATATCAACACTCACATGCTTCCCATATTCCCTTGAAGCCTTCATCTTACACATACAAATCCTTGATGGATTCAAAACCCACAACTTTCACTCTCACCTCTCTCAACAAAACATTTTCCCTAATCAATGTATCAGCAACCTTATTATATTTTCCGCTTATATGATTTAACAAAAAATTGTATCCATATAGGTACTCTACCCACTTCATATTCCTTTAATTCAATTTATTATAATTATTTATAAATTTTAGTGCTTGATGATCAATAAATAACACAAAATCCTTCAATTGTTAGTTCCTCCACTTTTTGAGTGCTTACACAATCACATAGGACTTATAATCATACACATTATACTTATTTACATAATTTATATTCTCACTAAAATAATCTATTAGCATTCCTTCTTAATTCAACACTACACCAATGGTTATACTACTAGCATCGTAATCTTCCTGGAATACCTTTACAAAATCAAGTAACGCAAACACTAGTTGTTCAGTCACCTTTTAATACATATCTTCAAAATTTATTTCTACGCACGGGATCCAACTAACATTATTCATATCCCCTCACATGGAATTTGTGATAGGTACACAAACAAACTTGCACTAAAAACTAGCCAAATCAAGAAAATTGTGTGCTTCAAAAGCACTTTACGATGATGGCCGATTCACTACTACACAGACCACCTTTGGATCCATCTTCAAATATGTGTTGGAATTACAAATCCTACATACACAATATCTTCTTAAATAAAACTACACTTTTCAAATTAATTAATAACTACACATCTGACAACTGATATAACACATGTCTTATTGTTTCACCATTTTCTTTAATTTTTTAGACGAAACAAATAATGGTGTGGGCCAAGGAGGAATACCTGTTGCGATGGTTGGTTTGAAGGTTGTGTGTGCGTTCTAACTTCTCAATCTAATTATGACTGTGAGAGCTTCCTTTTGGCTAGGAGGAACTACCTAGCAATACACAACAAGACCACAAAAAGAGGATTAAATAATATATGTCAGTGGGCTACCTAGCGTGTGCTAGATCCAGGAAGTGTGATACTTCCTCGGTGGCAGCCAACCCACTATTAAATAAAATTTAATGTAAGAAATAACGTAACTAAATATAATCCTACTGTAATTGATATGATTTAGGTATCTCATCCAAATACAATAAGCAAGTCTAACATAACAGGCTAGGTTATGATCAAATCTGGAGGTGGGGTATTTGGTCAGGTTTCTGGTACTGGTTAGGGTCAGGTTCTAGGTCACTTAGGTTGTTTGGGTGAAGATTATTAGGTTCTTTTATTGATAGGATGGCCAAAACAAAGAGACCGGTATCAGTCAGATATAATTGATGATGGTTTAGAGAGAACCGACGACGGTTATGGGTAACTGGTGTCGGTATAGTCGGGATGATAGGAACTCATCAAGACTTGATTGTGAAAATTGATCTGAGGTTAGAAAGAGATAAAAAGGGGAAGGTGAGGTTTGTGGGGATCTTAGGAACACTCAGAGATGTATAAAGGTCGAGTATAGATGATCAAATGGTATGGTGGTGAAAGGTTGAGTCTGTAGGAAAGTGAATGGTGGGGGAATGGAGATGCTAATAGAAAATGATAACAGAGATGACAAAAACCTTTAAAACAGAACAAGGATTAAATGACATATATGTGATAAATGCACTTACTGATGTTGTAGATCCAATGGTTGGGTGGTGGTGATGATTGATCAGTGGGATGGAGCTTGGTGTCACGGTGGTGCTTCCCGGAATGCTACCATGAGAGTGATATATCTGGATAAGTTTTGATGTTGGCTATGGCTGCTTGGATGTGCGAAAGATCTCTTGTTCTTGCTTGCATGCAGATATTATTTTTCTCCAAAATTCAAGAATGTGTCCATCCTCTAAAACAAGGTTTCCAAAGTGAATAAATGGTAACCGACGATGGTTTCTAGGTTGATCGACGTTGGTTTCGGGATGACCGGCGTTTTAGGTTAAGGTAGGATTCCCTAGGTTTACTAAAAATGAAAGATCTTCATAATCATTTGGGCTAGGTCTGTCCATTTTTTGCGGATCAAAATGGATGTTATCTTTTTAATGAGTGGGAATGTGGTTAGAGGAATAATAGGCATTAATTTTTAGGGTTGAACTAAGTCTTAGTTAGTTATGGTAAGTAGATAGATACTAAAAATAGATTTATAATGAGGTGTCTATGTGAGGTGGTGGGGTGAGGTGGAAATTGGTTTAATTAAGATGATTAAATAATGAATAATGTGAAGATGAATATTAATTTAATTAAAGTGATTAAATTAATATTAATGTGTGATGTGAGGGTCATGGTTAGGTAAAAGTGTTTAAGTTAGTTGTTCAAAAGGGTACCAAGGGAGTGTGACCCAATTTTGGTGTCTACATTTTGCCCCTTTTTTGCGTATCTTTTATTGGTAAGCGACACTAACAAAAATAGGAAGTGAATGCCCCATGTGTGGGTGAAGGTGATCCCCCTCAAACTGGGCACTGATGAGGTGGAAGACAAAATCGGTGAGTGGTTTGATAAAGGTGTATTTGGGGAAGATAGGTGGGGAAAGGTTTGAGTATTGATGGTAAGGGGTAGTAGGTCGTGGTAAAAATCAGGTCAGGGGTAATGACAATCAAACGCATGCATACGTATAGATTGCAACATGGTACCAGGTTGAAGAGCTTGTAAACTCTTACATTGTCCAAGGTTGATAGGTTTATCCAAACAAGGGTGAAGTGATTCAGGTATCCAAGGTATAGGATATGGTCTGGAAACACAACATAGGTCAGGTGCAATGAACATTTAGGTATGTTCTCGGTACACAAAAGGTTTGGTTGGGATAAACAGAACGGCAATAGGCAATGTATGGTTGTTAGGCTAAAACAACAGAGGTAAAAGCATTGCAAGGTATAGTAAGTACATAAGGTCAATGGTCACATCAAAGTAGGTCAAGTTCAAGAAAATAGGTCATGGCACGGTAAGGCCAAGGTATAGGTAAAATAACAATTCCTAAGATGCGGCAAAGGAAATGTAGGGGTAGGTTTGGTTTGTAGGTATGTTTCAATGGGTGGGTGGAATGATAAAAGGTGTGTTGGAACTACTGGTTGCAAGTAAAAGGAAGCTTAGCAAGGCAAAAATAGTTATAAGGGTTGACCGATTACAGTTATAGGGTGACCGACATCGGTTGGCTAGGGCACAAATAGGACCAGGCATCGGTCAAATTGGGTTGGGTTTATAAAACAAAAATTTATATTTTATATGAATCATTATTGTGTTGTGATTTTGGAGAAAATGACAGAGTCCGTTTGAATTTTTGGCACTTTTTCTGAGAGAAAAGGACAGGGCATTGTACCCAAATGAGGTGGAGAGTTGAGTTAGGCGATCCTTGGAGCGGGTAATCGGAATTTGATAGATGGGTCCATAAGATAGGTGTGATCAATTTTATTGGATGGAGGTGAGGAGGGCATTTGGTGATGGCAGAGGCAAGAGAGGGGTCGGGTGGACCACTGGTCCAATGGCCCAACGTTCCCCCATGGAGATGGCATCATGACAAGGTAAAATTTGATCCCATTCTACATTGGTTAGGTAGATTGATTTGTAGAAATCGGGTTAGGGTAAAATGAGTTTTTTTGGGGAAAAATTAAATTGAAATTTGGAAGAAAATGGGTAAAATAGGAAGGTTATGAAGGTTGATGTAGGTTAAGGGGGGTGGGTGGAGAGGAGATTTGGGTAGTAATGGGTGGGTAGTTAGGGAGGAATGGTGAATTTTGTAGAGAAAATGGGTAGGGTTTTGTGGATTTTGTCACCACGAAAGTGGCTGACGTCGGTCAAGGGTTGGCTAACCTTGGTGGGAGTGAGCCGGCATCAGTCACGAATGAGGTGACCAATGTCAATTTTGAGAGATCGGTGTCAGTTGATAGGAACTGATGATGGTTGAATATGAGGGGGAAATAGGCCAAGAGATGAGATAGGGTGGGTAGGGTAGATAAGCGTGGGGTAAGAGGTCAAAATAGGAAAGAGTCAAGGGGTGGGAAATTGAGATGGGAGGAAGGTAGGTTTCAGGGTTGGGTGGGGAGATAGGTCACGAGTAGGGGGATCTAGGGAATAGGTTGGGGTTCAAGGGTGAAGCGGAGTATGGTCAAGGTTTAATGATGTTATGGTTTGGTGGATACATGCGAGAGACCAGTTACAGATACACGATAGGGTACCACCCCTATTATTAGCAGTACGAGGGAGTGCTATAGCTGAGGAGTCATGCCATGTGGCAGAGGTAGGCCTGATTTGGGTTAGACGTTACCAGTACGTAGTCTAGGAGATGATTTTGATGGTCATCCTCATTGACAGATGGGATTTGGAGACTAACACATTTTGTTTGCTGACAGGTGAGATGACCGTCACCTTGAAGGATGTTTATAGGATCCTGTGGTTGTTGATAGTATGGACATGGGTGTATTCCATTTCCTCATAGGTATCTGAGGATTTTATATTGACATTTTTCAGTGAGGGGCTAGTGGATTTGAGGTCCCATAGTGCTAGCATGAGTTATGGAGATATGTACCGGGCCCATCTAGAGGAGATGAGGTTAGTGGTGTTGATGATGGAGGCTATCTATTGCTTTGTGCTACCAGATATGGAGGGTGGGATATTTCCATGGGCATTGATGGGGGTTATTCATGACATGATGGAGGACAGGACCCAGTTTGCATGGGTACCAGCATTCTGAGTACAGCTGTACAAAGAGTTATGGGCCTATAGGTGGTTATGGAAGTTCATTTTGTGTTGCACATTCCTACTACATTGTTGGGCATATGAGCACATTATGTGTGTGCGTCCAGTGGGCATACCATGACCTGATGCATTCGAGGTAGGCATGGTTCAATTGGGTTATAGGTAATGGGTACATGTTGTTGCAAAGCACCGAGCTGCCAGGGCTACACATGATGTAACATATTACAAGCATGCATTAGAGGGGTTTTCCAGTGTGAACATCATTTGGAGGTCGTTTGTGGGCTTCCCATCATATAGGTAGATGGCCGAGGAGCTACAGGAGCTACAGTTGCTTTGATGGATAGAGGGGCACCATACAGGAGAGCATGAGATGATACCTATTGACAGGGTCAGATGGCAGTTTGGGTTACCATAGGATGTACCTCCACCATTTCCATAGTACATGAGGGACAACGTGGAGAGGCATATGCCTCTACCACAGTCAACTATGCCTATAGGGTAGGAGTAGTAGGTGGTATACCATAGGATTGATGATGTCAAGGTTATAGATAGGTGCAGATAGTGGTGGGTGACATAGCTATGGTAAGTACTGTCCGAGGCCAGGGTAGCCCGACTTAGCCACTATTCACAGTTCAGAGGAACACCCTACAAGGGTAGGTGACTACCTTGGGGACATAATTAGGGATAGTGTAGGGGCAATTGACTGGGTCAGAGGCACATGATGGCTGCACTACAGGCACAAGTAGTAGCCCTATAGGCCCAGGTAGCACAGGGATAGGTGCCCACACAGGGTGGGGATGGAGATGAGGTACAGGTGGCTGCCCTACATGTGTAGGTAGTAGGTTTTGGAGGGCCAATTGGTCCACTACATAGGTGTAGATTTTAGCCCTTCGGGCTGAGGTACAGGCATAGAAACCTACATAGGCTCAGGGACAGGGTCCCATTTTATAGGCAGAGGTAGGACAAGGTCCCTTTTTACATGCAGGTGCGGGATAGGGTCCCATGGTACAGATAAGGGTCAAAGGCCGATGGTACAACTACAGACAGTACCCACGGCCAAGTTCAGGGATGCCCTAGGTGAGGTGAGATATTATCAGGCTCATCTAATGGCCGCAGGGATAGATATCCCTACCAATGCAGATTATAGAGCACAATAGAACTTAAATGAGAGGACCAGGTCTCACACTCACAGTGTGGAGAGTACAGGGGGACGGCAAGCCCCGAGACAGGGTCAAGGTGAGACCACCAGTGCATAGAGGCCAGCTCCAGGTGAGGTACCAGTAGAGGTCAGGCCGCTGCCTATGGAGGGCAATGAGATGCTAGCAAGACGTCGCACAGGAGTGGAGGAGGATGAGATAGGTGAGATAGGCATGGAGGATATCCGATGGGGGATGCCTGATAGTTATGCATACTTCCATTCTTTTGTGTATTTTTGGTATATACCGGCCTACATGCCAAAGAGAGTGAGGTTGTATATGAGAGTTTTGAGATTTTTGATCATATACCGGCCTGCATGCCGAAGATGGTGAGGATGTATCTGAGTGATTTGAGATATTTGTATTTATTTGTATCTGTGTATATATGTATGTATACACAGATTTTCTGGTTTATATATATGATGATATTTATAGTATGGAGGGTGTACTTTTTTTAATTTCCATTATTATGCGTGTACTTGATGGAAACTAGGTGAATTAGGCATGATTTGGTCGAGGTCGTGTAGGCATGGCTAAGTTAGGTCAATTAGGGATGATGGAGTTAGGTTATAGGCATGATGGAGATAAATTATGATGTATATGCATGTAATGGTTTAAGTTTCCCAATATTTTCTATAGTGTAAATGTGAAAATGATAAATGAACGATGTGATGATGGGGTAAAAATGTTCATCAATTTCTGCTTGTTTGGTTTAATTTCCAATTTTTGATATAAAATGGAAACAAACTAAGGTATGATATGAATATGGAAATAAAGGGGAAAATAATTTAGGGTGAAGAGTGGTCGAGCTAACCTTCAAGGGCCCCATACCCTCGAAGTGTTGCCTACATAGCCCCGGTGAAAAGGGGCCTCAGACCGATGTAGTTATCCCATGGTCTAGGGAATAATATGATTAATTAGGGGGATGGGTAGTGAAGTTTTAGGCATGGTTGATTTTAGGTCATATGCATCGTTGAGTTGTTTTAAATATAGGTTTCGATGATCTGGTCTTGTATAGGATAATCAATAAGTAATGAGGAAGGAAAATGGTAAGAGGTGGAAAAAGAGCTGCTTAATTAATAAGAACCCTAATGAGTCTACCATACCCCAGATGGTCTTATGAACGTAAGACCCTAAAGGCCTTACATAATGGACTATTCTAAGGGTGAAGAAAGTAACATGATCACAAAATGTCGCGGTTGCGGCAAGTCCCTTGAGTACAGAGGAAATTAGGCTAAAAAATTTAATGAGGTGAGAGAGTGTGGTTTAGCGTAACTTAGTGTACGATGGCATGTTTTTCTTAGCAAGAAACCCAAGATCAAAAATAGGTAAGTCCATGATTAAATTTCATCATTTTCTTCATTTTTTATTTTTAATAGACTGATCGATGTGGGAAGTCTATATGGGATGAGTATATTATCTCCTTAAAGTCTTCACGAAGTTGATCGATGTAGGAAGCTTTTGGATATTTTTTATTACATTTTTGTAATGACTTTATATAGTTGTCCTTTAAGGGAGCAGTCTATTTATAGTAGAGAAATAGAGTGAAGAGATGTCCCTTTTTGAGGGAGTCATCTTTTACTAGAATTTTGACTCAAGGATTTGAATCCCAATTTTTTTTTTTGTTTTTTTTTTGGACGTTTTAAGTCATGGACAAGACTATAGGAAGATTATGTTCTTGTTTAGAATACAAGACTATAGCACACAGAGGTTAATTATGAAAGACGTGGTTTTGAGTGATGAATTACCATGGGATTCAATCTTTAAGAAGATGAAAAGTATCTATGAGAATCATGCTATGAGTGGAGTCATGGTCTCATATTAAAGAGGAGGTTGAAAGATGACGAGTAATCACATGATTCTTGTTTAGTCGTGGATCCTCAAAAATGGGTAATAGGGAAGATGAACAATGCTCAAGGGATGAGCGATCGACTGACAGAAAGTGGTTACATGTTGATTTTCCTTCAGGATGATGTTGCCAACCTAAAAGGTTCATTCGTGGAAATGTTTGTCATAGGCATGTTTGATATGTTTTTGGTAAATTTGGATATGGTCAAGAGCATTAAGACGGCATTCATCTAATAACTCAAGTTTTGCCAAGCGATCTTGGTGAAAGTCATCATCATTGAGAATGTCTTGTAGTGATATGTGGAGAGATGGAATCTGAAATTTGAGAGGTAAGACAACCTCAGTACCGTAGACCAGATAAAAAGGTGTGGTGATAGTCGAAGTGCGAATACTAGTGTGATAATCCCACAAGGCAAAAGGAATGTTTGAATGACAATCCTGATCAGTATCATCAACTACTTTCATAAGAATTTTGTTCAAGGTTTTATTAGTTGATTCTTCTTGGCCATTGGTTTATGGGTAATAAGGTGATGAGAAACTAATTTGGATGCCAAAATCATCACATAGCTTACGTAGGGTTTTGTTTTTGAATTGCTTTCTATTATCAGTGATGAGGCGGTGAGGAACACCAAAGCGACAAATGATGTGATGGTTGATGACTTCACATATTTCCTCAGCTTTTGTAGAAATGAGGGGAATGGCTTCTACCCATTTATTATAATATTCAGTAGTGGTTATAATCCATTGGTGGCATTGTGAAGAACAGGGATTGATTTCGCCGATAAGATCCATGCCCCATTGAGAGAAAGGCCAAACGTATCATGCAACCTGCAAGGCATGACTAGGTGTGTGATGAATATTAGCATGTTGTTGTCATTTCACACAATGTTTGACATAGTCACAACAATCATGGTTTAGGGTTGGCCGATAATAGCCAAGGTAAAGAATTTGTTTCATGATAGTTAAACCAATAAAGTGACCTCCATAAATTCCATCGTGAACTTCCTTGATGGTGTAAGGAATTTCAAAACTTGTAAGGCACTGTAAGAGAATACCATCGAAGCCATGCTTATAAAGGAGACCACCCATGATGACATAACAAGAGACACTTTTAAGAAAGGAACGTTGTCCATTATGAGTGAGATCAGTGGGTAGAATAGAAAGGGGAAAGATATTCTATAAATTGTTTATACCAAAGGTCACATGGGTCATGTGCAATGGTTCTGATGAAGTAGACCTCATGAGGTAAATAAGAGGGTGATTTTAACCTTTGTATTATGACAAAGATTTTATATTTGGTAGGAAAAGTAGGTATCTAAGAAGCAAATCAAGCCATGGTATCCATAAATTTATTGGTAGAACATGGGGTGGTTTGAAATTCGTAATGGTCAAAGGTGGTCAAAATTATATCTATGTGATGTTTATACTTTTGAAGTATCTCATTACGACACTGATATATACCATTGACTTGGTTTACGACCAGTCTCAGAATCACCAAATATATTGATTGACTTAACATCTAAGGCATAAGTAGCTTGGATACCTAATATGAGTGCTTCATATTCGGCAATATTGTTTGTACAATCAAAATATAGTTTGAAAGACAAAGGCATAGGTTCACCATCAAGAGGGATGAGGATAACACCAGCCCCACCTCCACGCTGACACTTGAAGCCATCAAATAAGAGTGACATTTAGTAAGCGGGTTCTTATAAGGAGAGGGTAGCTATGGATTCATCTAGAAAATTGAAGTTAGAGGGTTGATTCCCTGAAAGAGGTGCATCTGCTAGTTAGTCAACAATATCTTGGCCCTTGATGGACTTTTGATGAATGAATTCAAGGTTAAGGTCAGAAAGAATCATAAGCTAACGTGTGGCACGTTAATGTTGATAGGGTTTTGGCGTACATATAGTGTAGGGGTTCAGTATTGGTAACAAAAAAGGTTTTGTGGTTGAGTGGTTATTGGCAGAGTTTGGTGGTGATGAAAAAACTAAGGCTAAGCAGAGTTTTTAAAAATGGGTGTATCTAGTTTCATAGTATAGAAGGGTACATCTTATGTAATAAACTACCTACTCCCTGTGTTGCTCGTTGCAATGAGTGAGCATGGCACCTAAAGAATGGTCAGTGGTAGAAATATATAGGTAAAAGGGTTGGTCATCCTTAGGAGGAATGAGCATTGGTGGCTAAAGAAGGTATTGTTTTAAGGTGTCAAAGGCTTTATGGCATTCATCATCCCATTTGAATGAAACATCCTTCTTAATAAGATGATGAAATGGTTAACAGCAGTCGAAAATATGTGAGATAAAATGACGAATGGATTGCAACTTACCTTGCAGGCTTCGAAGTTGACGGAGATTAGTAGGCGGAGGCATTTCTAGAATATCCTTTACTTTAGCAGGATCGACTTCTATGCCATGAAAAGAAATGATGAAACCAAGGATTTTTCCTTAAAGTACCGCAAAGACGCACTTCTTTGGTTGAAGAGGAACACAATACTTGATGAGGTGGTCAAAGATGACCTTAAGGATGGTCAGGTGTTTGGCTCGATGTTTGGGTTTGGTAAGAATATCATCTATGTAATCTTCTAATATGTGATGCATGATGTCATAGAAGATGTAAGTCATGGCTCGTTGGTATGTAGCGCTCAGTGTTTTTAAGGCCAAAATGCATGACTCTATAGCAGAAGGTCCCCCAAGGGGTGATGAAGGTAGTCTTGTGTTGATCTTCTAGAGAAAGTAATATTTGATTGTAACCTGAGAAAACCATCCATGAGTGATATCATTTCATGGCTGGTGGTGAGATCAACTAGTTGGTCAATGCCTGGTAGGCTAAAATCATCTTTGGGAAAAACTAGGTTGAGGTCACAAAAATCCATATAAATGTGGAGTCCCCCTGTTGCCTTTGTGACAGGAACGATGTTAGAAATCCATTGGGGATAGTCAATGGGTAGGATGAAGGAAACTGAGAGAAGGTGCTAAAGTTCTTCTTTGAAAAGAAGAGCAATGTGAGGATGTATTTTCCATAGCTTTTGTTTTATGGGTTTGGCATCAGGAATGGTTATGATATTTTGGACCATGATTTTAGGGTCAATACCGGGCATATTCAGCATAGGACCAAGAAAAAGCATTGGTACAGTCCCGAAGGAAAGAGGTAAAAGCTTCCTACTCAGTAGCATCTAAATATTGGCCTATCTTTAGAATGTGTGGGTCCTCTTGATTGTTAATGTTGATTTCAATGGCCGATTTTTTCAACATGATTTGCATCTCAGAAGGTAACGACCAGTGAATATAACTTCTACACCAAGGTAGGTGAGGATGGACTCATCGTCCTGACATTGAACGACATTAATAGAAGGTGTATCATCATTGATCATGTCATGATACAGGAATGGGAGAGAAGAGGGAGCCTCACCATCACATTTGATAGGTTAGAGGTCCCAGGGAAATTGTGTTTACAAAAAAAAAAGTTAAGAGGAATAGATTCGGGATCTATGGACTCCATGGGTGAAGATGGTGACGTGGGTGAATGAGGAGGAGAAGGTTTTTCTTCCTCAATGAGGTCAACATGAGAATTATTGGGAGGTGTTGCATCAAAGCCAATGCCACTATAGTCATTGTGTTTACGGGTGGTATAGGAGATGACAATATGGCAGCCATGTTTGAAAAAACCAAAGCCAAAGCCTTTCCATGTGCAACAGTGGAGGAAAGTGTGAGCGAAGCAGCAGTTAGTGAGGGAGCGTAAGTCAGATGAAAATGGTCATGTTTGGGATGGAGGTTTAGGTGAATAAGTGGCAATAGCAAGTCCCCCATACGTTAGATTAGTGCGAAGGTGGGGAGGACCATAAGGAAAAACCTCTGCCTATGTGGTATTCATAACTAGGTGCTGATGCAACGTAGTTCCCATAATCTTGCGGGGTGATAAATGTGTCGATATTGTATAGGCAGAGTACTCTCCCAAGTGAGGCATTGAAAGAAACCTTCTAAGGGATCAGTATTTGATATGTGGGTAGCATGAATAGATGCAACTCACTAGATGATTGGGAAGCAAATGAGTCAGTTTAGAGGTTGTGGCAGCAGTAGGAATAACCAGGGTTAGATGTGGGAGAGACGGTGGTCAGCTATGGTGGATGGGCTTGTGGGTGAAGGTGAAGTGGGGGTAGTGACAGGTGTCTTGACTGGTACAAGTACATCATTGGGTCGGTACAACATGTTACAGGTCTTGAATGGTGATGGGTCGGTGAGGATGGTGTAATTATGTCCTTCATGCTTGAATTTTACACAACCGGTGTAAAGTTGAAGGGACACAACCCATGACGTGAATCCAGGGTCTGCCAAGCAATATTTTATATTGGAACTCCCCCTCTAAGACGTAGAATAGTTCTAGGACAATGCAAGGGCCTAAACAAACATGAAGGATAATAGTGCCAAGGGTGGAGGTGATGGTGTCGTTAAAGGAGTGTAGCATAACTAGGTTATTATGCATACATTTAGAAGGAATACACATTTGATTATATGTGTGGAAGGAAATGATGTTAATGCTAGCACCACCATCAATCATGACACATCATATGCATATGTTATCGAGATAGAAGATAAATGAATAGGGTGGGATCAGGGTCATCTAACTGGAGAGGTACAATCTCCTCTTAAAAGAAGTTAAGGGCAGTTGACGTGAGGAGGGGTCATGGGGGTAGAAGGAGGATCTGAGTTTGTTAGCAAGGCCACATGGTGAGGGGTGATAATCGAGGCCATTGGTGTGGGGTCATTGGGTAGAACTTAAATGGATGTAAAACCTCAATAAGGGCTTGTTTGTGGGATTCATAAGTCTGGACGAGATCATACAAAGACATCTTTAGAGGA
Source organism: Taxus chinensis (assembly GCA_019776745.2). NCBI lineage: Eukaryota > Viridiplantae > Streptophyta > Pinopsida > Cupressales > Taxaceae > Taxus > Taxus chinensis. The sequence continues at coordinate 602,260,112 of CM034151.1, read as the reverse complement.
GACTAATGTAATTGTTTTATCATTGTGCATGATGGGTGACCCCATCAAAAATAGGGTATGAAGGTCCATGCGGATGGTGATTTTGAGACCGGTGGTGCAGATGGTACTACTGGGTATAGGGTTGGTTGATGGGCTAGTTTCTTTTTCTTTTCCTTTGTCTTTCTGAGCATAGGGTAGCAACATGAACCATGTTAATCTAAGGGGAGGTGTATGGAGAGGGTGTGTCATGAAAGGTATAATAGCATGAGGGGAAAAATCCTAGCGGTGGATAAGAGCCTTGTGAAATGAGTAGGGCGCATTGACATTTGGGTGGTGGTTTGGCCAACTCTCTAATACGGACCATGTTGATCTTGAATTTTGGAGGTGAGAAAAATGGATGTGGGGGTAGAGATACCGATCGTTGAATGGGTAAAGGATGATGATGTATGGTGACAGGTGATGGTGGAGCATGGTCCTCATTAAGAAGGTCGTCATCGTTAAAATTTTGTTCAGGAGGAAAAAGTTGAAGAATGGTCTTCAGAGCCTTGCAATTTTCAGCATCATGTCCTGGCACATGATGATAGGCACAAATCTTGGTTTCATCAAATCCTTTTGGTTTGGGTTTCAGAGGATTATAAGGTCATAGTGGTGGTAATGTGATGATGGAAGTCTCGAAGAGATTGGTTAAAATTTTGGCGTAGGACCCGCTAACTGATCATAATGGGAGGTGAGTGTGGGTTTGGGTATGGTGTGGTTGATTGTGAAGGAAGAGTCTTTACAGGAGGGGGGAATGGGTTGGTCTACTAGTTTGGTATGTGGAGTGGTCTTAGGTCTTGCTGGAATCTATTTGGGTAAAGGTGGGATAGAAGAGCTGGTGATTGAAGGTTTGGTTGGCTTGACTACCTTAGTGGAGGGTAGTGAATTCTTAGCTTTGAGTTGCACCTTCTTGGGTAAAGGTGACACGGGAGTACGGGATGAAGAAGGGAAAATAGATGGTGGAAGAGGACAGGTTACCCATACGGGCAACCAGTTGTGGTGGAGGTGGTTGGTAGAGGTTTGGGTAGGTGGCATTGGTTGAATTTTTATATGCAAGGTTCGGTTATAATAAAAGGTGGAGGTATAGGTGGCAAGAAGTACACGAATGAGGGTGAGGGAGCCTAGTTTTTGGGTGAATGAGGTGTAACAAAGGCTCATGATGCAATAGTTGGTTGTTTAGATTTTGAATGGCTTTTGGATGTGATATTGTTTGGTCAAGGTTGATGGATGAGGCCCTAAAATGGATGGGAGGGGGGAGGGTGACAAGGGTATAGTAGGTGAGACTGGTGTACATGGCCTAAAGGGTTGGGTTTTCTTTTTAGGCGGGAGGATAATACTATTGCAGACTTTGGAATATGTGGCTAAGTCTAAACTTACAGGTGGGTGAGTAAGGCTTAATGTCGGCATAAGACCCAAAGTAGTGATGGGTCTAGATACGAGCGAGGAGATAAGTGTGGGTAGGTTTTTAGGTTTGGGAATAGTTGTAGTGATGGGTAGAAGTTTGGATGGAAATAAGGATGATGAAGAGGAATCCATTTCAATTAGCATGGTTTGTATAGTTTTGGTTTCTGAAAATACCTTTGGGTAGATCGTGGAAGTATCTTCAAGAAACATTTACATTTGAGTTAAAATGGGGAGTCGAAGATGTCCCCAGAGCATTGAATGATCAATGTAATCCAAACGATCAACCAACCATGAAAACAGGATTACTGAAGAAGATGATGGAGTGGGTTGGGTAGCAATCCCTGTAAAATATGTATGTGAGACAGGGAATTGGCTAGCCTCGGATTTTGTAAGTAATAGAACCAAGATCATGTCAATATGGTCCCTAGGATGCTAGGGGATAACTATCCCCAATAGGTAGTGACATGTCTGAAGAATATCCCATGGGTAGGAGAGATAATAGGTTGGGTGAGGTAGGCTTCTCTGTTGGTGGAGGAGAAGGTGGTGATGATTCTCTTATGGATGGGAGAATAACAAGTATTGATGGTTTATAAGGTTGGGAAGAAGACAATGACAATAGGACATCGGTGGAAAGTGTGGGTTCCTTCGTGAAGATCAAGGGGAGATGAGGGAGACTCCTCTATGGCTGGAGGATTAGAAGAGGTATGCTCCTTTATGTGGATGGAGGAGCTAGTGCCAAGATTTCCTCAATAGATGATGTAGGTCAGTTTTGAGGAATAGTTGGCATGATATTAAAAACTGCGTGAACCTCGTGGATGGCATGTTGTCACTGGATGAAGGTTCGCTATTTTGATTAGACGATGGTTTATGATTAGGGAATGGATTTTTGAAGATGTGAAAATTCTGATTTTTTGGTGCATTCGGGTTGTCTACAACAAGGTCTCCATTGTCTATCATCTCTTGAACAATGTTTTTAAAAATTATGCAGTTTCCATCACTATGTCCTTTAACGTGATGATAATTTTAGTAGTCATGCTCTTTATACTATACAGGCCTAGGATGAGCCGGGATCAAAACCTTCTATGAGGTTTTATGGGAGTAAGTGTAATGGCTCCAACTTTAAGAAGTTTTTCCAAGAATGAAAAATAGGGCTCTCTAATCAAAGTGTACTTCTTTGCTCCCACTGGAGCTGAAAATCCTAAACAGGAGAAAGATTGGAAGAAGGTTGAGCTTGATTAGAAGGATGAGGTGGACCCTCCTTGAGGACTACCACATTGGCAGATCCTTTAGGCTGTGAATAGTTATTTTGGGGTTTTGAAGATGAATAAGAATCATTAGATTTGAATGGGTTGTTCTTGTTTTGTAATTGGATATTCTTTTCTTCAATGGTACAAATTTCTAGTTTTTGGGGCCATGGTGAATGCTTCATCAAAGCTTTGGAAGGTTTGGAATGATAGAGTTGGTAAGATGTGTCTAGCACAAGCTCTAGTAAACAACTCAATAATTTCAGTCTGATGTAGTTGGAATGTCAATTGATTGATGAGACTCCGCTAGCAGGAAATGAAATCTGTGACAGATTCATCTTTGTACTACCAAGTTGAATAGAGATCGGTCATGGTGAATTTCTTGGTAACATTGATTGAAAAATGATCTAGGAAATATTGGGCCACTTGATTAAAGGAATAGATGGAATGTCGAGGTAGTCCACTGTACCAATCTAATGATGGTTCTATTAGGGACATTGCGAAAGTTCGTAGGAGTAAAGCGTCATCATGGGAGATTAGGTAACACCCATGTTTGAATGACCGCAAGTGTTTGCCTTGTGGGTCTTCTTTACTATTAAAGCGGTTGAATTTAGGAATTTCCCAATGCAATGGGTAAGGATGAATGGGAATAGATGGATGGATAGGCTCATTACATATTTCATCGTATGTTAAAGGAATTATGGGAGCCAGAAACAGATGCTTCTAAATGTGCATACATTTTCTCTATCATCATTTTAATGAGGTTGTTAGTAGGTTAGGATGAATGGGTTCCCCATACAGAAAAAGGGGGTTGATGTTGAATGTACAAGGCGAGTGGTATGCTGGTGTATGGTGGTGCTATGTATGAGAAATGCGCAGGAGGAATAGATGTGGGTGGCACATAGCCAGTATAAGTAATAGATGAGGTAGGGGGTTATTGGTAGTATGTGTAAGTAGGTGGGGTAGTCATAACAACTCTAGTAGCAATCAGGGGTAAAGATTGCAGGATAGAGAGGATTGAGGTTTTGGAAAGGGGTGTAAGTTGTCTGACATTGGAGATGGCTGCGATGTAATGGGTATATGTGAGATGCCAGGTGCAGATGGAAGCTATACTCATAGTGACATGTTAAGAGGGACAATCGATTTTGCGGGTACGAATCAACGACGTAGATGTTATAATTATAGTGGACTGTGGGATTTAGCTTTCAGACATCACAATTGATAAAGTGGATGATGGTAGCGCCAAACTGGTGCTAGATGAGTACATAATTTGGGGCTAAATTAGGAGGTATAGATACAGACATGTCATTTATTAATTGTCTTGAGGAATCCCAGGTGGAAGATTGAGAAAGGTAGTAGTGGAGGGTAGTAGGATTCTGGTTTGAGGAGTCTCTCAAACTCCTCGTCACCGACAGTGATGGGGATAAGCCGAGTCGTATCCATCAGGGTTCATTTTAAGACACCCCTATAAAATTGAAGGTGGAAAATACCTGGCGAATATACCCGTAACCAGTTTCAACGAAAGGTGAATTTGACAGTATTAAAAAAACAAAATTTTTGCCTGGTTTTTCAAGGCTCCATCAGAGACGTCCGACAACACTAGTTCGTAATGATGCACATCACTGGCGCGACATTTGTTTCGTAATGACGTGCGACACTGGAGCGACACTAGATTGTAATGACGCACGACACAGGTGCGACACTAGCTCGAAATGATGCATGACACTGGCTCGTAACGACGTCACTAGCCCCTGACGACGCGTGTCATTTGCTTCTATTGACGCGCAACACCATCTTCTATTGACATGCGCGACACCATCTTCTATTGACGCACGACACAATCCTCCATTGACGCGTGACACAATCTTCTATTGACGCGTGACACCATCTTCTATTGACGCGCGACACTATCCTCTATTGACGTGTGACATAATCTCCTATTGACACGTGCGACACTATCTTATATTGACGCGTGACACAATCCTCTATTGACGCACGACACCCATCTTCTATTGACGCGCGATACTCTCTTGTATTGACGCGCGACATTGTATTCAAATGACGCGCGTCACTGTAACCTGTTGACGCGCGTCAATAGGGGCAAGTGACGCCCTATTTAGGTTATAAATACCCTTGTGCTGCTCATTTTCTCGTTCTTGAATTTTTGCAGGTCTAAATCTTTGACAAAGACGCAATAACAGCTATAATGTCGACTTCACATGCTTCCCAACTGCAAGTTCAGCAAGAAAATCAAGAGAATCCAACTCAAATGATTTCCAAGATCAACTACAGGAATCCCTTATGCCCTCACATCCATACGGCCTTAAAGATGTCTTCAGAATATCAAGCTATAATGGAAGAGTGTGAATTTACAGGGCTCGTTAATATGCCCCATTTTGAAACAGATCCATGATATTTTGAATTACCTTCTGTCATGCTACAATTCAGAGGACGGTATATTTTATGTGACTCTGAACGATGGCCAAATGTTCCAATTCACTATTGAAGCAAATGACATACATCGGTTTACTGGCCTTCCTATCAGAAATTTACCAATTGTTACAACCAAGGCAACACTAGTGGAAGAAGAAAAGAAATTTCTCGAATCAACGTACGGTTTCCATGTTGATTGTAAGTATAATTCCTTTTAATTCATATTTTTTAATCTGTTTTTAATTCTGATACAATTTGCTGTTATAGATTTAAAGTAACTTACACTGTTTCGCATTTGCAGCCCATGTCAATAAATCCAGGCGTGGTGTAGATACACAATCAATTACACACCACTTTCTTGCTGCACTTATTTCATTTTTTCAAGCCAGAATTGTTTTGCAGGGTCACCAAATGGATATACCAAATTGGGCCATTGCATATATTTGTGCCACTATCTCAAAACATAAATTCGATTGGTGCACATATCTATCCAAAAAAATAAGAACTGAAATAACAAATTCAAAACTCTCAGATAAACCTTTCATTTATTCAACAAACTATCTCCTCGGCTTCTACTATGAGGCACTTTTAAATTTAAAACATAAAGAAATTCCTACTTGCTCTGATGAGGCTTTGAAGAAATTCTCAATTCCATTTGATGAACAACAGGTATAAACTATTTAGTTTGTAATTTTATTACAATTTTCGTCATTACAATGCACAGGTATTAAAACTTAAATTTTAATGTTTTGTAGAGAAGATATCTTGAAGCCATTCCAAGAAAAAAAAGATGTCGAGAGGAAGAGGCCAACAACACGCGGAGGCTTCGGGGGACTTCCCAGTCTGAAATGGAAGCTCACTCTCCAAACCCTCAAGCGTTTGAACTCGTTAAACACCAGAGAAGTAATACATTCTCATATATTATTTACAAATTCCAAAGTTGCATATTTATTTTTCAATTTAAATTTTAACCAAATGAATTGACAACATTTAATATTGATGAATTGCAGGGAATATGGAACCTTCTTCCCCAACTCACTCCATACAGTCGCATGCATTCATATCTTCTGAACAGCCACTGAGTTCAACTCCTACAAGGCCACCCGTGGCACCAAAAAAAACAACCCCTCGTCAACAAGGTACAACTTTTCTATAGTACGTTTAATTTCGTAGTTTTCACTTTATGAATTGTTTTAATATTTTTCATTTTTCTTGTACTTTTCAGCACATGTCAGTCATGATCAAACCACGGCACCGACACCCACTCAACAATTAATTTTTAAAATGCCAACCAGAGGAACAGTGAAAAAGAACATTGGTAAACGCATGCCTTTTGCTCCGGCCCCTAGTGGGACACTAAACCTTGACACCTCATTTCAAATTCCAACTCTCTCACTTGGTGGCTTGCCCAGTGCAATGGGCATATCTGTTTTGAACAATATAAATTTAGATGAAGATTATTTGGGCATTGATAGCAATGACCCAACTGGTTTTTTTGATACCCGCGAGATGATTCAAGGCCAGAAGGTATACTTCAAATTTCAATTTTAATATGCTTTACAATTTTGAATTACATTTTTATTTAAATTTATTTATCTAAATCTTGATTTATATTTTCAAAAACAGGATCAGCCTACCCAAAGGTAGAAACAAATAGCAGTTGATCTTTGTGAAAGCCCCCATTCTTCTCCAGCAAGATCATCTGCATCAGATTCAGATAGTGAAGAGTTCCCACCTTTTCCTTTGGAGAACTTAATAGGTAATGATTGTCAATCCCATGTCAGTGAGTTTATTATTCCTCATATCCAACCGCTGATAGAATGGGAGAGAAGGGCTAAAGTTCTTATCAATGAGATCATTAGTCGTTATGAAAATTATTGGCAACAGGGATAGTTTATACGCTGCAGTCCAGAATCAACCTGCGAAGATGGATTCCTTACTTACCCAAGTAAAATGTGGGACTGTCACGTTTAACAACAACTATAAAGACGGCATTTTAGATAAGGTACTAAACAAATTGGAAAATATTAGTGCCGAGGCCTAGGCATATTTTAACAAATGGTCCAAGGACAAGGATTTGGTATCAATCGCAAATGCCGAAAGAGATAGAGCGGTTGTAAGTACTATTACATTCAAACAATCATTTTTGTTAATTTGAAATTTTGAATTTACATTAATATTTTGAATTGACATTACTCTTTTTGTGCAGTTGAAATATGAAAATTTGAAGAGTCAGGCAAAGGTTTTGCAAGTTCACTTGGAAACAGCAAAGAACAGCTTATCCGTAGCAAAAAATTTGAAGCAAAATATTGTTTTGGTTAACAAACAAAACAATACACTAAAGCGGATAATTAAAGAGCATGGTCTTGACCCTAACATATTGTTCAAAGCCAAAGCAGCTGCTGATCCAAATTTGCTGTCGCATGGAGATGCAACAAATCAAGAAGAAAGAATTTTAAAAAATCTGGACAGGGCTGCTGAAGATCTTGTAAGTTCGGGGGTTATTTCTGGTGTTGGGGAAAGAGGTACAGCCACAATGGAAGAAGCCGTTGGTGAAGAGAGCAGAATAGAATTGTCTAAAGAAAAAGAGGGTTTTGAAAATTAGAAACTTTTATTATTGAGGAAACTTTAAATATTGAATTTGAAAACCTCTACTATTGAGTATGTACTATGGTATTTGAATTATATGTATGTTTCTTGTTTACTTGCATTGTCATGTATTGTATGTGGACGTAGATGATGAATGATGACAATTGATAATCAATGATAGATGATAATGAAAGACGATGATAAATTTAATGTGTATAATGTCAAATTTAGTGCCTAAATATCTTGTGGGACTTTGATTATCTTGAAAATTGTCTTTGGGGAAAAAATAGAAACTAAGATTTGAAACAGATCTTTACTATTTAGGATTTCTCCTTAATAGACTTATGGTGTCGGAAAATTAGAAACTTTTATTATTGAGGAAACTTTAAATATTGAATTTGAAAACTTCTACTATTGAGTATGTACTATGGTATTTGAATTTAATTATATGGTGATTAGATGGTGATTATCATGAATTATATGTATGTTTCTTGTTTTACTTGCATTGTCATGTATTGTATGTGGACGTAGATGATGAATGATGACAATTGATAATCAATGATAGATGATGATGAAAGACGATGATAAATTTAATGTGTATAATGTCAAATTTAGTGCCTAAATATCTTGTGGGACTTTAATTATCTTGAAAATTGTCTTTGGGGAAAAAAATAGAAACTAAGATTTGAAACAGATCTTTACTATTTAGGATTTCTCCTTAATAGACTTATGGTGTCAGGAAAATTCTATTTTAAAGAGATTCACCTCTATATTAGTGCATAATCTCTCATTACAGTGCTTGTTTGACATCCAAAATAGTCAAGACCATTTGTCAGAAAATAACGTTTTGCTGGAAACAATCATTGATGTAGAGGCTAGATTAGCTAATTATGAAATAGTTAAATTCCAGGCCATAAGAATTAGAGCTTGGGAAATAATCAAGACCCATGGTTTAAAAGATATGGTTTTTTTTATCATGGATATTGATTTGTGTAGAGTAGATTATGGAGGCTATGGAGGCTAGATTAACCAAAGTTGGAATAACCATGTGATTAAAAGATACGTCAAGCTCGATATAGAACTTTGAAGTTTAATGTAAAACATACAAGGTTTTTATCACGAAGATTAGTCTGTATAGATCATTTTTTTATATTTGAGTGTATAAGAAAATATTGAATTTTGCAAACATGATCATAGTAAAATATGTTATATAGGATTCACATATTGAGATTCTCTCTTTGGGACTGATTCTTGGAGTGGTTGAATTAAAAAATCTCTTTTTTTTCAAATTTTTAAGGTGGTGCATATGATCATAGCTCAATAAGGTTGTTTACATATCGTATTAGTTACAAGAAGGTTTGAAAGATACAATAAGGGTAAGGTTTTTACGGAAATTTGTTTTTACTTTCTTCTAATTATCATTGTTGAGCTAATGAAATACTTGGTTGACCCGTGCAATGAGTATCAAAGTATAAAATTCGTGCTACCACCTTGTTTTGTTTTCCTTTGCTGAAGATACAATGTTCAAGTGTATGTTTGAAGACAATTTTCTTGAAGCTCCACCATTTCTATGCCTTGAATTGATTAATCATGATCTTCTTGAAGTACAATCTATAAAATCAAGTGTCTAAAATATTGAAAAAAATTTACAGCTCAACATAAAGTTCTCTGTGCAAGGTTGGATCATCTTAAAAAGGTAACATTGTGTAAATTTTGTCAAGAGTGCAAGGTTGGATCATCTTAAAAAGGTAACATTGTGTAAATTTTGTCAAGAGTGCCTTACTGGTACCTCATCTCAAACTCAGTCTTAGACACCAATCACTGTTTGTTTCTTTGGTCTGGGGATAAATTTGAAGTCTTTATCTCAATTGGCTGCATTGCAAACATGAAGGGAATTTCCTCTAGTGCAAAAGAGGTGACGTGCGTCATTTGCATCTATTGACACGTGGTCACTGGCATCTATTGACGCGCGTCACTGGCCCTATTGACGCGCATCACTGGCAGCTATTGATGCGCGTCAGTGGCATCTATTGACGTGCGTCAGTGGCATCTATTGACGCGCGTCATTGGCACCTATTGACGCGCGTCACTAGCACCTATTGACGTGCACGTCACTGGCACCTATTGACGCGCGTCACTGGCACCTATTGACGATGCGTCACTGGCGTCTATTGACGCGCGTCACTGGCATCTATTGACGCGCGTCAACTGAAGCCATTGACGCCTGATTTAGCCTATAAATACCCTTCAACCGGTCATTTTCTCGTTTTCATCTTCCGGCTCTTGAATTTTTACAGGTCTCAATGCTTCCCAACTGCAAGTTCAGTAACAAAAATCAAGAGAATCCAATTCAATCGATGTCCCTTATGCCCTCACATCCATATCGTTAATATGCCCCATTTCGAAACAGATCCAGATATTTTGAATTACTTTCTGTCATCCTACAATTCAGAGTACGGCATTTTTTATGTTACTCTGAACGATTGCCGAATTTTTCAATTCAGTATCGAAGCAAATGACATCCATCGTTTTACGGGCCTTCCGTTCAAAAATTTACCAATTGTTACAACCAAGGCAACACTCGTGGAAGAAAAGAATTTTCTCGAATCAACGTTTGGTTTCCATGTTGATTGTAAGTATAACTCGTTTTAATTCATATTTTTTATTCTGTTTCGCATTTTTAGCCCATGTCCATATATCCAGGCGTGGTGTCTAATATGTAGCATTTCTGAGTACATGTAATTTTTGCAATGCTAGTGTCTAAGATGAGCTTTGTAACTTTGTTTTACCTGATGAGTGCAGTGGAAAAGTTTAAACAAAAAAAAGATCTTAAGAAAACTGATGGAACCAAGAAGGGGAAATTAATTGATGTTCCCAAACCTGATGAAGCAAATCAAGCAGGGGGGAAGAATTCTGATCAATGTACTTTAATATTAACAGAGGGTGACTCAGCCAAGGCTCTTGCAGTCGCTGTAAGTGTTTGTGCCTTGAATCAGGGAAATGTGAATACTGAATTTGGTAGTATTGTGACATGTTTCGACATCACTTTCCAATTTAATTTTTTGTTATTTTAGTTATCTTTATCCTATCAGGTGGCAGGAATATCTATTTTTTGGGAAGCTACCACTCACCAACAAATGGAGAATAAAGAGATAGTAAATAGAAAAAAAATCCTTGGTCTACAGGAAGATATAATATATGACAGCATTAAATCTTTAAGATATGGCCATCTGATGATAATGACAGACCAGGTACATGATCTTTGTATAGCGCTGTTTAGTTTCTGTAAATGTTCCCCCTGTATATTTGGTTGTGTTTCGAGACTTTTTATATTTGTTTTCTAAGCCACCAGATGTTATGTATCTCCATGTCTAATGTCGGCACATGTTGATGTAGGCAACTCACAAAAATGGAAATGTGTTATCTTTCTACACAATTCCTGAGTATGAAGCTTGGAGAGAATCATTGAGTGGATCGATAACCGGCTGGACCATATAGTGCAACAAAGTAATGCTAGTTTGTTTTCTCTTTATATGTTTTCAAGTTCTGGTTTTGTTCACTTGCTGATTAGGTATCACTTGTTGCTTGGACCATACAGGGTTCCCGGTTTGGGCACAAGTACTTCTAAAGAGGGCAAGGAGTATTTCATAGATCTGGACAAGCACAAAAAAGATTTTGTGTGGGTTGATGAGAAAGATGGAGATGCTTCCTCATATCAATCAGCTTATAGAATGGGACAGAAGGGCTAAGGTTCTTATCAATGAGATTATTAGTCGTTACGAAAATTATTGGCAACGGGATAGTTTATACGCTGCAGCTGATCCAAATTTGCTGTCGCATGGAGATTTCTAGTGTTTGGGAAAGAGGTACAGCCACACTGGAAGAAGCCGTTGGGGAATAGTGCAGAGGAGTAGAATTGGATAAAGAAAAAGAGGGTTTTGAAAACTAGAAACTTTTATTATTGTGGAAACATTAAATAATGAATTTGAAAACTTCTACTATTGTCTATTGTGTATGTACTATGGTATTTGAATTTAATTATATGGATTTACATACAATCTTTAATTTTAATTGCATTAGATGTTGATTATCATGAATTATATGTATGTTTCTTGTTCCACATATAAAAAATAAATTAAATATAATTCTAAGAAATCAAGAAAGAATCATCACTGGTAAGAAATTAAACATAATTGCAAATATGCTAGGGTTTAGCTTACCTCTTGCGTATTGCAATCATCAAGGGTAACATGACATTGTAGATGGAGGGGTGAGTTGCCTGACATTGTCAGTCCTGAGAAGTGCCAGCAACATCTTTAAATATATAGACCAACAATATCTTTAAATAAATGTAAATATAAAGAATTAGACCTGTAACGTCTTTAATGATAACAAGAGCTGAAAAAATGTAAAGTAACAAACAATAAGATTATGTTGAAGAAGATACCTATTTAAAATTGAAATCATCACTGGTAATGTGCTATATCTTTGTCTTAAAAAATTCAACACAAAAAATTGATTAGTAGATAGATGGGTGAGTTGCCTGACATTGTCAGTCCCGAGAAGTAACAGCTTCCTCGGACGGATGTCAACCCACGTTTTCAAAAAATAAAAAGATTGTATTTAACTAAATGTAAATACATACACCTGTAACATCTTTAATTATAACCATAGCTGAAAAAATGAATAGTAACAAACAATAAGATTAAGGGGAAAAAGATACCTGCTTAAAGTTGAAATCATCACTGCCACTGGTAATGAGCTAGATCTTTGTTTTAAAAAAATCCAACACGAGAAATGGATTAGTAGATAGATGGGTTAATTGCCTGACATTTTTAGTATATAGACCTGTAACATCTTTAATGATAAAGATAAAAGATAGATAAAGAAGATACCTACTTAAAGTTGAAACAATCCATTATCAATAGCTTCATCAAAGTCGATGTTGTCTTCTGTAGAATGTGACGAAGAGCCAATTACACACTCAAGGTTGGGAATATTTGTACTTGTAGCTGTATTATTTACACCTCTTCTTTCGCAAAGGGAATTCCAGTGAGCAATTGCTCTGTCAAAAAATGAATAGAAACAAACAATAAGATTAAGGGGAAAAAGATACCTGCTTAAAGTTGAAATCATCACTGCCACTGGTAATGAGCTAGATCTTTGTTTTAAAAAATTCCAACACGAGAAATGGATTAGTAGATAGATGGGTGAATTGCCTGACATTTTTAGTATATAGACCTGTAACATCTTTAATGATAAAAATAAAAGATAGATAAAGAAGATACCTACTTAAAGTTGAAACAATCCATTATCAATAGCTTCATCAAAGTCGATGTTGTCTTCTGTAGAATGTGACGAAGAGCCAATTACACTCTCAAGGTTGGGAATATTTGTACTTGTAGCTGTATTATTTACACCTCTTCTTTCGCAAAGGGAATTCCAGTGCGCAATTGCTCTGTCAAACGGAAAGGTTTCGAGGGAGTATCGAGAAACGTAACACCTCATGCAACTTTCCAGATTTTTATCCAACCTGTTTCTCAGTTTTGATTTTATAAATGACAATGCACTGAAAACCCTTTCATCCTCCACAGACCCCAAAATCATTGTCTGGCATAACTCATATAGTCTGAAATATTCACTGATATCTTCTTGTAAGATAGAACTTTGATAGATTCCTCGCCACAGCCTTGTAATAGCACCACTTTCAGAAGGTTGATCTAAATTCCTATATTGGTTCCTCATTGTTGTTGTAAAATTTGTTGACTGAAACTTTAATAAATCGGCATTCAGTATACCTTTGATTTCCGTACCCTTGAGCTCTGACGTCTTTGTAAATTGTTCCATTATTGTACCCATTGATTTATGGAAATGCTTACTGACAAAGTCTGCATGGCCACCTTCTGTATTCCAAAAATTCGGATTCATCACACCCATGGCTTCCAGAATTTTATCTTTACAGAAACGTTCCCTAATTTCTGATGACAAGGTTTCTGAAATTTTTTTAAGCTTTATTCTGGTTTCAACTATCACAGACTCAAACAAATTACGTGTCACGGGAACATCTTCTCGTTCCGATCCTGTAATATCTTGACGTTTTTGCAAAATGTGCATTGGTATTTCCCTCCCATTAACAGAGATGCATAGGTGATCGTGGATATTAAATCTCAAAAAGGTGTTAGGATTTTTAAGATCTAATAAATCTCTCCAATTTTCAAAAACAGGTGCATCAAAACTATCCTGGGAACAGTACAATATATCAAGACTTTGACATACCATTTTCCTCATCCGTATAAAATCCACAATATAGATTAATCTGCCCTATGCATGCTTCATCAGTGTATTGATCTCCTTTAACATTGGAAGAATACCAACCAATGTAAGCAATGTCTCCAAATTAGTTAAGCGGAACAACAGGTCCCTTGCCCTATCAACTTCATGATGGTATTTGTGCATGAAACCAACCAATGAAGGATACTCCTCACGAACTCTGCATGCAGGTTCATACAAAGATATCCATCTAGTCTCCACATCCTTCAGAAGTTTTTTGCCATCTGTAATTCCAATTGCAAATTTTTGGAACTCGAGAAAATGCTTTGGGCTACTTGACATATAGGCATGAAGTTCTCTTATGATGTCTTCTAATTTAGCAACATTTTCGTGGTTGCTTACCATTTTATATGCTAAATTCATTTTGTGAGCCATACAGTGAATTGGTAGCATATATGGGGCCACTGTTGTTTGTAATCTAACACACAGCCCTATTCGGTGACCCTGCATGACAGATGCACCATCTGCTCCAACGCATACCAACTTCGTAGCAATTTCATAATCAGTCATACCAGCAACATCTTTCAAATGAGAAACAACTATTTTATATAGGTTTTCAGCATTGCAGTTTTCAACCATTTTCATAACACCCAACAGATGAGGTGTCCTTATATGATTTTCTAATGTATAGATGTGGATACATACCCATGCGGTGTTGTCGACTGCTGTGACTTCATCAATTGAAAGAGAGATAAAGTTTGCTTTTTTTACATTCTCTTTCAAATCTTCCTTCTCTATCATCGAGAGGCATTTTTCCATTTCCCATCCACTACTCTCAGACCAATGAGACTGAGGTACATTCAGCATTCCATTAAATTGATACAAAACTTTGAAATCGAGGAAATCCAACATCGCTCTTCCTTTTTTAAGTATTTGAAAAAGAGTAGAGAATTGTATGAATTTTGCATGTAGATTTGTTTCTTTCATCTTACCAATATGCGATGTGATCGTTCCTCCCTTTTCCAACAGATGTCTGTGTTTTTTCTGCTCTGCCTCATATTCCGCTGTGTATCTAACATGCATGCACTCCTTTTCAGTTTTCCACCTATGTGTTTTGATTTTCTAGCCATCTGCCCCCATTACAGTTAAATATTGTTTTCCACAATGTTTTTCTATAGTGTCCAGCTTCAGTTGCATTTTTTGTTGCTTTCCCAATTTCCACGTACATATTGTACATGTACATTCACATGGGATTTCTTCAGAATTAGATGATTGTACAGGCTCAATAAATGGAAATTTAGCTGCCCAATCAAACTTGTATGTCCTGCCAATGGTCCACATATTCTTATTCGTTTTCAATGCTTTACTTTTTTGAGTAGAATTTTGAGCAATATCACAATCACCTGGTTTCCTCTTTCTTGGACCAGAGTTTGATTTTGATTTCTGTCTTCCATTTTGCTGAGTGTTTATATCTGTGATATCTAGCTGCACTTCTGGTTGCACCCCAATAGGAACAATATCTTCAAGATCTGGCATATTATCGTAGGTTTCATTTGTTTGACTGTGATACTGTGCAGAATGCATGTCCACCTCAATAATACCTTCCACATAGTCAGTATTCTGATTCTTTTTGGTGGCATCTATATGATTGGTATTTACAATATCTGTATCCGCAGAGTTTCCAAAATACTTGAAGAGTGATTTCTGAGATTTCTTCGTATTCTTTGAGCTGGCACCTTCCATTATTCTAAAAGAGTCCTGCGTCAGCAAAAGAACCAAGAAGCGACTCTGTCCAGTATCTGAGGTGTTGTCGCACGTGAACTGTCTGAGGTCGCGCGTCAACTCTGCCCAAGTCATGCGTCAACACTTCTTTCTGTCGCGCGTCAACCCTTTCTCTGTCGCGTGTCACTTCCTAGCCCAAGTCGCGTGTCAGTAAAGCTCTTGTCGCGCGTCAATACAACTCTTGTCGCGTGCATCAGTACAGCTCTTGTCGTGCATCAATACAGCTCTTGTCGCGCATCAGTACAGCTCTTGTCGCACGTGCATCAATAATGCCTTGTCGCGCGTCAACACTTCATTTGTCGCGCGTCAACAATCACAGGCTAACAGTAATATGAATCTCTGGTGCTCAAGGGTATGCGAGTTCAAATTTCACAGTATTGGTAATTTGGTAAGCTACTTGAGGTATACTACCTGGCGAATCACATAGGTTTTTATAGGAGATGTTTTCAAATGAAGGCGAAGCCGACCCCCAAAAAAAATATACTATATATTTTAGGCGAACAGGACACCGACCCACTCCGAATAATTCACCTTTTCAAATTTTCCTAAAATGAAATTTTTGCCATATTACGAATATTCGCAAGCTAAAATTATCCCTGCGTCAACAACAGGTGAAAAATCGATGGCGGTCAAAAAGTAGGTGGGAGTGGTTGATGGCTAGTGTGAAACACAAGGGCGTTAGTTTGGCTGCGAGTTAACACCATGTGAATCAATGTAAATCAGGTGAATTGTACTCTGTAAATGACACAGGGGATAATAGAGATAGGACAAAATAAATTTCGAGAGGAAAACTGAATAAATATTTTGATAAAAATAAAGACAAGGTGACTGATGTCAGTTGCAATAACCGATGTCGGTTAAGGTGTGACTGATACCTGTCATAAGATGACCGATGCCGGTTTCAAGAACCGATGTCGGTTAAGGTGTGACTAATACCGGTCATAAGATGACCTATGATGGTTACTATGAAGAATAACAGTTTCAGCAAAAATAGCAGAAATTGGTGATTGTTAGACACGGAGACTGTATTAGAGGACTATGATCAAAATATAGAGATTATGGTGACACATAGAAACCTTTAGACAGAAAATAAGGTGAGATGAGTGTTTCTCTAGATAAACTTATCCAATAGAACAAGGAACTGACACCGGTTTGGTAAACCGATGTCGTTCAAATGTAAACCGATGACAGTCTTGGGACAAATGTTGGTTACTGTGAAATCTGAAGAATGAAGAAAAATGAGGTGTTGTGAATTTAGATTGTATGAAGAATCAACCCATAAGCCTGGGTATGATAGGATGATGCCCTGACACACTTAGAGAAAATTAGAATACTCCGACTATGATGGCAGAGTGTGAAAGGGAAAAAAAATATGAAGAAAATGTATCCTCTCACCTCAAAATGCAAGTCAAGCACAAAGCTATGAAAACACGTAGTCCTAAAAGTGAATTTTATATTTATTGTAGCTTATGCTATTTATGACCGACACGTGAATTCATAATAGAGTTTTTGGGTTGGGAAGGCATCCTATAAAAAAGGAAATCTAGAGGGTGAGGTTTCAGGTTATGTTATGGTGGGGGGCATTCCTTCCTCTGATGGGGTACTGGATAGACATAACCAGCTAGGGATCACCTGTCAATCCTCTTATCGTGTGATCGTTAATAGGGATTCCCAGGTAAGATGTCATTTAAGAAGGTGTGTATATTTAAATTTTTATAAAGTTTGGAAAGAGAAAGAGAGAGCAGCAAGTGCTTTCTACAGTTCAATTTTGTCAACCATCAGTTGGGCATGACTTCCTGTGTATAGGTTGCCCTCATTTTTAATGTGAGCTATAATGCACAAAATCATAATGTAATGCAATTGTTTTAATACCCAAATCAAAATATGATATTTGATGTAGAAAATGATGAACAGGAAGAGAGATTCTTTTTCACTAATGCAATGCAAGAAAGAAGAAGTGGTTCATTTTAAGCCCCAAATGACAAATGTCGTTTAGACAATTAGAAGAAAGAAATATTACCAAGGATAAGATTAAATGTGTAATTTAGAAATGAAAGAAACACACCAAAAAAAATTCCCTATATGAAGAAAATGAAATGAACCCAAGAGAGGGTCCCACCGGGCGTGCCAAAATGTTTCACCATTTTTTTTAAATTTTAAGACGAAACAGATAAGGGTGTGGGCCAAGGAGGAATACTTCTTGCGATAGTTGGTTTGAAGGTTGTGCGCGTGTTCTGACTTCTCGATCCAATGCTGACTGTGAGAGATTCCTTTTGGATAGAAGGAACTACCTGGAATACACAACAAGACCAAAAAAAGAGGAATAAATAATATATGTCAGTGGGTTGTCTAGTGTGTGCTAGATCCAAGAAGTGTGATACTTCCCCGATGGCAGTGAACCCACTGTTAAATATAATTTAATGTAAGAAACAACATAACTAAAAAGAATCCTATTGTAATTGATATGATTTAGGTATCTCAACAAAATACAAGAAGCAAGTCTAACATAACAAGCTAGGTTATGATCATATATGGAGGTGGGGTATTTGGTCATGGTTCTGGTACTGGTTAGGGTTAGGTTCTGGGTCACTTAGGTTGTTTGGGTGAAGATTATTAGGTTCTTTTGTTGATAGGATGGCAAAAACACAGAGACCGGTATTGGTCAGATATAAACCGATGATGGTTTAGAGAGAACTGACGACAGTCATGGGTAACCAGCGTCGGTACAGTTGGGATGATAGGAACTCAACAAGACCTGATTGTGGAAATTGATATGAGATTAGACAGAGATAAAAAGGTGAATGATGAGGTTTGTGGGGATCTTAGGAACACTCAGAGATGTATAAAGGTTGTGTATAGATGATCAAATGGTATGGTGGTGAAAGGTTGAGATTGTAGGAAAGTGAATGGTGGGGGAATGGAGATGCTAATATAAAATGATAACAGAGATGACAAAAGCCTTTAAAACGGGATAAGGATGAAATGACACAGGTGATAAACACACTTACTAATATTGCATATCTAATGTTTGGGTGGTGGTGATGATTAATTGGTGGATGGAGCTTGGTGCCGCGGTGGTGCTTCCCGGAATGCTACCGTGAGAGCGATACCTCTAGATTTTTCCTTATGTTGGCTATGGCTGCATGGATGTGCGAAAGAGCTCTGGTTCTTGCTTGCATACATATCTCCTTTTGCTGCAAAATTTGAAAATGTGTCCAACCTCTCAAACAAGGTTAACAAAGTGAATAAATGGTAACCGATGACGATTTTGGGTTGATCGACGTCAGTTTCGGGATGACCGGCATCAATTAAGGTGGGATTCCCTAGGTTTACTAAAAATTGCAAATCTTCCTAATCATTTGGGCCAGGTCTGTCCATATTTCACGCATCAAAATAGACATTATATTTTTTAATGAGCGGGAATGTGGTTAGAGGAATAATAGGAATTGATTTTTAGAGTTGAACTAAGTCTTAGTTAGTTATGGTGAGTAGATAGATACTAAAAATAGGTTTATAAAGAGGTGTCTAAGTGAGGTGGTGGGGTGGGGTGGAAATTGGTTTAGTTAAGATAATTAAATAATGAATAAAGTGAAGATGAATATTAATTTAATAAAAGTGATTAAATTAATATTAATGTGTGATGTGAGGGTCATGGTTAAGTAAAAGTGTTTAAGTTAGTTGTTCGAAAGGGGACCAAGGGGAGTGTGACCCAATTTTGGTGTCTACACTTATATGAAACAAATTATCTTCTTGCATCCTATTAAATATCAAAATATCATCAAGGTACACAATCACAAAAAAAAATTAAAATGGTTTTAGGACTTAATTCAGCAATCTCATAAAAATACTCCATGTGTTATTCAATTCAAATAGCATTAGAAGCCACATAGAGAATCCCTCTTGCACATTGAATGCAATCTTCCATTCATCTCCTTCCCCTGTGTGAATCTAATGATATTTTATCTTTAAATAAAATTGTTGAAATATATTGCTCCACTTATACAATTCATGATGGCATCCATACATGAAAATGGATACATTTACTTGATTGTGATGTTGTTAATGGTTGTGGAATTTTTTACGCACACATGACACACTACCCTTCTTCGGTTCTACAATTTTCGAAACCACATGCAGGCTTAGTCTCTCGATGATAATTCATTCATCCATTAACTACTAAATTTGCTTACATATCTATATGTTCTCTTACAGTGACATTTTTTTGACACCTTGTTCAAAAAAATCAATTGTGGAATTAAATCCATGTGGTGACTTATGTTGCTCATAGGCAGTAGCCCTTTAAATTAAGTACTAGGAACAATTTTTTCTTAAGTATTTATTGGGATGTATTTTCATATACCTTTCTTGGAGGGAATGTGACTATGTCATGGCATTTGTAATTCATTTTTCGGTTTATCCATTTATGCATATTGTATATTTGAATAGTATTGTTATTATATAGTCTTAATTGAATATTATGCCTATAACGCTTATTTCACTAAATCTGGACTTATTCCAGTCCAAGCAACAAAAAAATATAACCAATATTGGAATCCAAAAGTACTTGTTTTGGATTCAAAAATGTTAAATATTGGAATTATCTGGACTCCAAAATCACACATATTGGATTCCAATATTGCATATATTGGAATCCAAAATCACATGTTTTGGAATCCAAAATCACATATATTGGAATTTACTGCTCTCCAGCATCCTATATATTGGAATCCAAAAAGTCAAATATTGGAATCCATTATATGGGCTAGCATCTGCTAGGAATTATCTGTGCTTTGGACTAAATAGAACATGTATATGTTTTATACGGGCTAGCAGCCGCTAGGCATTATTTATGATTTGTTATGTATAGAACATGTTTCTATTTTATAAGGGCTAGCAACTACTAGCCATTATTTATGTTATGTTATATACAGAAAATGTTTAAGTTTTAAACAGGCTAGCAACCGGTAAGCATTATTTATGCTTTGTTATATACAGATCATGTTTCTATTTTATACCCGGTCTAGCGGACGCTAGGCATTATTTATGACATGTTATGTACAAAACATGTTTCTATTTTATATGGGATAGCGGATGCTAGGCATTATTTATGTTTTGTTATAAACAGAAAATTTCTCTATTTTATACGTGATATCGACTGCTAGACATTATCAATGTTTTGTAATAAGGTTCTTATCAGTGTTTAAATGTCTTTAAGATTAAACTATGAAGATTTGAATAATTAAAATGCCTTGTGGCCCAGCAGCTGCTAGGCTAATGAAATTCAAGAGATTTGAGACACTTCCAGGTTCATGCAGTATGATGTGATTGAACCTCAGTGTAACCGAAGAATTACTAAAGATATTTGGAAAAAATTAGAAGA
Organism: Taxus chinensis; assembly: GCA_019776745.2. Classification (NCBI taxonomy): domain Eukaryota; kingdom Viridiplantae; phylum Streptophyta; class Pinopsida; order Cupressales; family Taxaceae; genus Taxus; species Taxus chinensis. The sequence continues at coordinate 602,238,995 of CM034151.1, read as the reverse complement.
GGGTGACAATTTAGAGTAGGAGAATGTAATTAGCTGTAAAACCAATCCATATATATTTGTGTATTCAATTATAGATATGAAATAAATTTAAATTTCTTTACTAAAGATAGGAATGTAGAAAATCATTTTAAGAATTGTTGGAATTTTATTGTAACACTATTCCCGAAGATCTGGGATCCCAAATTAACAAAATAAATCATAGTGAAGCTCCAAAAAATAAGCTCCCTCGAATTCAATTTTTGATCAAATATCATCCTGAACATCTTCTATTTTCCTTCAATGGTTGCAATAAAGGCCATAATGTGGTGTTAAATTTGACGCCCATTTAGACATTTTTTATCATTTTTATTCATAAAATAGTTACAAATATTTGAAATAATTGTCACATATGATTTGCATATTTTAGATATGACCTTCAATTTTGCTAGAGATTTATTTATATATTAATTATATTATAAAAAATTATGTATATACAGTATAATTTTATATTTATTTTATGAACAGTGTAAAAAAAACTATTTTACAATTTTTCAAGGGAAATTTTTTCTCATAATTCACCACATATGTTATTCACTCATATTGTCAGCTTATAATCAGTGAAATATAAATCCTCCCAACTTATATTTTGACAATCTCAGCATAATATAATAGAGTTAAGCAGTACATTCTTAATAACATATGAATGTATATATTATTGACAATGTTAAGCAGTTCCATCATAACAACATTCTGAAAAGATAAATAGTTATTTAGCATTTTCTTGCTCCAAATATTGGATGCCCTCTACCACATTCAATCCCTGAGACACTATTTGTGATATTTTTGTGCAAATTGACCATAAACCATTTATCTTTTGTACAATCTTTGCATCTTCTTTTCATCCCCACCATAAAATTTTCAGGAGGGTTTCCCTTTGCACCTAATGTAATACACACAGTGTTTTTACAACTGTATGAAAAATCATTTCTACTCCAAACCTTTCTAGGTCTCTTATTGATATTCCCTCGAATATATTGAAATGTTCCTTTCCCCGAGTGAGTCTTGGATACAATACAGTTGATATTTTTTATTGAATCCCACTTATATCTTTTTAACATCAGCAGAAATAATGTTCTCAGACCAGAATCCCAGTTCACGGTATGGTGATAATAATTTTATAAATTCTGACAAGCCACCTCACAGGTTGATAATTTCCATACCAAACCTGAATGACATCTTCCTATTATATGTTTTGTTTATCCCATATAGTAGGTCCTCCATATCTAAAATAAGTAAATAATTCTTATCACTACCTACAGGGAAGTAAACATATATATTTTCATCAGCCACATATCAATTATAACTAATTGAAATAAACAACATTTTAGCTTACGGATAATAGTTACCAATTGAGATTGTGGCTTGGATTACATCGCCTTTACACATTGTTTCATCTATTGATGTAAGAGCTATTTTAAATAAACATTCATCAATTCATAATCTATTTCTTGTTATTGAAAATGTGAGCATAATGTATTTGAAACAAACATTAATCAATTTCATGTTGTGGCAAATGAAAGCTTAATTGGATAAACATACTATTTTCTGTGGTGATATGGTAAGTACAATATCAATTTTTCTTTGTCTTATAATTCAAATTTAGTGGTCGTTAGGCTATGCTTATATTCGTCGAACCACCCTTTGGTAGAAAACAGTCCTCAGCTATTGATGAGGATTTGTAACCACTAGGCTATGCCATCATTGGCTAAACTACACTTAGCTAGAAAACCTTTAATGAGGCTAGCCAAGTGTTTCTTTACATACGTATGAGTTCGATCAAGCCGTATGTAGTTCTTGTTTATGATGATGTTGAAGCCAAAAAATGTTAATTCAATGTAAGTAACCATTATGCAGTACTGAATCAGTGAAACATTGTAAATAGTATACAGTTGTAAATCAACGAGATATTGATGAATGTAAGGATTTTTAATCTAATCATTATTGTATTGAACGTGGATTCATCACATGGGGTTCATTAGATAGGCAATATCCATGAGTTTATATTGAGGTAATTAAAATTAATAAAAGTAAAGTTAATATACCAGTAGACATGATGGGGTGAAAGGGTTTAATTTATTAATATTTTGAATCAGGTATTAGGGGTAGGTTAGAGAGGTGGGCCAAAGGAAAGGGAGGTTTAATTTTAATATAAAAATTTTTAAACATTTGAACCCTAGTTTTCAAAACTAAATACTCTAAAATTGTAAAAGGAGTGTGGTCATAAAGTTAAATTATAATATCTTTTTTGAATTAATAAATCTCAATTAAGAGATTCTTAACCTAGAAATAATAAGATGGTAGAAAATTATATGAAGAACTATTGATAAATTATTAAAGCTTAAAATTTATAAGGTAATTGATAATAGGTCTTGAATGGCTTCAAACTATCTTTCAAGAGGAAATGCATATTAAAAAAATTGAGTGAGAAATATGATATATTTTTTGTTTAGTATATTAGGGTAGAAATAAAAAGGAGTGAAAAAAATTGTAATGGAAAAATAGGTAAGTAAGGTACATGGAAAAAATAGGAGGTATTTTTATTCTAATAATGTAACAAGAGGGGTATTATCAATTGAATAATTAGAGGTAAAAACTAGAATTAAGGGTATTCTTTAATACCCTTCGAACGCACGTGCTATACCATAATTATACTAAGTGAACCCCCCGTGGGATGCATCGAGTCCTCTAAGATTTATACTTCATTTTAAATTTTTATCATAGCTTACAAATGGATTTCCTTAAACTTTTTCTTCTACCGTATGCCAAGCATATAACTAATGTCTATTAGTTATCATTTCCGATAAATTTATGGGCCTTATAAATGATTTTGTTTTAAAATAAACATGGCTAACATACCGGGTTGTGAGTGTGTATTCATGTTGGATACATCTGCGCCGTCCATTGTTACATTCGTTGGTTGTTGGTTGTCTGCATAATCATTTATTTTCTTCTAAATTTTTTGGGCTTATTAGCAGTTTTCTTTGGATATTCACACGATTAACATACCTATATTTGATAGCGTATTCATGGTCATTGTGCCCAATTCCTCCACATTTGTCATCTAAACTATAAAAAATAAAAGTTTGATAAAAAAAAAATTGAAAACCATGGAAATTGAAAATAGAGATCATTAAACACATTTATAAAATGATTGAAGGTAAGTCACCATGTTGAATTGGTTGTGTAGCATCAAGGTAAAATGATTATACATCAGGTTTTATAGCTTTGTGGTTGAGTGTATAAATAATAAATGTGTAAGTAGCATATACCTAGGTTAAAATTCATTAAACAAAATCACTTTTTGAATTTTTCTTTGGCAAAGAACCTTTCTTCATATGAGAATAGTAATGTTTCAGAAGCATTTCTTGACTATGTGTCTCAACAATAAAAATAGTAGATAGTTTAGAATCCACTAATGCACAGAGTGCGACACTATCGATGTAAAGCACTAGTACTAGAGAATTTTTTAGCAGCATCGAGTGAACATCTCAACACAGAACTCATACGATATTTCATAAGGAAAAGGATGGATGTTTCCTTATAGGCCAATTTCACTTGCAGTTACCAATTTTTGTGGTAGTTTCTCCATCCAATCCCTAGTGACATGTTCTCTATAATCATCATTATTGTCACAGTTTTGCACACCATATATTGTGTACATAAGATAAAAACTTTTTAATATCCTATTGATATCGTAGATTCTGTGGCATCCATCCAAAATTGATACTCTGATGTCTTTAACTTTTTCCATGTATCTTTTTACTGTCTCTTAACAGTTTTGAATAACTAATTAGTATTAGTACAAAAATAATACAATCCAGCACACTGGTTCCGATAACTGTTAGAATCTCCATTATTACATTAGAAGACATATCGTTATCCAAATTATAAAAATCAGTGATCACACATTCAGCATTGAAAGGATTAGTCAAAGGAATTGTTAATAAAGTTGATGGAATCTATAATGGATATGCACATTTACAAAAAAAACTATTTGTGCCTTTCATCATCCTTAATTGTATATCTCCTTCCAATGATATCACATAGTTATCTAATATTGTCTAAGCCTCGATGGGAGGAACTTCTTCCACCTCATGATATTTTTTCCATTTTACCATACTTTTCCCCTCTATGGGAATCATATTTTATTTTTCCATTTCTATCTTCACCTAATAATACATACAACTAGCGGTAGTGTGATTCATGCAATTTAAATTTTTCAATTACATTGGATTCACTACAGGATTTCAATACAATATTATCTCGATGCTTATTTCTCAAATAATGTAGAAATTTTACTCTCATTTTGGTATCTCTTTTTATTCTCTGGATTTTCTATTAAACCAGCCTCAATAGACACATTTGATTTAGTATTCATTTTCAACTAATGCAATTTTGATTTATATGGGTCTATCTCCAATTTAGTCAAATATATTTTCCTCAGCATAGTAAATAACTTGGCATGTTTTGGAGGTGAAAGAAAACCTTTTCTATGCAAAACATGACAAACAAAAGATGATTTTTTGTTTCTATACAATTTTTTGAATACTGTAAATGGGTAAGTGCACCAATCTGGGGAGCCAAAAAGTGGACAAGAAAATGAAAATGAGTAAAACGTGATCATGTTACATTCTCTTTGGTTTGGTAATTCACAAACCTATAACGTGTATGCATTATATTGACTTATAAATTAAAAAGGTTTGAGCCCTATTCATTTTCTTTTGCACCAAATGCAAGTTTCATAGAAAAACCCTGCACTCGCATCTTATATTCAGCTTGCATCTATCTCCCACAATCATTTGAGAATCGCCACGAAGATTAGAATTGACAATGGCACCATGGAGAAGAGGAAGGAAAAATTATTTTCTCTAAATTGCATTGAAATTTGGTAATTATATAGTATAATTTAAATTGAATACATTTTTTTTACTATTACAATTCCACCTCAACCACAACCAAACCTTGCAATTCCTGTGAACCCTCCTAGCTCTCCTACAGTTGTCAAACATCCCTTGGGTAGTCAAGAGGATTTAGTAGCCCATATAGTGGAAAACAAGATTGAAATTGAGGAATTAATAAAAACAATGAGGGATTCCCATTCTATGAACCCCTATTGTGCCTCTCTTACAAACACATTGGAGGCATTGGTGTCTCAATTTGACGCGGAAACGAGTCAAATTGATTGTTGGACATCATATATAGAGATTTCTAGGGAATATTACGCTAACAATTTATCATATGCGGATGTAAAGAAAAAATAAATTACAAAAGACCTCATATGTGCCTTATTCACGGACCCCTGCACTAATTTTCTTGTTTCGTTGTCATGCAAACAGTTTCTAATCCACTGGTGCAATAATGATTTGATTAACAATAATGTTTGGGACTGATGGTGGATGGTGTTTGATTTCCCACCTTGCAATAACAACTAGGTTCCACTATAATTTTTTAGGAAACTCTATTGTGAGTTTATCCTCAATGAGATCCCAAACTATTTTGATAATGTTGCTATGTCAAACACATTTTTGAGTGATACATTTGGATTCAAGACATCAGTGACACCTTCGTAGGTATTTTTTTATTTTTTATTATGTATGTTACAAAAAGATCTAAGTACTCTATTTACTTATATATGTTAAATTTTTGAAATAATTGTATTTGTACATGTATGCATTAATATTACAGCATGTGGGAGGGACATCATCATCCTGACCATAGGTTGCGAGCACCATACCTATGTAGACATTCACAGAGGTAATTTAGAATATTAATTGTGTAAAATTTTCACGTATGAAAATTATATATATATATATATTGAACTCAAATATATGTCTATATATGTATGTATGTATGTATGTATGTATGTATGTTCTTGTATATATATTATATTTGTTCAACTAACTTGATGTGATACATGTTTCATAAAGTTAATGGCTTCACTAGACACACCACCATCTTTACGAGCAGTAGAGAAATGTGTTGCCACTGCGATTTAATTTGCACAGTAAAATCACCGAGGTATTCAAAATACATGTATTTTCATTAAATATCTCGTGTATGTTAAATTATGTTTAAAATAATGTCCTTCATTGTAGCTCATTATTAAATTATGTTAATAATGTCCTTCATTATGTATACATAGGAGCGACATGTGACAGGTAGCAGCCTTGATCACATGATTCACAAGCATGGCACAATAAAAAAATAGTTGTATATTGATAAAATTAGTTAAAATATTGTCATTATGTATATACATGTACTTAGTTAGTGCAACTCTTTTAATTTGAATTCAAAAAATGTATTGTTAACATAGTTTTATTTTGGATAATGTTTATGTTTGATATTGTGATCTTATGTATATGTAGGGTTCAACCCCTTCTATTTTTACTTCGAGGGCATGGACTCCTCGAGCTCATCATTTTGATACCCTTTTTTGCACTCCAGGAGCTCCTAATGACTCATCTAAGCGTGAGATGTAGATTCAATGTGACCGAGAGATTGCGATAAGTGTGTGTAAATGTAAAAAAATTCATTGGCATGGTCTTATACATGTTCAAAACTTATATATTAATTTTTGACAAAAAAAATTGTTTGCATTTACAGGTTCGACTAAAATCAAGTTTATAGCAAAAGAGGACTCGTAGTATGGATCGTTTGGAGGATCAGAATTCATCTCACAGGTCTCCCTCTACATCTAAGGGAGGGCCTTTTTCGAGCAAGGCCAAGAGAGGGATATATTTTGATGATTAGGATATGTGTGTGTGTGTGTGTTTGTTATGACCTTTTTCTTGTATGCCTATGTGCATGTCATTGTATGCACATTCGACATTTTATGTATGCCTATATGGCATTCACTTGGTATTATGTGACCTATTCATGCATTTTTATATTTATTGTGCATGTTTTTTGGAATATATTGGGTAAAAGGAGGGTTTTAGAAGGTCCCACAACCTTTATACAAAAGATCCCATCAGGCCAGATCAAGCAAAAGACTTAGCAAAGCAAAAATACCAGAGAAGATTCCAAAAAAGGAGGATGAAGAAAAAGCCAAACCAAGAAAAAGAAGAGATACATTAGATGAGCTTCTTCAGCTCAGAAACAGCATTTTTTGCTCTAGGAGAGCCAGAGTCATTTGCAAGAAGTTCAGTCAGCTTGATAAGCTTCCGAGCAGTCGTCAGCTATGGCCGCCCTAGTGGATTCCGTGAAGTCCTCCCAAGCTTTCAGAGCCTTGAAGGCACGCTGCAGTTTACTTAGAATGGAGGAAATCATGTCGGCTCTGTTATGATCTTTTTTAGCTTCAGACAGACTCAGTATTAGCAGTATTTGAATCCATAACAGGAGGGGAATGAGGAGTGTCAGCAATAAAATCTTTTTTGTCAGAGGGAGCCTTATTACCAGCAGACTGAGAGATGGGTTCCGCCACATGTTGATTGATGTCAAACTGCTCCGCTTCCGGGGAGTCAGGGTACAGTTGAGCCAGGCCCAAAAGATCAGCAACGCGAGAATAATCAGGGCTGGAGACAGGAGAAGGAGCATGGCCATTGGCTTTTGTGTCCTCCAAGAATAAACACGAGATGGGCGTGGGAAAAGAGGGGGTGGCAGGGGGAATGGAGGCGTCGCGGGGGGGCTCACGATAGCCACATCAGAATCCAAACCGGAGGAGAGGAGCAGGCGCGCGACGATGCCGAGAGGAGCGGAGGGAGGAGGAGGAGGGGCGAGGAGAAGGGGAGGGGGAGCGGCGTCGGCGACCCATTTTGGGAGGGAAGCGGAGAAGGTCGGGATGGGAAGCGGCGACGGAGAAAAGAAGATAGAGTAAACCCTGGTGGAGGATGACACCCTCGCCCTCCCGAGCCAACATAACTGAATGTTCAAGAGACTAAAATAAGAAGGCGGCCAAATTGATTTTTCTCCCCCATCGGAGATGGGAGAGGATGAACAGATGGGGGCCAAAGACCAACCGATATCTGCCGTCGATAGTGAAGTACCGCATAATGGCTTCCGCCACTCTGTCCCAGGGAGAGGGTAGAGAGTCATGGGTATAGCCAGAAATATATTTCACTGGTCTGTCACCAGGGGCGTTAAAATCTTGAATTTCTGTGTGAAGCGAACGCCTGTAGTATATGTCACCCGCAGCAGGGAGCCCGGCGGCGTCAGCAATGGCGTTCGTTGAAATGGTGAAGCGAGTGCTGCCGATTTGAACCCAACCCCTCGTCCACGAAGCCGTGACCGCATAAGAAACCAGCGCAGAATAACCTGTCATTCTTTCCAGAAAAGTGGCAATTCCATTTTCTACTAATATGCTCCACACCTCACCATCATTCTTAATCGACTCACAGTTATCGGGCTCTAGTCGCTTCAATTGACCCCCCATGAGATGAAAGTTTGAATAGTAACAGAAGTGAGAATAGGGGAGGATGAAAACTAGCTTAAACAGGAGCCCGGCTAAGTAATTAAAGACCTCTCGCCACCTCCTCAGATGATTAATGTGGAAATAATGCTCATTCGTGTGGAGATTTTCCGCATCAATACAAGGCACCTTAAACGAGTATCCCTCGTTAAGTGTCAAATCAATTAACTTCACCATATTTACCGCCGCCCTTTGAGAAGGCCCATGGCGAGCTAGCCGAAACCCGAGTCAGCCCTTTAATCCACCAGTCAGCAATGAAAGATGTCCATTTTGAACAATTTGACAGAGGTCATTCGGAAAGTTATCAGTCCAACATTGTTGATTCTCAATGAGGACACCCATATTAGCAAGGAGATATGCCGCTTTATTTCCCTCTTGGAGGACATGCTGGAACTGGACTTGAAGGAAAGATCTTTACATACTTCTTATATCAGTAATGATGTTTCTAATCGACCAATGACCAGGGTCATTTGATTGAAGGAGTTTTATGATGTTGAGGGAGTCACTTTCAACTTGAAGGGGATCATTGCCCAAATTGATAGCCATCTCAAGGCCTTTGAGGATAGCCAAAGCCTCCGCATGATGGTTGGATCCAAAATTGAAATTGTGAGCAGAAGTAGCAATAATTAATCCCGAAGAGCAGCGAAGAATGGCCCCTCCTCCAGACTTACCTGGATTTCCTTTCGAAGCTCCATCCGTGTTGAGTTTTTTCCGGCCCTTTGGAGGGGGAAGCCAGCAAACTAAATTCCGATCAGTATGAGCACTTTTACAAGGAATGGATAAAAACTTCTGCCACTCCTGGGTGTGACAGAACTGGATTTTCTGCTGATATTTGGACCACGTGGTCAAGTTGATATTTTCTTGGAGAGCCAGAGCAATCTGAGTAGCCACCTGTCTAGGATTGAGACTTTTTTCTTTGAAGATTCTTCTGTTTCTTTCTTTCCAGATGCCCCATAATCCATGTGGGAGGAGGAGTTTCCAAGCCAAATTAAGAATCAGATGAGTGAAGGGAGAACTCCATTGAGAGAGGGTGTCCTGAATGGAATCTGGAAAGATCCAAAAGACACCGATCCTCGATAAGAGCCACTGCCAAATAACTTGCGAGAAAGAACAATGGATCAAAAGATGTGCTGAGGACTCCGCTTCATTGGCACATAAAACACATTTGGTGGGTAGAGAGAAACCCCTTCTTTTCATATTTTCCCCAGAGAGGAAAGCATTCTTAGAGGAGAGCCAAGAGAAAAAACCAATTTTGGGATTGATCTCCTTAGGCCAGAATTTAGTAAGAGGGGGGCCTTGGTCAGCACTATGCATCGAGAGATAAGCAGCCTTAACAGAAAAGGAGCCCGAAGGAGAGAGAGTCCAAATAATCTCGTCCTCATTATGGGAGAAAGGGATGTATATGGAAGAGAGCAACGCTCTAAGTGAAGACAGCAGGTTTCTTTGCAGGTCACTGATATCCTCCCATTCCTTGATATCCCATGAGGGAATAGAGTTCACCCTCTGCCAATAGCCCGAAGCTAATCTTCCATGTATATTAATGATACTTCTCTTGATAGGGTCCCAAGATGGATTGAGGTCAAGGGGTTCATCTCTGATCTAAGGATCCCTCCATAAATCAATGAGTCGCCCATTCCCGAATCTCCATTTAGTGCCAGCATGAATGATGGGAAGCGAGCTACATATAGAGTTCCATATGGCTGAGCCTCTAATAGGGATGGAAAGTGAGCAGGTCTTCATTATTTGCTAAATACTTAGCTCTGAGAAGGTGGGCCCAACAGGAAGCACCTTTAGCCACTTCCCAAGCAAGTTTGGCCAGGAGAGCCCCGTTCATCTCATTCATCTTCCGAAGACCGAGACCACCATGGAGAATTGGCTTACAAACCTCTTTCCAGGCCACAAGATGGATCCTTTTCTTATCTTCAGATCCAGACCACAGAAAGTTCCTTTGAATTTTTTCCACAACCTCCCTTATAGAACTGGGAATCTTGAGCATAGACAGGAAGTAAGTAGGAAGGTTTCGTAGAGTGGCTTTCACCAGCTGGAGCTTGCCAGCCTGACTGAGCAGAGCTTCTTTCCATGCAGCCAGCCTTTTTTTTATATCTTTCAATGACCGGATTCCACATATTTTTTGATTGTCTTCCATGGAAGAGGGGGATGCCCAGATAAGAGGCGGGGAAGGTCCAAAATCGAGCATCCAAATATATAAGCAATCTTTCTCTGAGTTCTGGGGGGGCGTGTTGATAAAGGAGATACTGCTCTTGATGAAGTTGACAGTTTGTTGAGAGGCTGATTGGTAAAGAGAGAGGATATCCATAATAGCCCTGGCTTCAATAACAGAAGCCAAACTCAGCAGTAAGGTGTCGTCAGCGAACTGGCTATGAGTGGCCGAAGGGCAATTTGAGGTGATTTTCATACCAGAAATGATGGATTGATTTTTAGCCGTTTCTAGAGCTCTGCTGGAGGGAGTCTGCCATAAGAACAAAGAGAAAGGGTGACAGTGGATCACCTTTCCTGATACCCCTGCTGCTTTTGAAGAAGCCCGAAGGAATGCCATTGATAAGAATAGAGAAGCAAGGGGTCGATATACATGAGAAAACCTAGCTACACCACTTTTTGTCAAAACCAAATTTTTCCAGGACCTTGATTAAGAAAGGCCAGCTGACTCTGTCAAAGGCTTTTTGCATATCCAATTTTAAGATCATTCCTGGGGACTTCACGAGAAGAGCCGAGTGGATGGCCTCATTATTGTGCATGTTAATACCATTTAGAACTCGATATTTTTGTATGAAACTAATATGGTATGCACTTGACAATATAAGACATTATGGATTATTTTTTCATTTATTGGTGTTATATACTAGCGTTTTCAATCTATAATATGCATAAAACTCTGGAAATCAATATTTATATAATGTATGTACATATAAAGATTTATCTAATCTAAGTAATTATGTGTTTCAATTTATCAATGTGTATATGTGTATTTATTGTACTATGTAGCATATATCCACTTGAATGAGGTTTCGTATGAGAGGTATTCGTAATTATGGGAGGCTTTAAGGAGTTGTCTCCACCATGCCACAATAATAATTGGATTCTCATGAATAAATCTGAACGGTGATTTTGAAATCTCAAAAACATACTTATCATAATAATGGAAAATAAATCCAACTAATATCAATTAATCATCAATAAGTAAATTAGTGGCAGGACAATCAATGTCTGCCACGTGTCACCTCCAATTTCCAAATTTCATTTCATTTAAATTCATCTTTAAAAAATGTTGGGGGAAATGAACTTGGAAAATATGAAGAAGTTGGAAAGCTGAATTGTTTTTATAAAGATAAGCTCGAAGCGAAGGAATCCATTTCGTAAGTAATTCCAGTCAAATTTGTTTTCTTTTTTCTGTTTATACCCGTTAAAACTAGCCTTGTTATTGCATCCTGATAAAAACAAGTTCCCTGGAGCTGAGGGATATTTTAAACTTATCACACAAGCACAAGGAGAATATCTCCAATAATACCATAAAGGATACCTATGACGCCATGAGAAAAAACCAACAAGGGCATAACCCTACCTTCCACCAACCGAATTCCATAGGCACTACCACTGCCATTGGCATTGTCAACAATCTAAATGGGAATAATTCTTCAACTTTCAAGTGTGGATTTCTTTCTTTAAACTTCCATATTCAATGACCACAACCAGAACCAGAAACAGAAACAAAAACATGACCAAGAACATGACCTAAACTAGGACCTAGACCAGTAATTTGAGAGGACTTCTGATGTTCAATTTTATTTTCCAAGATGCATTACTCCAATGTTTGAGAATGTTTCTCAAGATGAAATGAAATTCAGATTCATACACTAGATGATTCTTGAATGTCCAATCCTACCATAAACCCCATTAATCCTCAATCCTTGGATATAGGGAGACACCATTACTTGGCTTCCATTTATAACGATAGAGATATTTGTAATATCATGTTATGACTTCTAAATCTGTATGCATTTCAAGTTGTTTGGAAATCACATCACACCCTTCAATAGTCTTGATGACTACCCCTATCTTTTTGAAGGAACTTTTGAAATCATCCATGGGTTTATCATAGAAGGAATTATCAACAAATGGAAGGTCACTAAGTCGTAGGCTAGCTGAATCCCATTCAAAACTAAACAAGAAATATTTACTAGGTTAATGATAACCCTTGTGTGTTCTTATCCATTCTCTTATTTCTATGCTTGATGAATACTTTGAGTAAGTGTAAATTTGAAAGTTACGAGTTCTTGTTATTAAGTAGCAGTGCCAAATTTTTAATTTTCAAGGTATAATTATTATGTTGACAGTAATTTAGAAGCCAGATTAGTTTTGTTGATACTTAGTACTAATTACCCATAAAATATAATTCTCCAGCTTTCATTTGCTTTTCTCATCTTCCATGTCCTACTGAATAACCGATTTGACAGGAGAGTTTCCCTCTTCAATGGTGATACACCAAATATGAATATGATCCTCGAGAGTCGACCCTCATCCAACCATAATACCAGTACGAACTCATTTTTTTGTAATGTTATACAGTCATTGTCCTTTTTTCTTTTGTTAATAGATCTTGTTTCATATTTTCTATTGTAAATTCATATCTTATATTTATATTGAGAGCAGTGTGCGTGGATGTAGAGAAAGAATGGCGAAGCTGAGTGGAGTGGAGAGAGAAAAAAAAAGTTAAGGGCATGAAACAGGAGGTCCATTACCACCAAAATATTCCAAGGCCTCAACCGAAATGGAAATTACAATCTCATACATAGAGCCAAAATTATTGGAGGATTCATTTCAGAGCTGAACGGTGTCGTTGCTTCCAGACTACTTCGTCTACATGCGTAGTCCCTTAAGATCCCTGAGACCAAAAAAAGCTATAAATTTGATGGGTGATATCTCGGTCTCTATGGTACCTGGAGAGGTATCATCTGATCCTACACCTCCATGTTGGGACACTCTAGGAAATATTATCATGGTTTACTCCATCTCGATTTGGATCTCTCGTTGTGTTATTATTTGCAACCATGTGAAATACTGCACTTTGAGTTGATGTAAGGTTGTCCAATGCATTATTTTGAAAATGGATGATTGTGGCACTAAACTGGTTGTTCCAACACATCCAAGTGACCAAGTAAATGCTATTAGAGGCATTTTTTTTGTGTCATATGGTGTTGTTACTTCCAGGTTACTTCGTTTGGGAGTAGTCCCTTAAGAGCCCTGAGACCAAAAAAGGGTATAAATTTGACGGGTGATATCTCGGTCTCCATGGCACATGGAGAGGTTGCGTATGATCCTATACCTCCATGATGGGACCTTCTACAAAAAAATTTGTTGGTTTTCTCAATCTCCATTTTATTCTCATATTGTCCTATTGTTATCAATAGTGCAAAATATTATACTTTGAGTCAATGTAAGGTTGTATTATGTTATACTTTGCAAACGAGAGCTCGTGGGACCAATAAAACTATGCACACACACATATAAATGGCCATATACATGCTAGTGGAGGCATCATTTCACTTCCAAATGGTCTCATTGATTTCCAGCTACTTTGTCTAGGCATAGTCCCTTAAGAGCTCTGAGACCAAAAAAGGATATAAATTCAACGGGTGATATCTCGGTCTTTGTGGCACCTGGAGAGGTCTCATCTAATACTAAACCTTTGCATCGGTACCCTCTACAAAATCCTATCACTGTTTACTCCATGTCAATTTTTGTTCTCTCGTTGTGTTATTGTTTGCAACTATGATAAATATTGTAGTTTAAGTCAGTATAAGGTTATCCAATGCATTACTTTGTAAACGGATGATCATGGAACCGAACCGACTATGCCAACACGTCTGGGTGACCAGGTAAACACTATTGGAGGCATCATTTTAGTGACAGATGGTTTTGTTGCTTTCGGGCTACTCCATTCTAGCGTAGTCCCTTAAGACCCCCTGACACCAAAAAAGACTATAATTTCAACGGGTGATATTTGGGTCTCCATGGCACCTAGATAGGTATCTTATAATCCTACACCTCCATGTTAGTACCCTCTACAAAATTCTATCTTATTTTTCTCGATCTCCATTCGGTTCTCTCATTTCCCTGTTGTTTGCAACAGTGCAAAATATTATACTTTGAGTCAATGTAAGGTTATCGAATGCAATATTTTTCAAACGAGTGCTCTTGGAACCAAACCGATTGTGTCAACATGTCATGGTGACTAGGTAATTGCTATTGGAGGATTAATTTCAATATGGGATGGTGTCGATGCTTCTAGGCTACTTTGTCTGAGCGTAGTCCCTTAAGAGCCTTGAGACCCAAAAAGGCTATAACTTTAACGGGTGATATCTTGATCTCCGTAGCACCTGGAGAGGTATCGTCTGATCCTAAACCTATACATTAGGACCCTATAAAAAATTATGTCTTGGTTTTCTCCATATCTATTTGATTCTCTCTTTGTTCTATTGTTTATAACAGTGCAAAATATTATACTTTGAGTCAATGTAAGGTTGTTTGATGTTATATTTTGTAAACAAAAGCTCATGGGACCAAACCAACTATGCACACAAATCTAGATGGATAGGTAAATGATAGTGGAGGAATTTTTTTGGTGTAGGACAGTGTCATTTCTTCCTATCTACTTTGTCTGTGCGTAGTCCCTTAGGATCCCTGAAACCAAAAATGTTATAAGTTTGTCGGGTGATTTCTCGGACTCTATGGCACCTAGAAAGGTCTCATCAGATCCTCCACCTCCATTTTGGTACTATCTACAAAATTTTGTCTCAGTTTTCTCTATATTGATTTGGTCCTCTCATTTTCCTATTGTTTGTAAAAGTGTCAAATAGTGCAGTCTGAGTCAACGTAAGGTTGTTTGATGTTATATTTTGCAAACAAAATAACTGACTGCACACACACGTTGAGATGGCATGGTAAATAATATTAGAGGTTTCGTTTTGGTTCTGTACAAGGTTACTTCATCTGGTCGTAGTCCCTTAAGATCCCTAAGACCAAAAAATGATATAAGTTCATCGAGTGATTTCTCAGACTCTGTGGCACCTCAAAAGGTCTCATTAGATCCTACACCTCCACGTTGGTACCCTCTATGAAATCCCATCTCAGTTTTATCCATCTTGATTCGGTCCTCTCGATGTCTTATTGTTTGCAAAAGTTCCTAATAGTCTAGTCTGAGTCAGTGTAAGGTTGTTCATTACCAACCACAAGAATAATATAGGTGGTTCATACAATATAGGTGGTGAAATAAGAATTTTAATAAGATATTTTTACAATATAGGTGGTGAAATGAAAATTTATGTTTATTGTTCCTTTCTAATATTTAATTTCCCTTAGCTTCTCTTGGCTTCGAGAATAATCAATTCTCTACTAACAGTGCCAACCACATGAAGGTGCAAGGTTTTTTGGCATCACTAACCTACATAAACATGTTAGTAAGCAATTAAATAGAATTTTAAATCCTAAATAATTTAAACAAAATCATTAAAGTAAATATTCAAATTAAATTCATGAAGAACATACCTTTGCAAATTCAATCCAATGAACCATGAGGATCAACTCTACTCTTGACAGTAGCAATAATTGCTTCATGATCTAGTTCATGAACCTTCCATAGATTCTTGTTTAATGGTCTACCTCGATATTTTATCAATTGAAGATTTTTTGCAAAAACCAAATGTGAATAGTGAAGTATCTTTCAATGTACTTCATAGCATTTAAAAAACCAAGTATTTTATTTTTTTATAGGATATCATTGAAGCCATGCTCCAATGACTACCACTAACCCAGTGGGATACTCAAGGCCTTCACCATCAATGACTATGGAAGTCAAATTGTTTTCCCTCTACACAATGAGACAAGAAGTAGTTTGTTCCCTCTTCGTTAAATTTTGTTGCAATAACTACAAAAACATGGCCTACATCACAAAGTAAAAACTCAAGTCAAATTTAAAATACATTAAGATTTGATCATTTAATAATTTATAAATCTAAAACATGACATACATATACACCTTGTTGCACTAAATCAAAGACATTTTCAAAGTCAGGTGATGTTGTCATATGATCTAAAGACACTGCAAGTTGTAATACTCTTGGAACTTGGTATGTGTCTAGTGAAATTAGAGGTCTAAAAGTCCATTCATCCACCCACTTCTATGAATCACATTCATTCCATGTAAAATCAATGCATGATATACAAAAGCATGACATGCATCTAGTATAAATATTCCAAGCACTTGCATTTGAACTACGGAATGAGTGCATATCACTTGATCCTGCAACTGTCCTACAATCTTCATAGCTTACCAAATTTTATTCCTCTATCAACTAGAAATATCTACAAACCCTTGATCTCTCTTGAGATTCATGTCCCATGTTCTTGGCACACCAATCAACAATGTCTTTTGTATTTGTAAATTTAGCACCATCCTTGAACTTTAACTCTTCTCTTGCAAGTGTTCTTTTCATGCATGCTCTTGCACCATCATGCTCTCCTTTTCCATTTCCTTCCTCAGTAAAACTCTAGATATGTTGTACACATGTTTCTTTGTGCATCCTTCTTAGCCAATAAAATATATGTGCATTCTTGAATTATGATGTGCAGTTGTCTGGCCAAATGTGATGTTGATTGAATATAATGTTCCTCTCATTCAAGTTCACATAAAACACCTGGAAACACCCTTGCACATATTTTGTAGAATGTGTCTAATCATCACTGATGTAGAAATGATACTCTCTTAAGATTTTTTGATCTTGCTCAATGCTTTCAGAGAGTACATGAATGCTATATGCACGAAAATAGTAACTTGCACTGACTTATAGTATTGATATTGAACCTCCATTTGTGGCTGCAATGTGTAATTCTTTGCAAAGTCAAATACTGAAACAATAGTACCAAGTGGGAATGTGTCCTTTCTTAACTTGAATTGTTCATCCAACATTGAGCTCTATGTGTGTGTCTTGCATACTCATAAACAATTTCCTCTCTGAATTTGACCATATATTCTAATACATGTAATTGTTTTATAACAAGCTCACGCCTTTTAGATTCTTTTCCATTTTTAATTAATATGCCACTGATTTATATATTCTAAAACCAACTAATTTTTTTCCTATTGAATTTGTACTCTCCTCATGGATACAAATTTTCAATTTTTTGCAAGCCACCACATATGTTGCATGTTCCATCCAAACATGTTTTGTTATTAAAAAAATGTCTAGTTGATTTTTCACAAAATATCGTAGGAATAAATTCCCTTGCAAATTTTGGTGGGACATTTAATCCACACTCCTACAACACGATGTCAGGTATGCAAAACATAACGTATTTGACAAAAAACATCATAATGCATTGAAAATTCAACATGATTCCCGCAGCGACAAGTAATACTTGAGTGATTGATTTTCATAAAAGGGTTTATTCATTTCAAAGAATCTTTGGCTAATGTTAATTTGTGGATTTCCATTCTTAAACTTAGAGAACAATTGTGTTTTAGTTATATCCAAGAAATGTTTTACACATAATTCACGATTACGAGAACTTATTCTTCTTTTTAATATATCTCTTCTATTTGGTGAAACCCTTTTGTTCTCATTCCAATACTTTATAAGTAATTTTTATAGAATGTCAGATGTATTCTTGTCTTTCCATGGGATTCTACTAACGAATGCCCAATAGTCGATGTTATTGACTCACTCAAGATTTTTGTGTCTCCCTATTTCTTTTTCTAGTATTTTTATGTTTAGCTTCAAAGCAATGTTTGTTTTTTAATCAAGCGTTTATTAATTATTTTATCACTTACTATACAATCAGTAAGTGCAAGCCTTGTAGCATTACTATCTTTGGTGAGTCTGTTGACACCTACAGTTTGGTATGCTTTATGTATATTTTCAACAATTTCTACATTTTGATCAGCAACATTAGATGTTTTTAACCCCAAGGTATTCATTGTAGGTATCATTTTAATTTATTTCATCAATGTAATAAATAATTGACATCTTTGTGTGTCATTTAAATTCTCAAAGTAATTATCCCAAATTCCACTAGCTTTACTTCTCATATTTCTTTCAAACATTTTGTTAGGCATTGGTTTTATAATGTTTTCATCAATTTCAATTAAGTGAATTGGTTTTCTTCGCAAATTGGAAGGAGGTGTTCTTAGTGGTGAAGATTCATCAACAAGGTCACTTTCTTCATTCAATGTTTCCATACAAATTTCAAGATTAACATTTGGATTCTTAGGTAAAGATTAACATTTGGATTCATATCAATTTCTTCATCCATACCAATATTATCATTCAATTAAATATCAATATTCATTGCAAAATCATTATTATCTAAAATTTCATTATGTATTTCATCCTAATTTTCTAAAACATTAGGTACATTCGATATAACAGATGTACCTTTCCCTCCATGAAGTTTTTGCATTCTCTTCACTTTATTTATTCTCATCTCTTCCAATTGCTCTGGGGTCTTGTTCTTGACTTTCCTATTGTCCTTAGCTCGACTTTTATCTCCTATGATTACAAAAATTCAACTATTTGGGTAGGGTACAAGATGAACTAATCAAAATTTGCAAAGAAGGTATAGGAATCTGTAAACCAAACAAAAAGAGGGCAAAAATCCCATGAAAGAGGTGAAAAGGATGTTAGGGTCCCATAAAAATATGGAAAGAACAAAACGTGTACGTGTTATAATGCGTACACATTTTACCTTTTCCCTCTTTCCAAGGCATGCCTCTAGGCTTAGATCTAGTTTGTATCCCCAAGCCTAAGGCATGGACCTACAAAAACACAACAAACAGTGTGTTTTTACATAAAATTGATAAAATGGCTATTCCGCAATGATAAATCACACTAAAATGATCGATACATTTAATAAAAATATGCCTACGAAGTTGAGAAAACTTTCTTATTTCCAAAAATATAATTTTTCAAATTTTCTGACTAATATAAGTTTTCCATATTAATTTTTTTCTAACTATGTCTTTTTGTAGCTATTTTTTGAAGTTTATACTCATCTATCTTTCATCGTGTATCCTTTTTTGGACTCATAGAAATTGAATAAAAAAAAATTAGGAACAAACTAGGACTAATTCTATACATATTAAAAAAAAAACTATTTTTTGATATTTTTTAGGTAGTTGGGGGGCACAGTCGGAGCTTCGTTATTTTTCAAAAATTAAAATTTATGTACTAGAAAAATCATTAAAAAAACTCGCTAAAAAAATCTAAAAAAATCTATCACAAACTAGATGTTCCTAACTTTCTTTCTACCAAAGGGTTTTCAAAAATACTAAATAGTGCTCAAAAATGTTGGGGGCACGAAAGTCACTCTACTATGTTTTTTAACAAAAATAGGAGTACCTGTTAGTATTTAAGTTATTTGACACACTTAAACTTAATCATTTTCAATAAAATTTAGTAGCTTAGAAACTAGACTCAAAATGATACAATTCATGTTCTTACAACATCTTCCAATTTTGAGTGTAACTATTTCAAATAACTCATACAAGTTGAAGTTTTTAATTTTTCATAAAAAAGTGTCCACTTAAGACCCCCTTTTGGCCCCCCAACTTGGTGCACTTACTCAAATATACAATTGTGAATTTCTTTTGCATTTGAATAGCTAGTTTTATCATAATCTATTAGAATCCCCAAATTCCAACTATATTTTGAACATGAATATAGTTCATTTTTTATGGAGGCATACATTTCTCGTTTCCTGAATAAAGAAACATCCAACTCCATATCTAGAATAAGGAACTTATTGTTTTCAAAGTCAAAGCATTCCACCTGGACACACAGTGTCCCCAAATCAATAACTTTTGATGATAGATCAATACCAACTTCCTCGTGATTTTCATCTATAACAAAAAACAACCACAGGTCGACGTGGTAGTTTTCAGGGGAATGGATTTCCACAAACCATTCCTCATCTCTTTTCTTCCAAAAAATACCACCTGCGATGAATGGAATTGTTCTTAATGGAGTGTAAACAATGGAAGGCATTTTACCTATAATTAGATTAAAATATATTAATAATTAGGTCATTTCCGAACTTTAAAGTGTTTTTCTCACATTATCTGATAAGGAATTTAAATACTACCATAGCAGACACCAACCTCTAGAGTTCTTTACTATGTATCATAAGAGAGTAATTAACTTAATGGTTAGCGACTGCTAGGCTTCGATAGGAAATCTTATGTATCATTCAATTGGCTACATTAATTCATGTTTTGTGGATCAAATCAATAATAACACAATTTTTCTAAAAGTCTTAAATCGAATTATGATGCATTAAAAGATACAAAACCATTTGTCACGTTTTGAAAATTATTACATATTAGTTGGAAAAGCTATAACATTATATAGATGGCATGATAAGAACATTAAAAATTATACACTTTAGTGATAGATAGAATTCTAGTCAACATATAAAATAATAACGTAAAACAAAATTTTAAGCCTTTTACACCTATTGAAGGGAAAAGCATTAGAGGACATTAAGATATAATATATGGTATTTTGAAGATATTTTTTAAGAAACAAATCACAATAATGGAGTTTGTAGTAGCTCGGGATTATATTTTTTAGAAGCCAGTGTGATTTATGTGTATATCATTTATACTATAGTAGTAAATATTAAATCCCTATAACAAGACTACGAAAGATGTTTAAAGGATAGCCGATCTGAGGAGATCTAATGTTTGGTGTTTTGAGGAGATTATTTGAGCGACAAATCACATTAATGGATTTAGTGATAGCTCATCATTTTTTGTTATATAAGACAATGTGAAATATATGTATATCAAACATAATCTTATTCATTATGTTTAAATGTCTAGAACTAGCCTAAGTAGGATATTTTAAGCAGTAGTGATTGGTGGGAAATTCCACATCAAGCTATCAAAAACAAACATGAATGATTACACTTTTCCTAAACGTAAGTATGGCCATCTTCACAATATTCGTTTTCGTGGAAACGGTGCTCTCTATAAGGTCATGGTGGGTTATACCTATTTGAGAAATATTTTAATTTTAACAATGTTTAATGAGTACCACAAAAACAAGGGTCTATTCTCTCTTACTCTGACTATAAGTTAGCTTTACAATACTATTGAAGAAATTTATTCCAAATTCTTCGAACTTATGTTAACACATTTAGGGTGTCAGTCTTCTTAGGATGTAAACATTTATTGTTTGATACGTTGTATCGATTGAGGGTAAAAAGCACTAAGAATTTAAAAATAGCGATAAAATAAAAAATCACAACCTAACTTAGCGGAAGCTAGGGTCCTACCATTTCATCTTGTCATTGTAATCATTATTTGTACACTTTTTTCTTGCTAGTGATTTTCATTGATTATAATTGTATCATATTTGATAGACTATCCATGGTGGAAACAAGTGTTACTCTACAAATCCTCGATAGGGATCAAGCCATATGTATTGTCCATAAAATATTATTTTTGTAACATATAATTCACAACATTTCATATGGGAAAAATTATTTACCTAACACTTAGTTTCATTACTTATCAAAATTAACGGTGTACAGCAGATGCTAGTTTCAATAGTTTCTTATTTTGAAAATTGCAATAAAATAATAAATTGCGACCTAGCTAAGCGACCGTGAGGCTCCTACCATTACAGTCATTGTAAACACTATTTGTACAACTTTGGATCACTAGTGTTTTCCATTGATTATAATTGTATCATGTTGGTTGGAATGTACCTAGGGAGACAATAGCTACACTGCATACCATATAGAGGGATCCAGCCTTACGTAGTTCCCATAAGGTATATTGTTTGAAACACATAATTCACATCGGATCTTATGGGAGAAAATTATTAACGAATGCTAAGCATTTTTTCCTTATCGAAAGTAATGGCATAATGGATGCTAGGATCAACAGTTTCATAATTTGAAAATAGCATAAAATAAAAGATCATGCTCTAGTTTAGCGGTCGCTAGGCTCCCACTATTATTGCCAGTCATTATAAATACTATATGTATTGCTTTGGGTTGGCTACTATGTTTTCATTTATTCTAATTGTAACATATTATTTGTGTCATCCCTGGCAGATCCAAGTGTTACACTGCAAACCCTCAAGAAGGATCATGACTTATGTAGTACTCATAAGACGTATTATTTGTAACATATAATTCACATTTGTTCATATGAGAGAAAACGCTTAGCGACCACTAAGCTTCTGTACATATTGAATGGAACGACTTAACGACCGCTAGGATCAATTGTTTCTTATTTCAACACTATGTGCACGCATTTTTAAATGATAGTGTTATCCATTTATTTTAAGTGTACCATATTTGTTAGGCTATGTGTGGCACAGTGAAAGTCTTGCATTACATACCCTCGAAATGGATTGAGATATATTATGTGTTTCCCATAGACTCAAAAGTTTTCTTATTTTTGAAAATAGCCATAAAATAACAAATCATACTATAGCTAAGTGGTCTGCTAGGCTCCTACCTTTACCTCTTCTCATTATAAACACTATCTTTATAGTTTTGGATCGCTAGCCTTAATATGTAGTTCCCATAAGATACATGGTTTACAACTCATATTTTACATTATTTACTATCAAAGAAAATTCTTAGCGACCACTAATCTCCTTTACTTATTGACAGAAATGGCATATCAGACCTTAGGCTTAAAAGTTTCTTATTTTGAAAATAGCCATAAAATAACAAATCATGGTATAGCTTAGCGGCCACTAGGCTTGTACCTTTACCTCTTTCTCATTATAAACACTATCTTTACAGTTTTGGATCCATAGCCTTAGTATGTAGTTCCCATGAGATACATGGTTTTCAACTAATATTTCACATCTTTTCCTATCAAAAAAATGTTTATCACCCACTAAGATCCTCTACTTATTGAGCCATAAAATAACAAATCATGGAATAGTTTAGTGGTCGCTAGGCTCGTACCTTTACACTCTATAAAGTTGTATATCACTAAACATGAGATACATGGTTTTTAACTCAGACTTAACATCATAGGCTCAAATTTTTCTTATTTTATAGGATCAAAATATTTTGCCATAAAATAACAAATCATGGTATAGCTTAGCGGCTAGGCTCCTACCTTTACCTCTTCTCATTATAAACACTATCTGTAAAGTTGTGGATTGCTAGGCTTAGTATGTAGTTGCCATAAGATACATGGTTTTCAACACATATTTCACATCGTTTCCTAACAAAGAAAATGCTTAGTGTCTGATAAGATCCTTTACTTATAGACAAAAACGACATATAAGACCCTAGGCTCAAACATTTCTTATTTTGAAAATAGCCATACAGTAACACTATTTGTACAGTCTTGGATCGCTAGCCTTATTATGTATCCCAAATAGCTTGTTCAAACTTGCCATGTGGCACATTTTAATTGGAGAATTAATTTAAATTAGCGCACACTATATCTAACAATGTAGAAATAAATTTTGATAAATAATGGAACGTAAATGTCTGTATATTATTCTAATAAACTTCAAAACTATGTTTAGGATTTATTTCTTTTGTTTTCTTATAATATATATTTTTACTATGCTTGTTTTAATATATGTTATATAATATATTTGTTATTATGTTTATATTATTATAGGCTATAGACAAAGAAAAATTGCATTTTTTTAATTCATGTTTAGTTTTAATTTTTAAACCATGGAAAAATAAAAATAGGGAAATTTGAATTCCCCCGCATTTTCAGATATTTGAAATTTCAATAGCCCACCCTTTTGATTTAAGAGGGGGAAAGTGAAAATTTCAAATTTTCATATCCCGCTCTTTTTCTATTTTTGAAATTTCTTTCATGGAATGTGCTAAACAAATTATTAAATACCTCAGAGAAATGTTGAATAGGGTTTATGATTTTTTTGGTCACACAAAAAGCATGTCTTCAAAATAAAAAAATATGTGTAGGTCATAGATTGCAGGGCTGAGTGTTCGAATCCTGATTGTTTTTTTGCATGTGATTATAATATTGTTTATAGAAGAAGGCACATAGAAGGATGCACATAAATGACACACATGAAGGAGGCAAGCAACAGAGATTGCGAATAGAATCGACATAGATTGTTTGATTGAGGTAGCAGATGGAGGTTTCACTCACAACATAAAGCACGAAATAATCCCAGATATTACTAAATCAGGTATTTATAGTAAATGTGTACCTTTTTTATTACGGGCTCTATTAGTTTCTCTGTAGTCGACTGGTTCCTATGTTTTGCACAATAGTCCAATCGTGATCCACACCAGCCCTACTTTGTCCTACTGAATCATGCTCCTCAGTCAAGCCTTGCTTTCCAAGTTCTTTTTATCTCCATGCCAAACAACTTTGTTCTTCATGAAAACAAAAAAAATTGTGCATTAACGAAATAAAATTTAATCCCTTTTCTGCTCTAGTATTTATCTTTGTTTAACGCTTTCCCATTTCCACCATTCTATGTCTCTCTTTGGGTATTTTCATTTTGAATTTTTTGTTCTCATTCCTATGATTTTTTTTAAGGATAATGATAGCTTTTGGCACAGTCACCTTTTTTAATTTTTATTTTGGTTGGGAGAACCAAAATAGTTTAATTTTGTTCATTAAGATGATGCAAAGAAATGTCGCTAATTAATTCATATTACATTTTTTACATGGTTGTCCGCTTAGACATTTTAGGAAAATATATGAGGTTAAAAAATTACTTGAAAACTATAAAACCATATTAAGAATTCAATTGTATGATAATTATTTGCAATTATATACGTGTTTCCATGTAGAATTAACCAAATGTAATTTCTTTAGCAATTTTATGTTTTGTACATTGGAAGTTAAACACATTATATATGCATTAATATTATTAAATATAATTTTAATCACTATGTATTTAATAATTAATATATTCTTCCTTTTGCGCCTACTAATATATGCCCAAAATTCACATAGCTTTGAGGCAGCCATGATATAATTCTTTGTTTCGACAACCTATTTACTAAACCTGAATTTTATTTCGAATTACATACACTAGTCCGGATTTATTTTTATCGTTTATATCTTTTCAATATGATTTATCTTATTTGAATATAATCTACCATGGGAAAAAATTTCTACCCTAGCGTTTACTAGGCTATAATTCATTCTTTATCTGATGTTATATTCGCAAAGATTAACAATTTAGATTTATAAAACAGCCTCATTATGAACATGATATATTTACCTTTAAGAATAGATTAGTGGTCGCTAGGATGCAATGAGTAGATGGAATCCTATGTAAAAACTTGTTTTATAACTTCTCAGTCGCAATTCTGAGTTTCTATAATTTTCATAAATGTAAAATAATTCTGCCAAAATCTCATAAGAAGTAGAGAAATCTATACGTATACTTGTATAACACATTAAATATATGATTTTACATGTATATTTATGTATCCATTATATAAACACCAAATTTATTTGTTATCATTTATATCTTTTCAATATGATTTCTCCTGTATGAATACACTCTACATGAAAAAAGTTGCATACACTAGCACCCACTAGGCTATAATTCTTATTTAGAGAAACCATTTATTTGGTGTTAGCAATCACTTTTTTTGTTTGTCTCCTGTTATATATGCAAAGATTAAGAATTTAGATTTATAACATAGCTTCATTATGAACATGATATATTTACCTTTAGGAATAGCTTAGTGGCCGCTAGGGTGCAATGAGTAGATCACATTGTATTTAAAAACATGTTCTATAACTTCTAGGTCACTAGTCCAAGTTTCTTTTCTTGTCATAAATCTAAAAATATTCTACCAAAAGGTCATAAGAAATAGATAAATCTATATGTATACTTGTGTAACACATGAAATACATGATTCTAAACGTATATTTATGTATCCATTATATAAACTCCAGATTTATTTGTTATCACTTACAGAATTTTCAATATGATTTCTCCTATATGAATACACTCTACATGAAAAAACTTGCATACACTAGGGCCTGCTAGGCAATAATTCTTATTCAGAGAAAACATTCATTTACCTTTGGCGGCCTCACAGAGTAGGTTTTTTAGGAAACACATATATATTTTTTGTAGTTTTTCCTTTAAGAATAGCTTAGCGATATATTTTCGCTAGGGTACAACAACAAGTAGATCAGTGTCATCCTTAAAATATGGTTATATAACTTCTCGGTCACTAGTCCAAGTCTATATGTATACCTGTATATCACATAAAATACATGATTCTACACGTATATTTATGTATCCATTATATAAATTCCAGATTTATTTTTTACCATTTATATAAACTCCTGTATGAATACACTCTACATGAAAAATGTTTCCTACTCTAGCGACCGCTAGGCTATAATTCTTATTTGGAGGCAGTCTTCGTTTACCTTGGCAGACTCACAGATAAGTGGATTTTGTTATAGGAAACACACTTTTTTTGGGTCAAGTGATCACTTTTTTATTTGTCTCGTGTTAAATACACAAATATTAAAAATTAAATACATAAAACAACTTCATTGTAAAAATAATATATTTACTTTTAAGAATAGCTTAGCAGTCGCTAGGCTTCATCGAGTATATCGCATGTCATATCTAAAAACTTGTTGTAAATATTCACGGTCTCTCGTCCACTAGGTAAACCCAAGACATAATATTAAGACCTTACGATCAGTTGGATTATACAAATTAAATTAAAATAGTTTGAGCTAAGCGGGCGCTAGGTACTTCCACAATATAATATTTCTAGCTTAGTGGGCACTATAATTTATCAAGTTACTGAATGATATTTTGAGCTTAGCATCCGCTAGCTTATGACACAACATAATATTTGGATCTTAGCAGTCTCTAGGTTTCAGTAAAATAAAGTAAGATATTATAAGCTTAGCTTCTGGTAGGTTACACCAAAACATAATAATATGATCTTAGTGAATACTGGGATTTAACAAATTAAATCAACATAGTTTGAGCTTAGCATCTGCTAGGTATTTAAACAATATATTATTTCGACAAAAAGAGTCACTAGCATTTAACAAATTAAAGAAATACATATTGAGTTTAGTTTCCGCTAGGTTTTGTTTCAACAAAACTTCAACAAATGATAGTGTAATCTTTGAAGATGCAAACAAGATATGTATAAATTAGTTGAATATATCGTATCATTTTAAGATTTTAAATTAAGATATTTCGATCATAGTACCCACTAGGTTATGCTACCACATAATCATTGGAGCCTAGTGGTGGTTAGGATTTAATAAACTAAATTAAGGTATTATGAGCTTAGCGTCCATTAGGTTATGCCACAACATATTATTTGGGTATTCAATTCATTATGGTTTAATAACTTCAATTATGATATTTTACAATATTTAGCGGCCATAATGGGTTATGCCAAAACATAATATTTGAATGTTAGTGGTCACTACAATTTCACAAATTAAATCGACATAGTTTGAGCTTAGTAGTCGCTAGGTATTTAAACAATATATTATTTAAATTATATCAACATAGTTTGGGATTAACGGATCACATTAGGTACTTAAACAATATAATATTTTGAGATTGAAAACGTAACTACTATTTAACTAAGTAAAGAAAGACATATCAAGTTTAGTTTTGACAAGTATATCAAGTTACTGAATGATATTTTGAACTTAGCGTCCGCTAGCTTGAGTTTATTTTTTGCTAGGTTACGTATCACAAAAATGATATGTATCGCAAAGAAGATATATATAAATTAGTTGAATTCATTATATGATTTTAAGATTTTCAACTGAGATATTTTGATGATAAGTCTTCAAAAATAGTATATGAGGAACCAGTCCAAGATAAGTCTTCCAGTAGTGGACTCTTATGATGATTACAAGTAACTTATCATACTAAATATACGTCAAAATGAATGGGGAAGATCTGTAATCAGCTTTACTTCACCCATAAATAATTCATATATCTATACACTTCGCTATACATACATCCATTCCGGCCCTTAATAAAAAACTAAAGACAAATGCATCCAGGAAAGATTAGGCCTTTCTGCCTCTCAGTTTCACCTCACCAATGATCTCAACATTTGAGTCCCCTTTACTCTGATCAGAGGAGGAGGACGAATCGACACAACATTCTGGAATTTTCACTTTAGCGCCAGTAGGGAGTTTCTATACCCTGATTTCCCGCAACTACCTCCAGAGCACACGCAATCACCTGCATCCCCCATATTCAAGGCATGGACATGATATTGAAGGCTGACTAGATGCTCTTCCAACTTTGCATGCTCCTTATGCAAGATAAACTACCTCGATGAGTTGGACAATATGTTTTCCACACTCAACCCTTGCGTCATGTAAAAAATGTTCCTCTGCCCTTTGTACTGGTTCAGGTCAAGTATCATCTTACGCATGCTCTCACAAATATCACCATCCTCTTCTTCTTTGAAGCTCTCCATGATCAACCAGTCCTTCTCGATCCAATTCCGCATAGTTGTGTTCTATATTTTCCCATCCATCCAAGAAGTAAATGATTCCCCAGCATCCTTACCTGTCATAGCTCTCTGCCTCTTCCTCCTAGGACCACACTCCATGCTACCCAAGAAACCACCAGCACCATTGTCACCATCGTAGAGAGACACAAATCACAACGACCAAAAATAAAAATAGGAAAGGGCTAGTGAAATTTCCAGTCGGCCCAAAGATATAAATCCACCACTATGCAACACACAGAAAGAGGCAAGTTTGAGGGTACCGAAGATCATCAATTAGATTTCCTAATCAAAAAATATCATGCTTCCCATTAAAAATATTAAATGTCTGACGCAATCTTACATCTCGCATGCGTATAACCATTAATCGATCTCGTCTATCACACGAATGCAATCTATTGATGTCAAAAATGCCCATTAAATCCATACATGTCATATCCTTTTTTCACCACCAAAAAGGTTATGCCTCAGAATAATCTAACAATTTTTATTAAAATCTTATAAGTCGCTACGTTTTGACAAATTAAAGTAAATTATTTTGAGCTTATCGACCTCTAAGTTAATCAACCACATTATTTTTGGAGAAATGTATAGCAATCAATATCTGTATAAATTAGTAGACTTTATTGTATGATTTTAAGAGTTTAAATTAATATATTTCGAGCCTAGCGCCTATTAGGTTATGCCACCACACAATCTTTGTAGCCTATCAGTGGTTAGTATTTAATAAATCAAATTAAGATATTTTGAACTTAGCGGCCACTAGGTTATGCCACAACATAATATTTGGATCTTAGCAGTATCTAGGTTTCAACAAAAAAAAGTAAGAAACTATAAGCTTAGCGGCAGGTAGGTTACGCCAAAACATAATATTTGGATCTTAATGGTCATTGGGATTTAGTAAATTTGAATCAACATAGATCGAGCTTAGCGACCACTAGGCACTTAATAATATAATATTTCGAGTTAAAAATTCACTAGTATTTAACAAATAAAAGAAAGAAAATTGTAGTCCAATGTCCTCTAGGTTATGCTTAAACATAACCTAACAAATTATATTGTAAACTTATAAGTTGCTAAGTTTTAACAAATTAAATTATGTTGTTTTGAGCTTAGTTGATCCATAGGGATCCAGGGAAACACACAACTTCATTAGATCCTTTAGCACCAAGAAGGAGAATTGAAGAAAATGAAGAAAAGGAGGTAAATGGAGGTTCTGGACAGAACCATTGCTCTATGCAAAGCGGTGGTTACAGAAACCGTTGGTCTACACTGGGTGGCGGTCCTATACTTCTGAACAGAAATAAATAATGAAGCGCGAATGGATATGAATTTGAATCGTTTGACCTTGTCTCTTCCCTAGCCTCAACCTTTCCCATCTTCCAATGCATGGGAGCACTTGGGAAAGGTTATAAATTCATGGTAGGAGCAAGAGAAAGGGAATTCAGAGATCCAAATAGATCAAAGAGAAATTTTGTAAGTGTAATGAGAGTAAATGAGCAAGATCTTCAGTGTTGGAGAGGGTTTGTAGGATAAAGGTGTAAGAAGTAGAGCAAGCAAGTAATTGGGAGAATATTGTACACTGTTGCTTCTTCCATACTTATTGTAATATGCTTATTTTTTGTAGTAATTAGCCAATGCAAGTGGGAAGAAATAACAATTGCCCTTCCTAACTGGTTTCCCTCCTTTGGAGGTTTTTAGGATAAAAATTCCTTGTGTTGTGTATTGTTTTAATTAACATGTTCTGATATTTCCTTTTTAAAACACTAAGAAAATCAGTCACTAAGCTCTAAAACTGTCATTTTCCAAAGTTGAAAGTAGAATGGTAAAATTGTGTGATTTTGTAGATTTACAAAGTAGAGGTTTACAGATAATCTTTGTATCAAAGCTGATAAATATCTAGGACTGTGGTATTTGATTTGTTCTTTGTGATTTTTCTGACAATGACAAGGTCAAAAGGTGAAGAATTTTTACCTTGCAAACCAAATATTTCTATGAAGAAGTGGAAACAAAGAATTCGAGCCCAAACGGAAGAAGAGAACTTGGTCCGTAGAGTCGAGATGTTAGAGACCATGGTGGATAGTTTGTATAGACAACAACAAGAGCTCTCGGATCTGCAAAAGACAGCTTCTTGTTAAGCAAGATTCATATGGACTCAGTGGTTCGAGTACTGGTTGAAAAATTTGGTATCAGGAAGAGCCACAAATAGAAAGAATGGGAAGATCATGAAGAAGAGACGCCAATTGTAAGCGAGAAGGTAAAATCTTCCCATACTCCCTTTAAATTAGAAATGAAAGTTGAGATAAATAACTTTGAAGGACAAGTGGATGTGGAATTACTTGATAAATGGCTAAATAGTTGGAAGTCTATTTTAGTGTGCATAATGTTATTGAGGCACAAAGGATAACCTTTACACATCTCAAAATGGAGGGTCATGCTTTGGTTTGGTGGGAAACCCATCTAGCCACTTGTGAAAAGAAGAAACATCCCATTGTCATTACTTGGGAGGGTTTTAAATAATTTATTAGAGCTAACTTCTATCATATTGGCCATAAGATTGACATGATGATTAAGTGGTAGTACTTTAGGCAGGGAAGTGTTCAAAGCATGAAGGACTATACTACAGAGTTTCAGAGACAAGCCATGTTGCTTAATATGGACTTGGAAGATGACGAAATTCTAACCAAATATCTAGGAGGACTTCATACTCACCTTCGGAGGAAGGTAATCTCCACGAAGCCCGAGGATATCAATGAAGCTTGTATACAAGCATACTACATTGATGAAGAGAAGAAGCAACAAGAATTAGAGCCAAAGAAAGACCATGCCAATAGATCAGCAACAGAAAGAGTAGGGGTTAACAAGCAGCAAAGGTAAATGGAAAGGTAAACATGCTACCACCATTTTGCATACTTGTAAATATCCTAAGAACTTTTGTAAGAATTGTGATATAAATGGACATACTCATGCCACATGTTGGAAGTTACATCCGGAATTGCACCCAAAGCACCGAACCAAGGATTCCAAGAAATCCATGGCCACTGTGAAGATAGAAGGGGAGGTGTAGATTGAGGATGATTTGGATGTAGACGAGAGGCTAGGATGCACAGCCACTAGCATGCACGTGGGAGCTGAAGAAGAAAATATGATTGAGCTATTCTAGATCATAATCGAAGTAAAGAAGACTAAGGTAAAAGATTTAGTAGATTTTGGTTCTTATTCCAATTTGATTTCTGATGAGGTAGTTAGAAAATCGTTGGTTTAGAGACTTACGCACATCCACATCCATACCCATTAGGATGGGTGAAATGGGGTGTAGAAATTCAGGTTACTAGGAAGTGTAAGTTACAGTTTGGGATAAATTCCCAATACATAGATGTATTAAAGGCTTGATATTATTCCACTTGATGCATTTGATGTTGTCTTCGAAAGTCCTTACTTGTATACCAAAGATTTTGTGTTCACAAGGATGGAGAATCGGTACAAATGGGTCAGGGACGGAGTCAGTTTCAACATCCGGGCACCCCAGAGCAAATAAAAGAAAGCTATGGTAAGAGCCAACCAAGTACAAACACTTATTTAGGAAAATCATCATTTTTTTTACTTTCCTTAGAAGAAAAGAAAATTGGAATAGAGATTACAGATGTTTCTAACAAGAGGATAAATAATATGGGTAGCACTACTCATTTTTTTTGCATAAGAAGACACCATAAGAACTGCTCATTCAAGGAGCAATACAAATTTCCACTATGCAGTTATTGTCTCTTACTAATTCACTACACCTAACAGTAGGGCAGCAGGAAGAGGAATAGATACAAGGAACGGTAGTGACTATAGTAGCAGCGCACATGGGGAGGATCCGAAAAATCCATCACAAGAGACAAAAACTGCCACACTTCATGTGTGATGAACTCAGTAGCAAGTTGCAAGAGCTCGCACCTACTGGGATCATCTATGTGTGATAAACAAACCATACAGAATTTGCCTTCCAAAGAGGAAAGTACTCGATGCAACTCAGAGGAGGATGTAGTACTAGAAAAGTGAACCAGAGATCCACAGGATTCTTGGCAGGTCGGACAAGGAGAGAAGACACTAAGGAACACCCGGTGGTACTTGAAGGAGTAAGAGAGGGGGTTGATTCCTCTACCACTCCCC
The DNA here is from genome assembly GCA_019776745.2 of Taxus chinensis. Classification (NCBI taxonomy): domain Eukaryota; kingdom Viridiplantae; phylum Streptophyta; class Pinopsida; order Cupressales; family Taxaceae; genus Taxus; species Taxus chinensis. The sequence goes on along the minus strand of CM034151.1, from coordinate 602,205,865 downwards.
CACTAGGCTTTTGTGGGACCAAAATCCTCCTAAGCAGGGGAGGTATGATCCATAGGGACCTAGAAAAACACAACACTTCATTAGATCCATTAGCACTTCAAGAAGGAGAATTGAAGAAAATGAAGAAAAGGATCTTAAATGGAGGTTCTGGATAGAACCACTGCTCTGTGCAGAGCTGCGGTCCTGAAACCACCAAATCTATATTGGGTGGTGATCCTGACACTTCTGAACAAAAAATAAATAAATGAACCGTGAATGAACTTCGAATTTGAATCGTTTAACCTTGTCTCTTCCCTACCTCAACCTTTCACATTCTCCAGTGCATGGGAGCACTTGGGAAAGGCTAGAAATTCATGGTAGGAACAAGACAAGAATGGGCATTCGGAGATCCAAAGAAATCAAAGAGAAAAATTATAAGTGTCCAATGAGAGTAAGTCGGAAATATTTTCAGTGTTGGAGAGGATTTGTAGGAGAAAGGTCATAAGAAGTAGAGCAAACAAGTAATTTGGATCTAGATTGTACATTGTTGCTTCTTCCATACTTATTGTAACAATCTGCATATTTTCGAGTAATTGGCCAATGCAAGTGGGAATCTTTGAAAGAGAAATTTCCCTTCCCGACTGGTTTTCCTCCTTTGGAGGAAATCTAGGATAAAAATTCATTATGTTGTGTATTGTTTTAATTAGCATGTTCTACAATTAATTCTTTCTAAAACACTCAGAAAATCAGTCACAGAGCTCTAAAATTGTCATTTTCCAAAGTTGAAAGTAGAATAGTAAAATTGTGTGATTTCATAGATTTCCAAAGTAGAGGTTTACGGATTGATTAGCAACCTCTAAGTTAATCAAGGACATTAACTTTGGTGATCTTTATAACAATCAAGACCAGTATAAATTAGTTTAATTTTTTGTATGAATTTAAGATTTCGAATTAAGATATTTCAAGCTTAGCACCCGCTAGGTTATGCCACCACATAATATTTGGAGGACTATTGGTGGTTTAAGATATTTAGAGCTTAGCATCCACTAGCTTATGCCACAACATATTATTTGGAGATTGTATTCGCAAGGGTTCAATAATTCATAGTTACGATATTTTACAGCAGTTAACAAATTACAAGAAGATATTTTGAACTTAGCTGACGCTAGTTTAAACAACGACATAATATATGGAACTTATGGTCGATAGGATTAAACAAATTAAATTAACATATTTTAAACTAAGTGGAGTTTAGGTACTTCCATAATATATTATTTCAAGCTTAGTGGTTGTTATCATTTAACAAGTTATTGAATGATATTTTGATATTAGCCTCCGCTAGCCTATGGCACAACATAATATTTGGAGTTTAGCGCTCACTAGGTTTAAACAAAAGAAATAAGATATTATTAGCTTAGTTACCGATGGGTTACTCCAAAACATACTATTTTGATCTTAATATTCTTTGGGATTTAGCAAATTTAAATCAACATAGTTTGACCTTAGTGGCCACTACATACTTAAACAATATATTATTTTGAGCTCAAAAGATAATAGCATTTAACAAACAAAAGAAATGTATTTTGAGCTAATATGCTGCAAGGTTATGCCACAACATGTTATTTGGATATTTCATCACTAGGGTTTAATAATTCATAATTAAGATATTTTACAACATCTAAAAAATTAGAGGAAGATATTTATAAATTTTCTGGTGCTAATCCCATAATATAATATTCTAAGTTTAGTTTTTGCTAGCACCTAACTAGTAAGAGAATTATATTTTGATATTAGGCAACAATACGCTATGCCACACCATAAATTTTTGGAGCTTAGTGGTCACCATGTTTTATCAAAATAAAGTAGGATATTGTGATCTGAGAAGCCACTAGGTTATACCAAGACATAATATTTGGAGCATAGCGATCTTAAGGATGTAAGAAAACACATTAAGATATTAGGAGCTTAGTCACAGCTACAATATGTCAAAACATAAAACTATTTGGAATTAGAGTAAAAGTGAGTTTTTCCAAATGACCAACATACTTGTACAAAAAAATCCCTCACAGCCAGATATTACAATGAAACAAGAAGAGAACAATCTCGTATGTAACAAAAAATAAAAAACCAAAAAGTCCCAAATGGGACAAAGCCAAATTACATTTTATGGATATTCATGAGAGTAGTTGCTTCATCCTTAGCATCATCAGTAGGGCTTCCTTCAACCATCATGTCCACTAACTTAATGTGTTCCAGGAAGTCTTTGTTGATTTTCATCCAGGTCATGTTCATGTGAATTTTTCATTCCTTGATAGCAGATACTGAGTGTAACATAATCTTCAATGGCCTCGTGAGGGTCAGGCGAGATCTTCTCTAAATGTTCATGGTGTTCTGAAGCTACAGTGGGGGGGCTATTTTCTCTGACAAAGGAGAAACGGGGTAAACTAAGGAGAGATACCCACAACACATCAGGAATTTTCAAGTCCATGCTAACTTCCATGCAAAAAGGAGGGGGGCAACCGCACACACTTCCGTGATCAAGTGAGTTGAGTCGGTTTTAGCCATTACAATGTCCGGGGAGATGAGAGGAGAAGCCAAAGAAGCGTCGGCAAGAGGTGGAGAGGAAGTAGATGCCGGTTCTGAAAGTGGTTCAGAGACCTTAGGAGAGTGCTCTAAGGGGTTTGAAGGGTTAAGAGCCGCCAGAGAAGATGAGGGAGAGACAAGAGCGAAAGAAGGGGGCGAGACCACTAGACTGCTCTAACTAATGATCATGATGTCCAAATCGGAGTCGGAAGGGAGATGAAGGTGGCAGCAATGGTGATGGAAAGAGGGAGCTGGTTGCAGAAGTGGAGGGGGGACACGACGCTTCTTTTTTGGCTTAGAGGGGAAGCATGAGATTTCTTTTTAGGAAGATGTCCATTTTAAAGAGAAAATACAAAAGGCCTTGGTGGAGGAAGGGACCTTCCTCTTCTCTAGCCAGTTTAAGGGACTTCTCAAGCAATTGAAACAGAAAAGCCACAAATTTTACCTTCCAATCATGTTGAAGATGCGCAAGAATAATAAATATGAGGTCCATATCTCAATTTGTAGTGTCGCTCCAGCATGAAGTACCTCCTTAATTTCTCAGCAACCCTATCCCAAGGTTGTGGAAGTGAGTCCCATTCATAGCCTGAGTGATACATTCTCTATATTTTCACCAGGACATAGGAACTCATCCATCTCCTCCTGAAGTGAGCATTTAAAATAAATGTCTCCCTCTCTGGGGATCCCCATTGCAGCCGCAATGGACTCTATCGAAATAAGAAATTTAGTCTTTCCCACTTTGACTCTTCCTTTCTTCCAGATTGCCAACACATTATTGGTCACTCAGACAGAGTGACCAGACAGTCTTTCCATAAACGACGTAACACCACCATCATGTAAAATATTCCATACTATCGGGTCGGCCTTGACCTCTTCATAGGAATAAGGCCCAATGTGTTTGATGGTGCCACCCATAGTGAACAGGGCTATTGTGACAGTGATTACCAAAGGCCCAATATAGATGATGCTTAAATAGAGATGTCGAGCACCTTCATTCCAATCTTCAACATGTGTCTCCAAGATTTCTAATTGAAATCCATCCTAATTAGTAATGTTCATTAATTTATCTATTCCATCACACGAACGTAATCTATGAATGTCATAAATGCCCAAAAAATCCACAAATGTTGTATCCTCTTTCCGCCACCAAAAGAAGTTATACCTCAACATAACCTAACAAATTTTATTTTAATCTTAGTTAATGTTTAGGAAACTGCAACATTAATTAGTTAATATTCTTGCAATTACTGCATTTACTGGAGGTTGAAGGTTTGAATGTTAGCGATATTAGATGTATTTAGTTAAATATATATTATAAAGGAAGAATCTGCAAACAAAATGAAGCAAGGTGAAATAACTAACATTGCTAGACATGATTTCATATTGTATACAATATCAGACAACAAATCAGAAAGCAATATCTTATTGGAATTTCTTTATTGACACATATATTTGTTACATTTAGGTTCTACAAGGTTTTTCATACTGCACATGGAAATGAAGAGGGTAAGCATAAAGATGTTATAGGGAGCACAAGCAACACTTCTAATGGGCATTTGTTTGCGAGATTTGGTGAGGTGATTTCACAAAACAATGTTTAACTGAAATGACACATTGGGACAGTGTTGTTTCGAAAAAAAACATCCCCACGAGTCCTCTCTATCCCAGGGTCTTGAATTTCTCAACAGAGAGCAGCATGTGTAGTTCAGACCAAGATAAACTTAAATATAGATACAATTACAGGTACATGACAAGAATAATATTCTTATTGGGTTTGTGTTCTTACAGGCATAATTACAGGTACATGACAAGAATAGTATGTTTTATCATGTTGACATGGAAAATCATAAATGTAGGCCCAATATTAATCTTGTGATGAACTTCCACCTATTTGGAAAAGCATAAATATAGGCCCAATTATTAATCTTTTAACTAGCCTTGTGGATGTTAAAAGTTCTTCTTATATTGAACCCTTACGTGACTTCAGACTGGTGTGGGTATATATATTAACTTGAATCAAGATTGTTTTGTTCTAGGTACAATGAGTAGTTGGTTGTTTATATTATTTCAAGCTTAGTTGTCACTTTCATTTAACAAGTTACTGAATGATATTTTGAACTTTAGCATCCGTTAGCTTAGCAGCCAAATGTATTTGAAGAATATAATATTTCGAGCTAAATGTTGGGGGTTAAACCGTATAGCAGTGTTGCACATATCTATAATCAAATAAAGCATACAAGCAATGAATGTGGAAATATTAAATAACCATGAGATAAAATAAAACAAGAGAAAGATAACACCATATTTAACGTGGTTCACCCTATGTGGGCTACGTCCACCAAGAAACGGCCAATATTATTATTCAGTTCTTTACAGAGGAAATACAATAAAGATCTGTTGTCTTCCAACACCTCACATGATGTTCAATGATTTTTCCTCACTCAACTACTCTTTCTTGCTCACCAAGAAAACTAACATGCAAAACAATTATTATTTTCTTCTCTCTTACCCTCATACAATGCATGCATGCATATATATATCTATTCTGGGCAACTAACTATGTTTTTACAATCAAGAAATCGTCTTTAAAACAAAATATTTATTCTAACTCTCGTTTTAAAGAATAAAGCAATGTCGCATAGGTGACCGATGTCGGTCCCTTCCTGACCGATGCCGATCACTTCTTAACCGATGTCGGTTACCTCCTGACCGATCTCGGTCACTATCAAAACCAGTAACATGTAAAAGCAAGCTTCCTGTGAAGCAATTAAGCTCCACACTCAACACTAAAGATTCGCTATCGTTTAACAAGCTAAAGAAAGACATATTGAGTTTAGTTTCCACTAGTATCTCCAGTGTTAATCTTGTGATGAACTTCCACCTGGTTGGAGGATCGAACTGATATAACAAAAAAAGGTATAGTAGTTTGGGATTGAAGTGAAATTTGTAACTTGTTTTTTAAATTTGTTACTACTCAAACAGAAGTGCAACTAACCTCATGGATGTTAAAAGTTCTTATTGGAAGGATTGAAATATTTGTTAATTACTACAAAATGCTTTTTATGTTGTACTTATAATATGTTGTTGTTTGAATGAAAAATATTGAACTTGTTTCTAAAATAATTTGATGTGTTTTAAACATCCTAGATCAATTGTTTTCACAAAAACGTATTGCTTACATGCATTGATGAAGATCAATGACTACAATTCTTAAGTATAACACCTGACATATCAGTTATTGGACCAAACATATTCATTATCAGAACATATATTGTCTTACAAAGGATTTCTGGAGGAAAAATTGGACTAAAGATTTACTCCCCAAGGTCAACAAGTTGAAGTTTGCCTGCCTTAACTGGAATTGAATTGTAAAGATTGGAGGACAAAAAAATTGTATTTATTTGAAAGATTTGTTAATTACTACAAAATACCTTTTATGTTGTACTTATAATATGTTGTTTGAATGAAAAATATTGAACATGTTTCTAAAATAGTTTGATATCTTTTAAACGTCCTAGATCAATTGTTTTCACAGAAATGTCTTTCCTACATGCGTTGATAGAGATCAATAACTACAATGCTCAAGTATTCTTGTTCATCGAGATCGTCAAAGCTTTTAAGAGGAGGAATAGAATCATCATGGGGAATGTTTTCCTTGGGAAGCAAAAGTGGTCCCAACAAAATGGGAAAAAAGAAATGATAAAAAACATGGCGTAAGAAGAGCAATTTACAAAGTTGAAATAAAACCCGAAGGATTTGCAACAAAAAGTTTCAAACCTTGGGCCAAATGGGTTAAGGATTCAATCAATAAAAGGGTTGACCAAATGATTTAACCCACAAAGAATTTAAATGTCAAGACAGGGAGTTATTAATTCAATTTCATATTAGGGTTATAAACATTCAGATTCTCAATCAAGCATGCAATCCAAAATATACATATATAAACTATTTGCAATATACATCAATTAGATAATGTGTTAAATTGAGTAAAGCATGAGAGAGTGAGTGCACTTAGTTATTCAAATGATTTGTAAGTTGATCTAGGTGTGACAGAATGATGAACAAGCTAAAAATGTCATGCAGATAATTCATCTATCTCTAAGAGTACTATATGTAAAAACCAAACCCTTGAACTCATATTGAACCGTCAAACTATGTTTGGCACTTTCGTTCAACTAGCAGTTCCATCCAACAAAATAATGGGGATCTGCAAATTTTTGTATGTTGTGACTGACTAAGATATGCTTTGTTGCAAGATATTTGGTCTCATGAATATATGAAACCCTCTGTAATCAATTGAACATATCCAAAGAACCTAGCCATCAATAAAACCCTTGCAAAAATGTTAACATTTGATTTGAATTGTAATGCATACACCACCCATGGTAACATTACTCCCAAGAGGTCTCAAACCACACGTGGTTCTCCACTTAGAGATGTGATATTTATATGGATGCAACTATATTTAACAATTCAGTCTCTTAATAATGTTTGTAACAACTTGTATGCTTACTGTTTGACTTGGCGTTGATAGCCTTCAACTTGAAAAACTTACTCTAGAACCTGGTTTGGAGGGCTTCAAGTGTAGGGGCTAACTCCTCGTGTGTTGTTTTAAAAAAAAAAAATTGTATTTGAATGCTTTTTTAGAGAGATTTATTTGAGTACCTGAAAAGTGTTTGGTGAGAAAATGAGTGTAATCGACTTGATTATATATGATTTTGTATGTATAGTTTTGCATTTAGGTCAAGCCCATGAGAAAAGTAACCCATAAAAAATATCAAATTCAAAAACTGATTGTTGGAAGGAAAAAACCATTTAGTAGTTTTGTCTCTATTAGCAGTTTTGTCTGGGAGAGATGTGCAATAATAGAAAATTCTGTGCAGAATAATTACAACTGATAGGGTGCTTTGGGCTGATGTGAGCTTTTCTATGAACAACTAAGCAGTGTAATGGATAGAGCAAGTCTTGCAATAAGAGTAAGAACAACATTATCAAGTGATTAATCGTCAAATTTAAGTGTCTACACTACTCAGCCAAACAAAAAATTCATCACTTGTGCGTCATTTCTTCTCTTTGGCTGTTTATAGTTACCGTACTAGTTGCATTGGCTTTATTTTAACCGGAGTTGAAGCATCTTGCTGCTGCAACTTGACAAGGGTTCAATCCTGCTCTGGCCTTCTTTTATATTCACACTTGCTCTTTCTTGCAGCGAAGTCCATTGAAGCCAACTCAAAGGTACGCAGCAACATATCAAGCACCTCATCAGGAGACAATTGGGGCTGAATTGCCCTGGAACATCAAAATATGTCCTCTTGCCACAGCTTCCAAGGATGGAAAAGAACAGATAGGGAAGAACCACAATAGGAAATAAAAGGAAACTTCGTTTATCAGGTCCATAGCCCCTTCTGTATCTAGCTATGCTTAGAGTATATGATGGCTTACAGGTACAATTCCCCAATGAAATTAGACCAGAAGTACACTAATTAACTAGTTATTCCCACAAGACAGAAGACAACTAGCAAGTTATTACACAAATTAGCAAGCTATTCCCACACGACAAAAGACAACAGCAGTGCCAAAATTAGATGTAGAAAAATAATAATGAAAAACCTTTATAATGCAGAATAAAATATATTCAGTACAGATGTAATATGTGAGAGCAAATTAGGCCTCATAAAAAGTAAAAGACACCACTATTCACTGATGTCTAACATCAAGTTTTGGGTGCAATCCGCTAGTTTCAGAAAAATGTTTTCCAAAAAAAAAAGAGAAAAAGATAAAGAGTGTAGTCAAATGACCTCCAATTCCTATAAACTTATGTAATATAAGATAATACAGTTCTTATTCATTTTAATACCATGCACACAACAATTTGGTGTATTTACAGTACATATGGTAAATGCATTCCTACGTTGTTTAAAATACATTCATGTAAATGTTAATGGAACATGAAATAGAACACTTGAGAATTATCATACCATAGCATTAGGGGACCAAGCATCAATTACCCTTTTAGTGCAATTATTTGAATACATTAATTCTCTATCCCACTTAAAGAACCAAAATTTCAATTCATTTGTGTGGGTATGCTTTATTAAAAAAAACATACATCAATGAGAAACAAATTAATCTTTCTTAGATCAGAAGTTGATATCACAAAGTCGATCATACAAAAAAACCACACTCCAATTCATCGTAAGTCACCATTGTAATTAACTCGCTCGTACAGATAAATAAATATACACCATCAACATTTTGACACATCAGGTGTAATTTTACTTGCTCATACAGATAAATTACAATTGATACGAACACCATCAAAAAATTGAAAAATCAAACAAGACAAAAAATTGCATACATTTCAGATGCAATTGTAGGTATAATATTCATTTAAGACCCTAGAATAACAGTATTATTCAGATATCCAATCTGCATAAATAGCTAAATAGCTAAACGATAATATGAATTAAGAATGCCATGGCATATACACACTCCACTCCCTCCAGGAAAGGTATATGAAAATACATCCCAATAACTACTTAAGACAGAAATTGTGCCTAGCACTTGATCTCCTTCAAGCCATCACCAAAATACAAAAATGTGGGATCAGTGGCTCCATCTTTGTAGTAAGCAAAAACCATAGAGCTCTCATCTTGCATGCTCTCGCCAACAAAACTGTTGACCAAAACCAGAAGAAACTTAGAATTAATGATGGCAGAAAACATACAATGTTTAGAAGATTGCAAGGGATAAGTTGCTAAATAATATCATTGTAAAATATATACAGAATTGTGCGGACGAAGAACGCTAGTGTCTCACACAATTTCTATTTTTTAGATTTGACTAATATATTTAATAATAGACCATCAACAAAAGATTCCTTACAGCAGAATGGCTCGAATATACTTACAACTGCAGATCGCTCAGCTTAGAAATGAGCCATTTCGCAGCTGCTTCCACATTCTTCTTAAATACCTCTTGACGATCCTCTGGCAATTTAGGAGTGAGATTCTTTATGTATTTCTTAATGTATCCCAGAAATTGCTTCTTGTCAAATGGAGGTTGCTCCTGAAAAGCAATATATATTTTAATTTCATATATTTAACTGATAGAAGAAAATGTTTTGAGTGCAAAGATAGGTTGAAATATATATTCAACAACCTTGCCAAACACTATCATAAAACACATTGTTATGCCAACCACTCTTAACTGTTAGTCCATATGGCTGTCGTCCATTGTTTTAGATAGGGCATTGCAAAAGACCAAGGTCTATTAGCCGGCCAGTTTTTGGATGGTTTGCATTTGAGAGTTTGGGCCAAGTAATCATTAAAAGGAACAGAAAATGTCACATAGCTCAACTTTAGCCATAGAAATGTCACAGAGACTGACCTGAAGTCTAAATGTGTCAACAATGTCAACCACTTTAACAGCCTGATCATCTACACCGTCATCATCCTCGTCACCCTCAGCTGAGGGATTGGCACCAATATCAACATCAACTGACCCTTGGACAACCCACTGTCAAACAACATTCAGCCAGATAAACATACTACTTTGGCATATACATAGAATCATTTCTTTAACTAAAAACACTATCATCTGCAGACTTCTTTGGTTAAGATACATTGTTACATAACTGAGAGCAATAAAATAGATACATACTTTTCCTTCAACTTCCCACAGAACTCCATTATAAAGTTCATTGTAAGGAAATGAGTCAGAAAGAAGCTCATCACCTGTAAAGAAATACAAATATAGTTTACCAAAGTTTCATCAAGAAAACCAGAATCTCAGATCCAGCAGATATCAAAAGGAAACACAAAAAAACAAATTGCCATGCATTTAAGTTTTCCATCAAAAGGATGTACTATTCTACTTTTTTGCATATCACCAACAAAGCAAAATACAGATTTTCAGGATGTACAAGAATACAACCTTTTTTTCGTTATTATCCAGCGTTAATAATGCAGATTGGCTTTTAAGTGGCACAAGCACATACTATTTGCATTAAAAAGCAAAAAAGATATTTTCACATTGGTCACACATTCAGCCTAGTTTCAATTTTAACAATCAAAGAATCAAAGCCATGCAGCAAGATTTTCTACCATAACAGCACATTTAGCTGCATGAATAATGCAGAAAACTTCAAGAGTTTGTGAAGGCCAACAGTACACAATCTTTAACAATCAAAAATTAAAATCTGCATCTAGAATTGAAGTAATATGCACAAGGCAATAAACAATGCGGAAAAATACGAAGGCACAAGGCAATAGACAAAATGACTACAGAAATACTGCATACAAAACCTCCAGAAGCTAATAACCATCTTGGAAAACATACACAAATTGAACCAAAGTCCAAGTGCTCAAACAGTACAGACAAGTGGATCAAAAAAATTGACTATACCAAAAAGTACACATATATAACTTATATAGAGTTAATAAGCAAAATCCATTAAAATTGTAGTAATGAAAAGGAAATCCTGTTTTTTACACTAGAAGGTGGATCCATACGTGCTGTCAGAAACTATGAAGTCAACAAATTGAAAATCTGAATATGTGTTCCATGTAATTGCCAATAAAGGCAAAGAGCAAATCTAACATTTCCAAAGGCTATAAATGGAAATGAACCTGAGCCTCAAAGAAAACTCACTCAAGCAGACATGTGACAGACCTATTCATAATAATCCTTTCATAGAACCCACATCTCAAAGAACAAGAGTTGCATGGGAAAACTGATCTCAAGACACTACTCAAATAAAATCACATTGGATTTTATATTGCCTTTAAAATGTGAGCAGAGAGTCTAACGAATTTGCTTGCAGTGCACATGAGAGTTTTAGAACAGAGAAAACCAAATAATAAATGCAGAAAATTAGGAAGTCCACATGAGGTGTAAATCAAATAGCGTCAGTGTCTAATATAAAGAGAGAACTGGTCCGGCAGCGGTCTAGCAGTTGAGATGAGACAACAACATGCAGATAACCCAGATTTAACCCCTGCTGGAGATAAACTATAGAACATGTAAATTTAAACGACTACGTGCATGGAATGCTTCTATGTGAGTGTGTGTGTGTGTTTTCATTAAGTTGTGCCCAAGGAGTTTTTGAACTACAAAGCATTTGAAAAGAAAGACTATACACAGAGAAACAATGTACACTTGGATCAACAGAGAAAATCAAACAAAAAATAAAGACTAGCTCCACATAAATTAGTGTGTAACATGCAAAATTCTGTAACAATAGCCTAGGTTTCATTACCATCATGTGCCCTCAAGGAAAACTCCAGACATCAGTGGGATGAAGACCATCATATATAAACTCAAAACCCTCACTTCCGAAAATCAAACAGAGAAATTCTGTAACTACAAAGCATTTGAAAAGAAAGACTATACACAGAGAAACAATGGACACTTTGATCAACCGAGAAAATCAAACAAAAAATAAAGACTAGCTCTACATAAATTAGTGTATAACATGCAAAATTCTGTAACAATAGCCTAGGTTTCATTACCATCACGTGCCCTCAAGACAAATTCCAGACATCAATGGGATGAAGGCCATCGTAAATAAACCCAAAACCCTCACTTCCAAAAGCAACCAAATACCGTCTTTGAACGACCTGTCTCTAACACCTAAAAACCCTTTAAAACTTGGTTCAAACCCTCATTTGTACTAGAGCTTTAGGCGAACTAAAATACAAAGCACATCTCAATTCCCTTAAGAAAACCTAGATATTTCCTGATTTGAACTTCTTAAAAAACTGACTAAATTCCACATCTTCAACTTTCAAGATTTCAGCACCTCTAAAACAGAAGACCAGCTCAGACAGCTGTTTACAATCTCTTAAGGACAACATCTCTTGATGACAAAAGCAGCACTTTCATATAATCAAAAAATGGGATAATCAGCAACTCTAAAACGCCACCTCATTCTGTGGGAGTGATCTCAACATATCCTGAGATCACATGATGTGACTGAAATGTCAATTCCAAAAATCTTTTATAGGCCCAATCCCACCTATATATAGCCCCAAGTTCAAATCCGAAATCACTAACAAAATATTGACATAATTATAATTCATAAAACTAAACACCCATATTCCTAAGTCATGGCATCTCAGGGCGAGCTCCCATTGAGGGGCTTTCCTCCATATTTTTTTGCAGTAACGGGTCCCATGACTTGATGTCCAGCCTACTATGGGAACAGGCTGAATCTTCCCCTATTAAATAAGAGCCCCAAATTTTCTGCCCACTGATTTTAAGAGGTTGCTCGAGAGGTGGGGCTGAAAGTTTCCCCTACTATTTAGGGGTTTTCCTGCCCAAGTGACACATCATATGCATCCCTGCAAATAGATTGGTGTATATTAGGAGGTAACATTGGCCTTTATTTACTGCAACCCATCAATGTTTAGCAACCCAGAAGAGAAGAAACGTGAACAGAGATTTGCAGGTGACTTCATTCATTCATTTTACATTTTTTCTCCCTCTTACCTGTGGCAGAAATCAATTACCTCTCCCTTTTCTAGCTGTTTTAGATGGAAAATATATAAACCTAAAATTAATGTGAGAGCTGCTGTTTAAATTTGCTGTATTTTTTTGCATTTCCAGTTTTCATGAATGCCCAGATTTGGTTTCAATTTCCTGGCCATCCATTCTTGATATGGCATGTACAGTCATTTGACTTACTGTTGTGGCTAAGATATGAGGTATTAGATCCTTGAACTGGTTGGACTGTGTGCGCATTAAATATTTGTTACTAATAAAACATGGAATTACTTCAGGTACAATACGTGCATTATATCCTTAGTTAACCATCAAGATACTCCTGCATTAGATATTTAGTTAACTACCAACATACTCCTCTATGTCTTCATGGTTTAGCGGTTGCTATTGCCAGCAATTTATTTTTCAGAGTATTATGAAAGGAAAGATAGGGATAAATAGATTGTGGAACTTGTATTTGAAGCTGCAGCATGAAGTAGCAAAAAGGACAATCACCCACTTCTGAAAGTTGTTTTTTCTTCTGATTTTTCCGGCAGCAGGGATGTGATTGTGAGTATATTTTTGGGCTTAAATTGCTCTGGACAGAATCCCATTTTATAAGCCTACCCACTTATTCTCAACCTCAATAAATGCTTTTGGACCATGTTGTCTTTCAGCATTAAATGTTTTAGGCTTTTAGCCTTTCAGTTTAGATGAGGATCTTACCATAGAAACTAGAACTTTGATTGAAAAGGAGCTTACATCTTTCAGATCATCGCTTGAGGTTAAGTTAAAAATCAGGGTTTTCATATGTTTGGATCTCTCGATAGAACCAGGAAGTGCATTCTGTAGTCTCAAAGCTGTTCAGAGGTGACACCTTAAGAATAATAGGCCATTGAAAATACAGGAACAAACCTTTATAGATTCAGCAAATTGGAAGGAAACAAGCACCATGTATGATGATAACCTATGTCACAAGGTTCGTGTTTGTGTTCGAGTTCGACGAAGATAAAATTCAGATTAAGTTTGACAATGATGAAATTCAGAAAAAGAATTGTAATTAAATATGACTAATATATATAAAATTAAACTGATATCTTAATTTTTATATTTTAATTTTAAATTAATTTAAAAACAAATATACACGATTATATTTTTAAAAACATAAATAAATATTAAACAAAACGTAGAACATATATAAATATATTTAAATAATTTAAAGGATAAAAAGTCAAAAATAAAATTCAAGATTATAAAAAAATAAAAAATTTAAATTAAAAACTCAAAGAAAAAAAAGGAAAAAAGTGGACATGTTAAAGACTTTAAAGACCTAAAACCTAAATTAAAACAAACTTACCTCCGCCAACGTCCAAGCCTTCCACCACCGTGGGTCTTCCCTGGTTGATGCCTTCCACGCAGGGTCAAACGTAGTTGTAGATCCTTCACTACATGTTAGGTATGGAGCAGCTCTAGCAGTTGGCATTTCTTGTGCCACTAAGGATCAAAGCTCGCAATCACAAGAAAAAACACAATTGATAGAAATGCAGCATTGAAGCTTTGGCAGGGAGAAAGACAAGATTTGATGCTGTAGCCAGGAGTTTTGTACTTGAGCACTGAAATTTTGCCTTCAAATTAGTGAATTTATACCGAACTTCATGACCCACTGTTAAATACAACGAATTTTAAATCTGAAGCTGAAAGTTCAGCAAACCCTGTGAATTAGATGATATTGATAACTATGTTGATCCCAAGACTGGGTGCGCTATGCCACCAACAGGTCATGTTGAACTTGAGATGATGGGACTAGAAGATGTTTTGTAGAGTTTCTATGGGATTGCCAAACTTTTCCATGGGAGAGGTTACACAACAATTTCTCAGATGAAGCTGGAACTGGAAGCAACCTTCCACGAAAGCTCAACTTTGAATTTGAGCAAGAATACCACAGTCAGACAATTAGAAATGTTCTGCAGTAGCAACAAGATCTGTGTGCAGGGCAGCAGTCTGGTGCCAATAATGGCACAGCAACTGGTTCACGGGGAGCTAGTTTTCATGGAACACAAGAGTTAACAATGTAATTCATTCTTATAGAAATGGTCAAAGAGGCCAGATGGGTGTGGATATCCTTGCGATTGACGACTTGTGCCCTTGGAATTTAGATTCACAAGACTACAATTAGGTGGTCAGTGGTTAGGAAGTTTCGAATGTAGCCTACCAGATTCATTTTTGGGAGTTTAGTGCACACTTATAAATGCTATGTGCAAACAACCTTGCCAATTGTATGAGCCTTGAAAAGAACCATTGCATGTTGTTTCATATATGTGTGAATGGCTTGGTAAATCATTGAAATTGTGTCTTGATTACACACAAATATAGAGGTTGTTTGATATATAGATTATTTCTTTTTGAATCTTTGAATGTATAATTTATTGCAGAGATAAACGATGATTTAGTCTCACTTGTCAAGGATAAAAGTTTGTATCGTCCAAATCCCATGAAGTATGGTTTTATGAGATATACTGCAATGCTTTCACAAAATGACAATACAAGATGAAGATATATACTGTACAGGCAATAACTTTCCTAATTTTGTGCCAAGTAGACAAATTCAGCAATGAAGAAGTAATCATCCCTAATTATGTTCCAAGTATAGAAAAGACCTGAAGAAGTAAACATAACTACAAATGATATGCAATTGGAGTATGC
This sequence comes from Taxus chinensis, assembly GCA_019776745.2. Taxonomy (NCBI): domain Eukaryota; kingdom Viridiplantae; phylum Streptophyta; class Pinopsida; order Cupressales; family Taxaceae; genus Taxus; species Taxus chinensis. The sequence goes on along the minus strand of CM034151.1, from coordinate 602,190,118 downwards.
CTCGTCACATATCGATGATGCCCTTCTAAATATAAAATGTCAACCAAAGAAGCGCATAACTAAGAAAATCAACCTTTGGTTCCTCCTACACTTTGGTCCTTATTGAAGTAAAACGTATTGAGAGAAACACAATTCAATGGCAAGGCAATGAAAAAAGCTTTAGCATTCACTAAAAAATGAAAAATCGTCGAAGATTATTGTTCTAGTCACAATCTCCTCTATAAAGCAAGTCAATGTCACGATCGGTGGGACCACATGTTGCTTGATTACAAAAGAATAAGAGGCTACAAAACTCATATACTTTTTGGGTATTATAGTTATTGGAGTATGACAAGTCGAAAGGGAGTTGAAAATAAGTTCCAAAGAATTTTACTATGAAACTTTTTGATGCAATGGAGATCTGCTTTGGTAATGACAAAGCTATCAATATTGGTAAAATATCCATTGATACTTCTCACACAAACTATGCATTTACTGAGAGTTTTTCTTCTCCAAATGAAAATGAACCATTGGAGTGTGAGTCGCCTATGATGGCTCAAGAAAGTCTGTTGAACACTCGCAACGGAAGGGAAAACTTTTCCCAAGGTAAAAAAACAGCAAGCAAATCAATAGGTATCTAAGGCACTACTCTTGAAAACAACAAATTGGTGATCTCTACATTTCAGATGGCTGAAAAGGGTCATATGAAACACCATGAATATAAATGAGGAAAGGCTGATCAAAAAGGAGCAAAAAATTAATATGCAAATGAGTACGATTTCAAGTGTCAACATTAAATGCTACTTGACATGCAATGTTAAAAGATGCCCGAGTCATTTTAAAATGATAAATAATCCTCCAAGTCCTAAAGTTAGGTTGTATTGTTGTTTTTAGTGGGTTGCCCATTTAATTGTTGAAGTATTTGAAAATTGTTTCTTTAAATTCCAAAAACTAAAACATATAATTATTTTGTTTTGGAGATCTATGTGCCATAATCTTCTAGCCTTTAAAATTCAAGCGCATTACAATAAGTTTTGGGTTGATATTAATTGTATGAATTTATTTTAAAATATGTTTGTTGTATCGTCTTTGTTTTAATTAGGTTTTTAATGGTACATTATGTTGTATAGTTTTGTAGAAAGGACATGAACTTATATAAATATATAAGTTCATGTCCTTTCTACAAAACTATACAACATAATGTACCATTAAAAACCTAATTAAAACATCATCATTATTTATTCATATAATGAAATCCTAACTCAATAAAAAATTAAATTCCTCCTTGCAAATGCATCAATTATTGTCTAATTACGATTGCAAATTTGGATCCTTTTTTAAGATTCAACCAATATGCAATGGATTTTAATGAAGCATAAGGTAGATTCATTTCAAACCCAAACAATCTTCAATTATGGAAATGGATGACACGGAAATAGAGCTTCATGCAGTTACTTGTGGCAAGCAAAGTAAAATCTTTGAAATTGATTTAGCTCCTTCTCGATGGTAAGGATGGATTCAAGATGAGCAATATATCAAACCACATTCCTTACACTGGTGGAACAATTATATTTTTGAAATGCGATGTGATGATCAACATTTTCGCAACATTCTTAGACTACCATATATATTATTTGAATCTCTTCGTCAATTGTTGAATGATGACCATTGCAATTTTACAAATATCATCTAGAGAATTGTTTGATTATGGAAAGTCAACCGTGGTAAGAGTTGTAGATGGATGATCTCCCAAGAAGTTTTGGTGCTTCAACCTTATGAGCATCACCTAGACGCAATGAGTGCTAAAGTGGACCATTCACACTCATAAGAGATAGGTCAAAGTAAATTGACCACCTCACTATGGGTCAAAGTAGATTGACTTGAAACTATGTAGTTAAATCCCGAAAAATTACACAAACGTTCCACTTCGAAAAACACCACTTGTATAAAATGAATAAGCTAGGGAGCTTCATATTGGATGGTTCATAAAGGAACAACACTTGTTGAAGGTTTTGCAAACAGTATAGCAAGTTAAGCGGATTTGACCATGGGGGAAACTCCATAGTTAAGCACGCTTGAGTCGGAGTAGTATCAAGATGGGTGACCTCCCAAGAAGTCCCAGTGCTTCACCCTTGTGAGCATCACCTAGACACAATGAGTGTTAAAGTGGACCATTCACACTCTTGAGAGATGGGTCAAAGTAGATTGACTTGAAACTACACAATTAAATCCCAAAAATTAAACAAATTGTTTAACTGCGAAAAACACTTGTATAAAATGAATGAGCTAGGAAGCTCCATATTAGATGGTTCACAAAGGCACATTACTTGTTGAACAAGCTAAACAAGTTTAACTATGGGGGAAACTCCATAGTTAACCATGCTTGAGCCGGAGTAGTACTGTGATGGGTAACCCCTCAAGAAGTCTTGGTGCTTCACCCTTGTGAGCATCACCTAAACGGAATGAGTGTTAAAGTGGATCATTCACACTTGTGAGAGATGGATCAAAGTAGATTGACCACCACACTATGGGTCAAAGTAGATTAACTCAAAACTACGTAGTTAAATCCCAAAAAATTACTCAAACTATTCCACTGCAAAAACACCACTTGTGTAAATTGTAAATTAGTTCATAGATGTCATGTACACTCAGTTTCAAAGTCATGTGTAATGTTCCCTTTTCAAAATTAATTGATTTTAGATACCTGGAAATTATTTTTTTTGTTTTCCATGGGCTGAGGGGAATTAAAGACGAAAATAAATTAATTTAAATGGTCCAAGGGTACTTTTATATTTTAATTAGAAAAAAGACACTTAAATTATATTATTAATCCAAAAAAAGTAGAAATAGAATAATAATTAAATAAAGCATTCTGTTATGGGGCGCCAAAGATAGAATGGTTGCATGAGCATCAAGATCCTATTTTTAGGTGGAGAGAGGATAAAGCAATTTTATATTGTTTATTCATATTTTTAGGATGGGACGCCAACATGGGAGAGAGGATAAAACAATTTTATATTGTTTATTCCTATTTTTAGGAAGGGGCACCAACTTTGGAGAAGACCTTTGAAGTTATAAAGAAAGATTTGGGGTTTATTATTACAACATATTGAAAATATAACAACTACATCTTTGTTTGCAAGTAGCTTTTGCTTTTGCATCAGCAATAGAAGACAAAATTCCTCATTTGCACACGGGTTTGAAGACGGAATCCCTCACATCTCAACTTGGTAACACCATTCAAGGGTTGCAGTGGCCATTCAAGGTACAGGTATTCATCCAGACAGCTGCTTTGGTATTCTTTGTATAACTGGTTCAAAATCAATAAATAAAAGTTTGTTTTGGTACCTTGAGGCTTGTTTTTAATTTAAAAATCAAATTGTCGCTGCTGCCATAAAAAGCAATTTTTTATACTAATGTCCTAGGGTTTTGACAGAAATATCCAGATTTATTTAAAATATTTTCCAAGGATGTTACAGAATAAAAAGAATACGCTTGGGTATCCAAAATCAATTAATTATGAAAAGGGGACATTACAAAAAAAATGTTCCGCTCAATACATACTAATGTTAGCATTGAGTTTACTAAAATTTTCAGATCAAAAACTAATAATAAACAGTTTGGACAGCGACACTCTTGACAGTTATTTATGTCGGCATCACATGAAGCATTGAGGATTGAGAATTGCAAATTCCCAAGGTAGATTTGGGATCCCAGCTTGCAATTGCTTGAGGGCAAACAATTATGGGAAGGGCAGACTGTAATGTCCCCTTTCAGAATTAATTGATTCTGGATACCTGAAGATATTCTTTTTATTTTCTGTAGGCCAACGGGAATTAAAGAGGAAAATAAATTAATTTAAGTGGTCCAAGGGTACTTTTCTATTTTAATTAGAAAAAAAACATTTAAATTATATTATAATCAAAAAAAGTAAAATATAGAATAAAATAATAATAGAATAGGGGACATTACACCAAGTGAGCCTATGGTATTGCTACATGTAAAAGAAAGCTTTCATATTAAACAAGGTTTCCCAAATTGTTGTAGAGCTATAGATATAACTCGCATTCCAATCCGACTTCCATCTAACGAGTGTTCATCTAGTTGGTATGATCAAGATCACAACTATAGTATGGTACTAAAAGTTATTGTTGATAGTAATATGGATTTCACAGATGTGTTTATCGGATGGTCAAGCTTTGTTATTGATTCTAGACTAGTCTAAAATTCATCTTTTTATAGAATGTGTGAAGGTGAAAAGAGATTAAATGGTCATCTAATTCCTATTGGCTCATTAAACATAGAGTACATTACTGGTAATGGTGGATATTTGGTGTTACCATGGTTAATCACGTCTTTCAATGGATCTCTAGCAATTACTCAAACGGAATCCAATTTTCGATTGTCATCAACATGCATTGTTGTTGAGTGTGCATTTGGAAGGCTAAAGCAAATATGTTAACTTCTAGAATCCAGAATGTGGCACCCAAATTAACAAATGCTACCAAAAACCATTTTATTTGTTGCATATTGCATAATGATAATATGATGTTAGCCTTTCTTGAAGATGACACTGATATAGATGATGATATAGTTTTTGAGAAGGAAAATAACATGCCAACCAATGAAGTGAGTGATCCAACAGCAACACTTCCTCCAGCAGCCTTAATGAAATTTGTTAATGACAACATCAATAGTATGGACATGTAAGAAAGAGAATGTGTGGAGTCTTAGATTATACAATGCTTAGTCACATGTTGTGTTACATTATCTTATAGCTGTAAAATCTTTACACATTACCCTTTTCACCAACTAGTATCATGGTTAAACAAAATGTTCCCACATTCTGGTAAAGTTGTAAAATCTATCTATATCGGATCTGGTAGCAGGTAATATAGAATGCAAGAGGTATTCTCTTGTAATCATTGATATTCTAATTTTGTCATGCTCAACTTGAGCTGGCAGCATGCAGATTTCAAATAATATGCTTCACATTATTGTGTCTGTCATCATTTTCTCTTCGGAGTATTATATGCAAAACCAATGCTTGAACTGGACATGTCATTGCTGAAACTATTATCTAAATATATAACTTCTTTTTTTTAATACTTATAACTATTTGTTTGTTTATGGTGTTACATGTGCCAAAGACAAATTGGGGCTTGCTGAGTAAAAAACTGCTTGAGCAAGGTCCAGCAACAGGAAAAAATTGTTTTACACATTATTCTGTTCCATATAAGATACGTGCTCTTCAATCATATGGAAAGGAAATGGACCCTACACAATAATAGTTAAATATGTTCCTTGAGGACAGTAGCAAAATGTGGTGGCAGGTGTATTAGATACTGAAACTTATAATCTCGCTTTCTTACCTTGTAAAAATAATGGCACCTATGCTCAAAAAATTGAAGTGATGAGAATGGGCATTTCTGCAGCGCAACAGAGACGTGTGCTTTATTCAGCATGTTACTATTGGAAGGTCTAAAGGCAATGTGTGTATTTTCTCTACCAAGAACGTATAACACGGTGAAGCCAGTTGGATAGAATAGGACTTTGGTGACCTTATCGCCATTTTGCTTGACTTTGGATGGACAACACTAAACTGATATATTGAGGTCATACAAAATTATTGATGAAATCTGTAGGAGCATATACCTTTGCTTTCTTGTTCTCAAACCTCCAGAGCAATACTAAATAGCAGTTTGAACATCTACAATGTAAAGAGGAGTTTAATTGGCCCTCAAGCCATGTTAAGAGCTCAACAGAGATGGTGGATCTATGAAACTCCTAGACAAGTAACGCTGACTAAGGATTTATATTTCTTTTCTGTTGGTACACTATGATAAAGACTATATACTGAATTTCTTGTATATTGCAGAAGATGGTGAAGCCTTGCTTAGGCCAATCACTGGCATGTTAATATACTTCTTTATCAGATCAAAACACTAAATTTCTCTGTAGAGACTCCCTCGCAGTCTATAACTTTTTTTGGATGACTACATTGCACTATAGTGAAATGGGAAAGAACTCAGTCTATCTCACAATAGGATTATAATTTCCACCTGGAATAAATACATCCCCAAAAGACTTTGATCATATCTCCTGCCAGACAGTGTCCCTATTCCTTTGTCCCCGTACCCATCCCCATGTCATTTGCCAATTTAAACATCAGTTAAAAGATTTTGAGGGTAATTCTATTAATCCCCTTTTTGCATAATTATGTTGCCTGTCCCTTCCAAAAGGGAATCACTGGAACATAGCCTAGATCTTTGGTTGTCAAAAAGTCTTGTTCCTTTAAGGGGAAACTTTGAAATTCCCTTAAGTGGCGTTGACAATTTGATATTATACATATTGGATTAAAACACTAAGTTCCTCTCTGCGGAGACCCTGTAGCAGTCTATACTTTTTTGGACCAAGTAGCCAATACGTTTTGGATACTGGAGCAGGTAAGGAGTATCCAATACGCGGATACGGCAAAAAAAATTAGGCCCCGGATACGGTGCTGGATACGGCAGTACAAAAAATATATAAAAATTAAAAAATATATAAATTTCAGCCTTCTAAAAAGGAATTAAGTTATTATCCACATATTATGCATATGAAAGACAAGCTAGGATACCGATAAAACTTAGAAACTTAAAAGTTAAGCTAAATATGTGAATAACCACAACAAACAAGCTAGGATACCGATAAAACTTAGAAACTTAAAAGTTAAACACTTAAATCGAACACAATGTGAATGTCATGATATATTAAAATTTAAATTCAATCTATTACACCAAATCAGTAATGATCAAAGTTCAAACTATATGATTAAAAAAAATTTAATTTAGCGAAATGAAAAATAACAATAATAATAAATATAAAAATAGTCATAATAAAAATTAAAATTAAAATTAAAAGGGGGGGGGGGGGGCGGAGGGTGGGAGACACCCACCCTACCCCACCAAAGGAATGTTTTAAAATAAATAATAAATTAAAACAAAAAGAGAGAAAAAAAAAGAAAGAAAGAAATGAGCTTTTTGACAAAGAGCATGGTATCACGCGGATGAAGAATGTAATGTAACGCAAATATCGCACAGACATAAGTGAGATGGCAGGTAAGGGTACTATCAAAGTCTAAATCAAACAACAACTACCCGAAATGAACAAGATGAATGAGCGAGAAAGAAATAAGATTACATAAGAACTAATATGAAGTGGTAGCCCTAATCTACCTAGGGAAACATGAACCTGCAAATGATCAGTGGACAGGATGCTTCAGCAGGAGAATCAAAAGGAATACCTCTAGAGAACATCGCAACAAATGAAGACAATGATTGGGGTAATCCTCAAAATAATTATTCTTATTAAGTAAATGAGTAAGAAATGCCACCCTCGATTAGGGTTAATGAAGAACATTTTCATGACAGTAAGACATGCTCTGCAAGGGACTGTAAACCTGCTTCAGATGCAAATAGGTAATGCTCATACGACATAGACAATATTCAAGGGATACGGCATTTAACAGCGGGGAGTATATATTCGAGCACCTCAAATCGGATACGGCCATTTAATGAGGTCATCCAAAATGGCTTGCCCACTCCCACTGACATATCCACCCTCGCACATACTTCTATTTAAAGTGGAGATGTACCCGATTCTGCGCCCTCAAACTACCAAACCTATCGTATCGGTCAATCCTCTATTTATAAAATTGCTTGGGAGTGTCATAGAACACAGTACACTATGATGAAATGGGAAGAAGAAAAAGGAAATGAGGGCAAGAGGAAAACAAATTTCCACCTGGATTAAATACATCTCCATTATTGATTATTGTGTCATGCTGTAGATACCTAGTTGATAAGGTTTGGGATATAAAAGGAGATGCATCTGGTTGCATTGTAGAATTCAAAAAGGTATTCGACATAGTTCACAAGACAAAATTACGGAGAAAAATGAAGAATTGGGGTTCCAATGCAGTATAGAGCAACAATTCACATGTTACATTCATTTACTAAGTCAAGGCTTAATCAAAACATGGGCATGGTTGTCCAAGTGTTTTGGAAGTGACATAGGTGTCAAACAAGGTTGCCCTCTATCCTCAACTCTATTTGGGGTTATACATTGATAAGTTAGAAGATTGGATAAACATATTTGGCGAAGATGGGGTCCACTTGGCCAAGTATGTGGTGAAGCTTCTGCTATATGCCGACGACATAATTTTGATGGAAGAAACAATATAGGATTTGAGAGACCACCTTTAGGATCTAGAGCTCTTTTGTAAGAAAGTAGGGATGTAGGTGAACATCAACAAAACCAAACTTGTGATTTTTTTCAACAAAAGGGAGGTTCAACAGCATGCTTCTTCTTGTTTATTATGTTGGTCACACGGTTTTGTTTGCATATGCTTGTTTACAATGTTCTGTGTGTATAGACTGGACGTGTAGATCTCACTGTATTTGCATTTCTAAAACAATTCGAAATTTTAGATAGCCCCCTCCATGGGAACCACGCCATACAAGAATAACAACACAAGCGATTAACCGCACCATACCAGAAAAACAACACTGGCGATCAAAAACGACAGAACCACTCCGATCAATTGAAATTGCATAAACTGAACAGAGTGCCGCAAACACTTCAACATCAAACAAAATGAAAGCTTTGCCGACCATTTCTCTTTTAAACAAAAAAAGACAACACACAAACAGAAATTCAAAGAGAACGAAATCACAGACGCTTATTCAGATCTGCTAATCTGTAAACTTTATCCTAGGGTTTCTAAAACCGGCGGAGCGAAACGCAAGCAACCCTCGCAGTCTATATCACATATAAGATATAACAAAAAATGTGAAAAAAATAAGCCAAAAGGCGCAAACCAAAACATAATCAGAATCTAACATAATCTAACTGGATGTGAATCGAAGCAGCAACTATTTACAGACTAAATACAGCAATAAAAACTTACCCGTGAAGAGATCCTGATAGACTAGCATTTTCACTGATTTTTTTTGCACCGATATTCTTTCGTTGGAATATGAAGATCACAGGCTCTACTCTGTATATCCCCTCGTCGAAGGTACACCTGCCAGAAGTCGCCAAGAGAGAGGCCTTCTTTGATCCTGGAATGTCCCTTTTATACAAATCGCCAAATTAGATTTAACCCTATTTTAAATTACCCTTGCAAACAACTTATATTTGCTTTCCTTCATTTTTTCAATTATGCAAAGACTCCTTTATGACGCAGGCATACGAAATGAAAGATTTTAATGACATCCACAAGACTGAAGAGTCTATGGGACGAAACGAAAGCGAAACATTAAGTTGTTTTCAAACTCTTTGCCATATCAGCTCTTCTACTATGAATCTTGAGCACTAAACCAGCGATATTTTGAAGTTTTGTTTCTTCAAATAACTCATTTAAGTTGTCCACTTTTAATTCGTTTTCGTACTGGATACGAATATCATCATATGTTGAACACTCCATAATGAAATGCCATTCCATTTCAACAACCGCTTTGCTGTAAAAAAGACAAATTCTCCTTTCCAAATCTTCTTTGGGAATAGTCCATCTACCGGTTTCACAACGAAGATGATGTGATCCGGTCCTCAACTGAGCCACTAGAATCATTGTCTTACCTTTGATAACTGCCCCTAGATAAGCTTTTTCATCATGCTCCCAAGTGGGGTTAAATTCTTTGATATATTGTGCTTTCTTACGACCCATATGTTTTGTCCACATGGCAGTCCTAAACTTCTCCATCACATAATTTTTTATTTCCCCGTTGTTGTTAGGACACTCCTGAAAATTGATGCCCCATTTGTTCATCCATTTTGTTGTTTTATTTCATCCAGGTTTTCTTTATGCGCTCTAGATTATCCTTTGTAACCATTTTGGGTCAGTGAAGATCGTCCATGCTTTCAATTTTTTTCAAATAGCTTATCAGCCGAGTTATTGTCGATACTTCCATCGAGAAGGTACTCGCTTCAGTGAACAAGATCTCATAAGGGACTATTGATTTAACTTTAAGAGTGCTTGTGATTAGATGTTTCTAGATTCTTTCTAATTGTTGTGATCCATGCTTTGACATGTTATTTCCCCAAACCTTGCAAACATAAAGAGCAACTGGGGTGACCAACAAACCAAAGAGGGTTTTCTTAGTTTTCCAGTCCCAAAGCTCAGCTTTCCTACACCTATTTTGAAGTAGGTGAGATGTTTTCCAACCTCCTTGTATCATGTTTTCTCTACATGTCTCCCAGCTCATCTTGTTGTGGAAATCAATCCCAAGATATTTATATTCTGTAACAATTTCCAATGGACTCCCCTAAAAAAGAAAGTTAATCTACCTCTCTTTTCTTTTTAGGGAAAAAATCATGATTTTTGTTTTGCTAATGTTCACTTGCATCCCGACTTCCTAGTAAAATAATTCTAAAGCTTTTAGATGTTTCCTCAATCCTTGAGTTGTTGTTGAAATTAAGATAAGATCGTCGGCATATAAGAGTAGCTTCACCACATACTCGGCCAACTGTATACCCCCTCCTTCGGTTTTACGTAACCATTCTTCAAGCTTGTCAATGTATAAACCAAACAAAATGGGAGAAAGATGGCAAACTTGTTTGACCCCAATGTCACTACCAAAACATTCAGACATACCTTCTTTGGTTCTGATTTTAGCTTTGACCTGCTCATGAAGTCTATGTACTACTGTTATAAGCTCGTATGGAATCTCAAGTTCCTCCATCCTGTTCCAAAGTTTGTCTCTAGGAACCATGTCGAAGGCTTTCTTAAAATTTAAAAAACACCAAATTATTTCATCCCCTTGGGTATCCCATACCTTTTAATCAAGTGCCTAAGAGATGCAATGGCTAATGGTTGAATGTCTAGGTCGGAAGCTTGCGTTCCTTTTGCTCTTTTACCCTCTCTTTTGGTCCAACTGTTGATTCGATGTTCTATCATGCCCCCAAAAAGTTTACCAAGGAGGGGATTGACCATAATGGTGTGTAATTGGATGGATTATTGATATCACTGCTTTCAAATAGAGGAATACCAACACTAGTCGTCCACTCCAAAGGGGAAGCCATTCTGGGTTGATCTCATTGAATATTTTTCTAATGTACGGAGTGAGGACCTCCACATCCACTTTAAAAATTTAGCCTGCAGCCCGTCAATATCTTGTGCTTTACCACTTGCTAGATTCTTTATACCATGTTTGATGTCTTCCTCTAAGAAAAGTTCGATCAAAGTATGAATGATGGGAGGAATATCCTTCTATTGAGACCACTCGTAGAGAATCTTCACATATTCTAACCAATGAGCTTTTGTGATATTGTTTTCTATGTGTGTTTTCTTTTGTTGTAGCTCCTTCCAGAATCCTTTGGTATTATGTTTTCCAAGAGAAATTAATTCAGACCTTCTATTCACATAGCTTTTCTTTTTGTACCAATCTCTCGTATTTCTTTTTATTTTCTTTGTTCACGTCACTTTCCCTCATAGCTCTCTTGGCAGCCTTACAATCTTCGTCATACCACAGATTTATTGGAAAAGTATTTGTAGCTCCCTTTCAAAGCTTAGATATTTTGCAAGCACTTAATGCCTTGTGAATTAAAGGTATCAACAACTTACTACAAACATAACCAAACTTACAATATTTTACAAAACCAGACTTTTGGGAGGAATTTTAGAGCATAAAAGATTATGTATATTTGAGTATATTAATATAAAAGATAAACGGTGTTCACAAGGACACTACAAAAACAAAAAAATGAGTATAATCTTTACTGGAGAGATCAAATGTCATTGGATATAAAGATTATGAGTTGAAATTTTCATGTTATAGCATGTTGGTCTACTCCTGTTAAGAATTCAATGCAAGTCATATCTTATTTCAATGCATCCAGTGTGTAAATGTTGCTTCTATCTCTTCACCACAATTTGATGAGATTGTCGGTCCAGAACTATTCTTTTTAACTGCTATTTTCTCTCTCAATTTTTTCTTCTTAGATCTAGATCACAACCCTTGATGATTGAACATTTGAAGCAAAAGGGAAAAACTATGCACTCTCAACATCAACATTGGTGTAATGTAAGACATAATTGCAGTATGAGCTTTGGCCTACCAAAAAAATATCTAGAAGCACAAGCCTGGGAACTTCGACATTTTCATTACTGACTATTTTGGCGTAGTAGACTAGAGCAAGGAGCACGTTTACATTATACAACAACAATACCAAAGCAAGCTAAAATAGGGGTAGGTTTCACTTCCACCTGCTTCCTCCACTTTCCTCTCACATTCACTAACATGAGGCCAAGGTGGAAAAAACACCCACTTCTTCTTAGACTTCCATATCTATTATTTCAAGGTATCCACATAACAGGCTCCACAACACTCCATTAACACGTACAATGTGGTTTGGGTAGAGAGGAATACATGCAAGAGATCATGATGAGCTGCTACTCTTGCAAAAATAGTATGGTTATTGATAGTTATCAAATATTTTAAGCCCTCACTTGTATTTTCCATTACATTTTCTTAAACCTCCATTAACCATACTCAAAAACCACTTTCATATGGGTTTTTTTTCAAAATTTTAGGATTTTTTTGAAGATAGTTTGGGATTCCATTAAAACCCAAAAAAGAAGCAGTAAACACTACACTTCTGTCATATCTAGGTGTTTCTATGCATTTCACAACACAAGTAGATGTTGGCTCTTCAAGAGGAAAATCCCATGTTCTAAAGCTACCATTTTGATAGAGACTAATAAAATGTTGGCAAATATTGTGGACTTTGGGTTTACACTTTTCCGATTGTATTTACGTGAATGTTTCCGAGGTCTTTCCAACAATCTCAATGTTTATATATCCCATAATATTGCAATCCTTGAGACCACATATCTTTCATTCATGTTGTCGAACATATTGCATGCTTCCTAGCAAAAAATCTATGTGTACCTCTCGTTTGATCATAGAAGCAACACTCGAAACTGATTTTCCAAACCCCAAACCTATAGACTATGCGCGATCAACCACTTGTTGACGATGGAAGTGGTAGCCTTTGGAACACAAAACACTATGTTAGCCACATAGCAAAATAATAGGAAGATGTATTCATAGTCTCCTTCACCACCACAACCTACATATGTCGGAATCCCACTGCCAGTGACATACGTTCTCTTATGCAAGGGAATTTTTTAGCAAAATTGATAATATCTTAGACAAATGGTGAAAAATGTTGATAGCAGGATTGAATCCATACATCAATTCTTTGAATATCAATAGTTGTTATTGGATGAAATATGTCAATTAGAGGCAACTTTGGCCCATAGTAAGATTCCTATCATAATAATAATAATGACACCTTTCAAAAATATAAATGTATAAAATTATCAATGGACCCACTAACTCTAAGTTGGAGAGCATTTGGAAGTGACTTCTTATATATACAATTGCAATTTAGTAAAAAAAAAATATACCTTATCTTCCTCAATATAAGTCAGAGAGACCGAATAACATAACATAAGTTTGTATTAGGAGCATGTTCAATCTATAAATGACACGTGACACACCACAACACCACCCATTTTCTTTCTTGTTGAAGGTATGCATACAACTGCAATGTTGTACAATACAAGCGCTCCACGTGTCCAATTGTTTAGTTGGGCCATATGAACGAATGTCTATCCAGCTCCTTTTATAAGCCTCAAGGATCCAATGCTTGTGGCAAAAAACAAGTCACCTCCTATTCTTAAGTAGATCAATCCTTTGGGCTGGGCCTATCCCTCACGCACGTTAGCAATGAGGTGTAGCAAAATTTGAACCCACGACCTCTGTTGTGACATCCACGTGCCCCACCACTAGGCTGCACATTTGTTTTGTTCAAATTTTGTCCGACTTTGGTTTTATTGACTGCTTGCGAACATACGTGACAGTTAGGGTAATCAAATCCTTTGTATCATAGGAAACATACAAAGTACCTACACCACCCAAGTTATAATATATAATGGTAATGCCAAGTTTCGCAGAAACAAAGGCAGTGTTGGGCATCACTAATTCCACCTCCCAAACCAATTCATTGGCTTTCTTTTTTACCATGTCACCTATGCCCGGAAAGGTTTTCTTCCATATATATTGGGCTTGGGATTGGGATTGGGATCGGGATCAGGATCAGGTTTTTAAGTTTCTCATCCTAAAAACTCTCAATTTATGTTTATGCTTTATCGTTGTTCAAACTAAGTGAATTGTTTGTCATTTAAACTATGAAAAATCTTATCTTTATATGTTTTCTCATATACTTATTTATGTAAATTAGTAATACTCGTGTCAAAAGAAGGCAAAGTGAGGATTCAGGAAGGTGGATGCATTGCAGAGTGCAGACGAGGCTGAGACTACTTCAAAGGAAAGAAACAAAGGTGAACAAATCCAATCCAAAGCACAGGAAATTGGGGAAAAAGCCAGCTCTACTGATGAATTCACAAGACAAGCCGAGCAGTCCTTGTAAAATAATGAGAATTAAAACAATGTTTTCTGTAGTGTAAAGATATTTATGGGGGAGAAAAAGAAATCGTAGGAGAGAATAGATAATATATTTTTCAGTCTTGTATGACACGCATTTTCTTCTGAAACACCAACAAAGCTTTAGCAAATTCGGTGATATCTAGACAGGATGTGAAATAAATAAACGGCTCTGCAACTCGCGTACGTCGACGACCCTTGCTCCCGCTCATCCTTTCCATCGATCTGACTCACATGTGAGAGTGAGGGGGCTCTTTTTCATAGAGCAAACGCCTTTCGGCGTAAAAATAATGCACTTTGGTCAAATGAGTTTTAAATTAAATGGTGTTTGACTCAATGGTGAAAAATGCTTAGCTCTTAAAGAGCCCACTGGGATTCAATTCTCGTTGAATTTGGCAGAATGGAAACCCCTTAGTCTCCCCTGAGTGAATTTGACAAACAAAAAATAGATTATGAAATTTTTTAAAAGAAAGAATAAGATGTCATATTTAGTATTTAGTGAATGGACTTTAGGGATTTTAATTTGTGTGGGCCTAAGATTCTTAAATAGAAAGTAAATTTCATACAAAACGATTATTACACTTTATAATATAAGGAAGGAGGTTTCTTTTTTAATTATAAATAAAAAATAATATTTCATATTATAAAAAGATTTTTAAAAAGTGTGTGATATAAATTTTGATTGACATTTTAAATCTATCTTGTGATCTATCATTATAAGATGATCGTGATTTTGACAAAAATATAATATAAAACAAGAAAAAGTGGGCGTAAAACCAACACCAATGGAGCAAAAATAAATGAACAAGCAATAAAGAAAATATGTCATGTTCTTCGATGCCTCAATGATCTCACCATATCTACAACTTTATTAGAAGGTCACTTCCTACTCAATCTCGAAGAAGAAACAAGTTGAATAAAAGAAGCAATCTTTAGGCACCAATCACTGAAGTAAGGTCTCTAGCCAAATTTTGGTGAGGATCAAATGTCTCTCAAAAGAAAAGAGTTAAGTATATGTGGTCCCCAAGCCATGAAGTTTTGGAGAGAGTTACATGAGTCTTTAAAGAGGCAAAAGAATTGCCTCTAATCTCATAAGAAGGAGAACATCTAAAAATAAAATAGTCATCAGTTTCAGATTCTAAATAACAAATCTGAAAAATATGATATTCTTAAGGGATGTGGTGGTTTGTCTCTATGTGGGCAAGATGTGAATAAACTACGAGTTGTGCCAAAGGATTCCTAAAACTATAAGATATTTGGATATGGATACAACCTAGAGGTTAGAAGAGCTCATCCTAGAAGTTAATGAAGGTGTTCCGTTAATGTTGAAGGTTTGAGGAAAAAGGAAAACAAGGATCTAGCCATTTGGACTTAAGGTAGACTCTACAAATCTCAACTATAATACACTTTTTTATCTCCATTTTGGAAACATATGGTGCATCAATTGCAAAATTATGCGAAGGGAGTTTGTTGATGTTAACTCCTACAAGGCTCAAAAGAGAGAAAACATTGGTATACCAACAAGTTTTGATCCCATGTTGTGCTAACTACATAAAGGATTTGAATGTTTGATATGGGTACCTACATATATCAATTGAAGATTTGGCCATTTGTCTAAGTTTGTGTATCATAGTCACCACTTAAAAGATCACAATAGTAATAAGTGGGGTTTCACCAAATTCAACAAGAATTTTGTCATGAGGAACATAGTTTTTAGTATGGAGATGCTTGTATAACATGGAGGAAATTAGTCTTTCAATTCCACTTTGATCATCTTTCCTAAGGCCCCTAGAAGAGTAGGTGTAACAAGTGAGTAAGAGGGGCGAGTCTTTGTCTGGATATCTTGGAATTGAAGTTAGAAGCACTGTTTCTCAAGAGAGGTGAGGCAAACATAATTTTTGCTTAGTATGGACTCGACGGTTGGTAACAAGATGAAGTATGGCCTATTAAAAAAAGACTCCAATATATATAATGTTGAAGAGACCATTTCAACCCTTTGACCTTTACATACAAGGAAAACATGTTTGACATTATACTTTGTAATTTTAAAAACCATAACTCCCTATGATTCAATGTAGAAATTGAAATAGAGTGCTAGATTTCATAGTATAGTGCCACAAGGAAGATGAGGAAGATTATGGAGGAGGCCATGGTTTACACTAGCTAGAAGGAGGAATGTCCCTAATCCATGTTTTACCATTCTGAATGACTTCCCACTTTCCCTGCTTCCTAGCTTCAATCGTCTTTAGTCTATTATCTTTCAACTCTTCATATTGAATTTGTGTGATATCTTAGTCCATATAAATATTGTAAGGATGAAAAGAACTTTTTTTAATATAAGAGCTTTAAGCCTATTTCGAAAGCTCACGAGTTAGATGACAAGGTAGTGATCTTGAGTGAATCGGGATCTTTTAGGGGTGATATCTTTCCATCCCAAATTATTGTGAATAAAATGTTTAGTAGACTTAATCGAATTGTCATGTTTCTTTAATACTCCATTTCTAAGATTAAGGTCCACTTGATTTTCCTTTGCCTCTAATTTGGAATGTAGATATACACATGAAAAAACAATCTAATGCATTTGATTCAATAGAATGGATATAAATAAATAGGCTATCAAACTCCTAAAAACTAGGAGTTAGCCATAACAACTCTCCACACAATTATTTCACAGGCCTAATTATGTGAGTTTGTTTAACAACCCATTCTCACATAATAATAATATTCTAACTAATATAATTTCTCGTATATTATATTATCCTTGATAATATAATTACAGACAATATGAATAAACAAGTGAGCATTATAATATTCTTAACAACCTCTCCTCTTCAAACTTTACTTGTTTTATTACATCCTTTACATGTAGGGATTTGGAGTTTTGGCTTCCCTTAACCACTCATGCTCAATTGGTATCCTCATATTTGAATTTGGAGGTAATCTCCTTTTCGTTTAATAGACTTTTTAAAACTTCTTTCTTAAGGGTTTCAATATCATATGATGTCTCTTTCATACTATGCAGTTTTTTTATGACTTCCTACAAGTATACAATAATATTTGCTTTACTCTCAAATACTTATTTTTTATGTTCAATTGATTTTTTTTTATCAAAATGCTTTTGGGAGAGATTAGCAATTACTTTGTCTTGATAGAGATAATAAGATGTGATCCAAAACATCAATCAAATCTTTTGTATATAATTTTTCCAAAGGAATATTTTCCCATAGATATAATACATTTATTAAGGCAAAAAGAAAAGGGTTGGAGAATGAGAAGTCCAAAACTTATGTGTTAAGAGTCCCTTGCTTTGTGAATATTTACCAAAAATGCATAAACAAAATATCATTAGGGAGCAATGACTACTAATGGAAGCCATATTGATGTGACTTAAACATAAAGTAAAACCTCACAAAAATTAACAATCTAATTTCATATGTGACAAGGGGTTTTTCTCTCTTTTGATATCTTAAGTTTAAAATGAGGAAATGTTACTTGTTGGGTTGAGTTTGGATTTAATTCCTTACAAGTTTTGACTCACAAACCTTCTAGAGACAAGAATAATTAATTTAGGAGCAAATTATTGCCCAAGTCTCCAAGTACATATAGTGAAGAAAAATATGGTTTATTGTTATATTCTATATAATATTTAATATTACTTTAAAAGTTGAGTGTATTATTACTCTCTATTAAATAGTGTTTTATATCAATTTGATGGTGACGATGACAACTTTTAATATTTTTAAAACCAATATGGCCTATATGATCTAACATATTGACTCACCCAAATAAAATATAGATTGTGGAGGACGTGTAACACCAAGAGATACCCATCCTATATGGCTATAAATTATGTGTCCTGACAACATCCTAAAGGAGTCGCAAAAATAAATTTGTTTAGGTTGAACAAGATTTTCCATTGTCTGCAACACTTAAACATAAGGCGCAAGCATCCACAATTATCCTTAACCAACCCGTAAATAGTCCAATCATCTAAATAAACTTGTAAGAATTTGAGGATTAAATCTTCAAATGAGGCCATAAAAATGCATGAGAAAACCAATGGCACATTCTTTATTCCAAATGACATTACTGTGTATGCATAATAGCCCCATTCAGTTACAAAGGTTGTTTTTATGGGGTTTTCTTTGGTTATCTTTACTTAATGATACATGGAAAATCCATTTGTAAACGTATAGATCTCCCTTCCCACTACCCCTTCCATAATGTCCTCTGTAAATGGTATTCGAAATAGATCCACTACGCATACGACATTCAGTGCTATGTAGTCGACACAAATTCTTATGCACCTATCTTATAACCAACGGGATTACCCATTCTAATTCCTCTATGGGTATAATTACTCCTATGACCAACATCCCATTGATATCTTCTTTAACCTTGGCGCATAAGTTTGGGTTCATTCGATAGGGTAAAATCTAGTGTGCATGCATTTTTACACCTTCAGCTAGTTTTATGATGCACATGTCCCAATGACATTATGCTAGTACATTTAAACAATACTTGGTTAATGAAAAATTGGGAGTAACTCATTGTAATTGTGTACACAGTTCTACCTAGACCCCTATAGTGACAATCGAGAACAAGAATCAGTAGTCTCCAATAGGTGCATAAAATTTGGTGCTTCAATTGTAAAAATATATTCCTTCTGGAATTTTGAATGTTATGAATCAAAATGGTTCATTGTTTAATCTCTCACCCTCTCTAATCAATGGAAATCCCTGGACCGGTTTGACTTGTGTAAAATCTAAATGGTTAGTGTTTTCTTCTTCATCAATCTCTCTAACCATCCTAAAAAGTTGTCTTCCCTTTTAAAAAGTAAATATTTTGTTATCATCTCTCTATACTCATGTATTGATCGTTGTGAGTTTTGATAGCGCATTATATATGAGGGGTGGGTCCATGTTAGACATGTTCGGTGACCATGTTTACATAATCTGACAATGTTGGCAGGACCCTGTGGCAGGATTAACTATGCATTATTGAAATGGTAAGTTTACAAGTTATCCATATACCTGCTGAAAAATGTGTAATATTGATGGATTAATGAATGTATGTTTATCCTTAATAAATTTTACATTTTGTATACATCCCAAGGAAGAAAAGTTAGTTATATCATGTATAGGTGGTAATTAATGAGTTGATGCATTTCCAATTTTTTACATTGTAACTTTATAGTTCAGTTGCATCCTGGAAAGAATTTGTATTTGGTCTATTAATGGACATTTTCTTGTATGTTATAAATTGTTTGGTATAGTCTTGGACTAATGATGCACTTCCAACCACTACTTGAAAACTAAATGAGTCTATCTAAACCTGAGTCTGTCATGTTCCTACTCTCAGGTTCAACCTTGGTGTTGGAGGGATATCATCTATGGAAACAATCCCCTTTGTAACAAAGTCAGGACTACCTCATTAACTAACATGTAAGTGCTCAAGGAAATGCACTAGTGCAAATGATCTTCATTAAACCTTACAAAAGGAATCAGAGTGTGTATCATGACAATCTCAGAAAGGCACATGTATAATCATTAGGTTCAGCACACACATCAGTTATGAAGCTGCTAATTACCCTAGAGTTGTCATGATAGTGGGTCATGGGACCTCTCATGTATTAGCATCCAAATTTGTCCTTAGGCCCTTCAAGTACAATTTTAGTAATAGCAATTAGTCAAAGCATACCATGGTCAAAGGGGTCATTTGTGGTTAGAGCTATCGAGATATCACATGTTCAATTTCAGAACTACGTAAAATTGAGTCCCTCTGTGAATATTGTAGACCTGTGAACATTAGCGAAACATCGTTAATTGTACCCACAATTCCATTGTAGAGATGGGTAGGTAGCCTATCTTTGACTCTATGGTGGATAGTAGATGTTGTGAATAATGAGTGATCATGGTATGTTTGGAGAGATTTACTACATGTATGACAACTTGAGTTTAGTAATGACAAATAAATCCATAAATGTGTTCTCACATTTCCTTTAAATGACTAGCAAGATATCTCATAATAGGTGCAAGTTTTGGTAAAGAAGGACATTGAGTATAGTGGGTATGGTCTTTGATCGTGTGATACAACCATGACCTGAGTGTCCAAGTTGCAGTTCTAGTCTAGATTGCAAAAATCAATCCCATGTTCAGTTCTCCTAAGAGGTTAATCTGTGGATAAAACATGGTCCCAAATCTTGACTCCAGAATATCAATTTGTTTTTAACAAGACATTAAGGAAGGGTTCATATGAAACTTGAAGTTGTACTTTTAATCACTTGACAGGTTAAACCCCTGTATACCAATATTTCTTATCTAATCTGAATGTTTCATGTGAAATCACATGTCTTAGTAACATATCATCCCAGCTAGATAAGTAATGAATTATAGACATATCCTACACCTTGTGGTAAATTGAACTAAAAAAATAATTTAGGAATACTAATTATGTGGTAAACCTGTTTTAATGAAATGAGACCCTATGAAAATGTGAAATGAGAAAAATCTATTCCTGTGTGCATCAAGGCCTGACTAATCTGATCAACCTTAGATGCCTAAGGGTTCATATTGTCTGTTCCCCACTATCATTATGGTTCCTAATAAGATGGATTCAGCAGCGTAAAATGAATCTTACTCTTATCCCTTGATAATATGTGGTCAACCTTACATTGTTTACCATAACAGTTAAATGACTCTTAGATTTCGATGTCTTGTTAGCATGTGGATTTGGGACACATGCAATTGACATGCAACAGTGTGGGTAATGAAGTCTCCTCACATGACTCATGTGAATCTGCCTTTAAATGATATCCAAAACTGTATTAATATGTTTAACATGATCATAATTGTAAATGGAAGAAAATAAGTGTACATCATTGGAAATCAAAAGGGATTATGATGGAGATTGAAATTTAGAATGAAGTAAATGAGTGGAATGTAATGTTTTGAAATAAGCGTGCAAGAGTGTGGGATATTACAATAGAGCCTAATAATGCACAAAGAGGAAAGGTTATTTAGTAGTGATACACAAATGCAAATCAGAGTTTGAACTTATGCTAAACATGAATCGTGTAAAGGGAACTTTATTTTGTCTCTCTTATATCCCTATCATTGTATTGCTGTTATCACTCGTGTAACTAGAACAATGTGGCAACTTGTTGAATGTTGTCTCATTCGATGAAAGATTATACGTGTGTATGGATACTATTGTAAACATTTAACCAATGCTAATGATACAAAATAAGTAACATTGTAACAAGATCTACAATTGAGAAATATGTGTATATGCTGACATAAAGTTCCTATATTCTACCTAACTCCAAAATGTGGTTTCATGCTTATTGTTTTCAAAGTTTCTTCTTGGAGCCAATGTTGCACACAAAAGTATTTTATTGTCATTTTTCATTGTGTGGATGTATGTACAGTATGGGGTGGGGTCACATCATTGTTTATGGAGGGATAAGAGTTGATGTAGTGAAGGGAGGAATAAGGAGTTGTACTTGATTCATTAAATAGAGGAACTTAAGGGGATTTTTGGCTAGCCTTAGTGGAGCGATAAGTGTTGTTAAAAACAAGTGGAGGGATAAGTAGTAATCATTTAAGTTGTATTTTATTGCTGTGTTTAATGGGAATGAACCACATGCTAACCAATATTTCCTAGTGGAGTCCACTAATTGGTAAAATATACAATGATGATCCACTCCCTTATAAAAGTATCGTAATGAAATCTTGCCTATTGTGAATCGTATTATTGATGAAATGTCATTTTCACACTCTGTTAGATATTCAAGAATATTTTTTTACTTATTAGTTTCGCCATTGGAATTAGCACATGCCGCTTCATTCTATTTGAAAGGTATTTATATCTTGCCAAAGTTTCAAACATGGCTATTCTTCTTATATATGTTTTATTTTTGGTCGATTTGCATTGCCTCACAGTAGAGGGATAAGTGTTATTATGATGAATCCTACTGGGTTTATCTTATTTAAATTAGAGGAAACAAAGATTGGAGAGTCTAGCCTTAGTGGAGGGATAAGTTCGTGTAATTTCATTCACAATTGCATTGACTATTGATGAAGGAATCAAAGGCTGGGAGTCTACATTTCCTTAGTCGAGAGATAAGTGGAAGTGATGGCATCATTTCCCCCTTGACAAACTATTCGATGGACACCTGGTTGTATTATACATTTCATTTATGAGTGTTTTGCAAGGCGATCTCACCTATGAATCCTTGAATCTTGGAGATGTATGCAAAGTGATGTATGTCATGTACATATGGTCTCAGGTATTGTGTTGTTGTTGTGTGGGCCTCGAGAAGTATTGTTCCTTGATTTAAGATGCAGACACCAAAGATACCCGTGTTTTGGTCAATGTTACTAGTGTGGAGAATTCCTATCAATATTTATACCTGAGGATTCCATACTCGTCATCTCCTAAAGACTAGTACATATCTCATCCAAATTAATCATATATAATGGTACTAAAGTTTATTTCTATAATATAGAATTGGATCAATGATACGCACTGACAATATTCATATAGCTTATACATTTATTTTGATATTATTATATAATATATAAATATAATATATTTATGAAATTTATATTATATTAGATTACATGTTAATTAATTTGTATATATTATATGTTATGATATATTGATAATTATCTGTCATCATGGGCAATAAGTGCATAAGGTACATGGGAAAGTAGATCGATATAAGGATTTATTAGATGTTGAACATATTAAACCAATTGAATATTTATTGGCCTTGAGCATATACACTTCTATGTAAGACTTATATTTATCATATTACTATATGTATTGTTCGATATCAATTGATATATTATAGCTATCACCATTGTACACTTTCAAACTATGGACCTACTAAGTACATTATATCTAGAATACTTCATATTATTAGGTTTTATGACCTCATGATCCTTAAAGTAAACTATGTAATATGGCATATAGTATACATAATCTATTTATGTCATTATAAACCATATATTTTAGACTAGATACCTTAGGCATTATACAATGGGAATGTTTATCATTCGACATGTTTTATAAAATATTCATCTATTAATTAATAATGTATAATGCCTAATGACAGTTTACCCTCTATAGTATATTATTAATATATTGTAATTATACTATTACAGATGGAGTATAATATGACTTTTTCCAGATATTGTTGGGTAAGTGCAACAAGTTGGTGGACAGAAAAAGGGGTCATAAGTGGATAAGGGGTTATATTGCAAAAAACAGTAAAATCTCAACTTGTAGGGATTATTAGCAATATGTGTACTCAAAATTAGAAACATTTATATAAATATGAATCGTAGCATCCGGAATCTAGTTTCTAAGAATACTGTTTTTTTTTTAAAATGGACAAGTTTAGTTATATTAAACACTCAAAATTATATGACTTGGTTTTCTGTTTTTGAAAAAACCTATAAAATTGTAGTCCATTTGCCTGCGATTTGGATGACCAAATCTTGTTTTTTTTTTCATTTTGTGAGAAGTTAGATGTCAGTTGTCTATCTTGGGATGAATTTTATTTTGTATTTTTTCAAGCAATATTATTTTTAATGATTTTTTCCGTGAAAGTAGTCTGAAAAGATTTTAGAAAATGAAGCACTTTCCGTTTGCCCGCCATAACTATATAAAAAAATATCGAAATCAAATATTTTTTTTAAATGTATATAGAATTTCTCCACACTTGGGATGGTATAAGTTTTATCACATTTTGATAAGTGAAACAAAAGTTGCAGTCTTAAATGTAGACATAAACATGTCACGGGAAAAAATGTCTTAAAGACCTATTGTTAGTAAAAAATTATAAAATGATATTTATATTATTCTATTCACTTTAAAATCAATATTTCTACAAAGCTAACAGTCTCCCCTACCCGATGGCACCATTTTTGTGAAAAAAAATTCAGTTTTTCAGCATGGTTCAAGTCTATGCGAAAGAGCAAATTTGAAGTTTTTTGACCTTTTACACTCCATAATGACCTTTCATAGCTTTGGTTGGGGAAAAAACTAAGATTTCCCGAGCCTTAGGTTTAGATTTGATGATACAGAACAGAAGCACGATCACGGTTTGTAAAACCACGTGATCGCGGTTTTGATTAAAAGCGACCGTGGTTTATAAAGCATGATCGCGGTTCTATAAATCATATTTACACGCATTTCAATGTTCTGAATTACCATATGATTTTTACTGTTTGACCTTACCGTACAAATTACTGTGAAATTATGTCACTTTCTACACATTTTTCTTTTTACCGAGAGCAAAACATCATGGGAGACAAGAAACGAAGTCAAAAAAGGAAGTCATTAAGTAGGAAAATATGCCAGACGAATTAGAGGAAAATAGATTTCAAAATGTTGAGCAAATGTGGAATCTTCGTGAATCAAGAAGAGGTTCATCTTCAACCTCTAATATTGTAAACAATGAGGAACCAAATAATGTTTCTACTGTCAATGTTGAAGTTGAATTAAATACTCATGATGAAGATGTTTTTACTGTCAATGTTAAAGAAGAATCAAATACTCGTGATGTAGCTGATGTTGAAATTGAATGAGACAATGAAAATGTGAATAAAGTAAATTCAGGTTGAAACTTGTAGACAAGCAAAATTTGACAAAAACACCTCCTAGGATTTTACGTTAAGAAACCTAATTATTTTATTGAAATTGATGAAAATATTTTGAAACCAATGTCTAACAAACTTTCTGAATGGTAAACCAAAAGAAAAGCCACTGAAATTTGGGATAATCATTTTGAAATTTTAAATGATTCCCAAAGATGTCAGTTGTTGGTTAGTTTGATGAAATTGATTAAAATGAGACCTACATCAAACACCTTAGGATTGACAACATCTAATATACGTGGTCAAACCTCTACAATTCTTGAAAACCTTCATGATGCATATTGCATTGTTGGTGTCAACAGACGCACTAGGGATAGTAATATTGTGTGTCGTGTACTTGTTACTAGTGTTATAAGTGAATCAATAAAAAATAATGTTTGATTACGCAAATAAGTCGAATGTTGAAAATTAATCCAAAAACTCTAATGAAAGCAATTGAAAGACGTAATATCCTTCAATCACTCAATAACACTGATTTTTGGGCATTTTCTACTACAGCATCATGTAAGGACAAAGATAAATACTGATGCTATAAGAGAAGTTGTTATTTAATTTTGGCATGATAACACTAGAGTTTCACCTAATACAAGAGATGTTGTAAAACAGGAGAGTTGGTTCTATTAATCGTGAACCACATCCAAAGCATTTCTTAGATATGATTCAAACTCAATTTTTTCATAAGTTTAAACAAGAGCATCTAGAAATTAAAATTAGTCAACGTTTTTTTGAAATGTTAAAACTATTCAATGTGAAAATCAACCATGCTCGTACCACTTATTTTTGTAGGCAACATGTTGAATTTGTTATGCATTATGCTAATTTTTTACGTATTTGTTCTAATTTTGCATTCTGAAACTATGTTATTGGAATGTGGTGTTCAATTTCCACCAATATCTTCCAAGGATTTCATACCTACGATATTTTGTCAAAGAGAAGTTGGACAATTTTTTTATAGTCGGGATTGTTTAGATGGAAGTTGTGGTACATGCGGTGGATTACATAAATTACAAATTTGCATCCATGAGAAAATTGAAGGTGTAATAAGACATAATTTAGTTGAGTTTGATAAATATAAATCAGTACCATACCAGTTGAAAGATGGAAAGGAGTTTAAACGATGTGAGTTAGTTACAGAGCATATGCCTATTTTTCAATTTATGAGAAAATTGAAGGATGAAATTGTTTTTGAGTATGTTAGGCATACACACAGAGCTCGATGGTTGGATGAACAGTTCAAGATATGCAAATGACACATTTCCTATTGGTATTATTGTTTCAGTGGTTGATTTTGCAGACAATTACACATTGCAACCACAAATGTAGGTTCAATCGCAATATTACAACTCAATACAAGTTGACATTTTTGTGCATATAACATTTATACATTCTCCATTTTTGTGCATATAGGTCAGTAAATAATGCACAAATGCGGTCTTTTCCAATTTTTTAACTTTTACGGCCGCATGGGATAATTTATTTGCATACCACTACCTACAATCACCTCTAAAGGTATTCCATTTGTTTATTTAGTTGGTTGCAGAGTCAACTTCACCAATCAATATTTACAATGTGTTGGCTAAAGTCATGCGGGACGGATTTGTGGCATGATTTTGTCTTATATTCTGAATAAGGTTCTCAATGGCAATTTTATTTTGTTAGATTTTTCCAACGATATTAGCTTGTGTTCATGTTGGCTCTGTGGGGACAGAAGGAGCCACATGAGGTGGATCTATGTTTGGAGGAGGGTTTTGCGGAATGTTTGGAGGGTTTGCAGGATTACGAGCTCGCCGAGCAACTGACAAAACAAAAAAATTGTATACATAAACAAAAAATTGAAAAACCCATGAAAATCACAAAAAAAACCTAAAATGCGAACAAATTGATCAAAATTGAGGGCTTACCTATTTGTCTTGGCGGCATGGTTGAAACTATCGCGATCCACAAGTCCGAAGAGTAATTTTTAGGGGGTATTCAAAGTGCGAGTGCCAAAGGTCTAAGAGAAATCGCGGTTGGAAAGGAAAAATAAGGGAAAATGAGGAGTCGTGGGTCTGTTTTTTTTGTCTCAGAGGACCATGATAGTTACAAACCGTGAGTGCAGTTTTAGGTTCGGAAATCACCAAGCCTATACAAACAGTTGCGTGAGCGCAGTTTATAAACCGCGCTCGCGGTACCTGAATTTCAGGTTTTTATGTCTACTTGATTGTCCACCATCTTGGTGCACTTACCCTATAAAATCCTAGAGCTCGAAGCAATATTCTCATTGTTCTCAACATCATAAGATCCAACAAGAATCCTGTCCACGACCTTGATTTGAGGAGAAATAACCTGAATATCCACCTCCTGATCATTCGGGAGATTTTGGGAAATTTCTTCATTAACTGCATGCTCTGAAGTGTTTCATATTTGGACTACCTGTACCTGAGTGGACACTTGTGCAAAGCATCGCTGAGGATCATTTATCACGAGCTTCTGAGCACTATTAACAATGTGAGTAGAAGAATCTCTACTTGAAGTAGAAAATCTTGATACACGCTCTCTTCCTTCGCCCGGGCTAGGGTCTTTAGATTTTTCTCCTCGTTGCACATTACTCGGCGAAGTGGATTTTGACAACCACTCCTTTCTTGCTTGTTGTGTATGATTGGATGGTACAAAGGTTGATCGAGAAGGGGCTTTGGTTGAATGAAGACCTCCTCGTGTTGGCAATTTTTGTGATCCTGAAGTATGATCTTGAATTGATTGTAACTTGGCAAGTTCTCTATTATACCAAGATATGCTTCTTTCAAGAATCGGTTGATTCTTGCTATCAAGAGAAAATTCATCTCTTTTGGTCCAGTCAATTCGAGGCAACAGTGAAAAATAAACTGCATCATATGAGGGATCAATAACATCTTCATCATCATTTACGAACGAATCGGGAGGGTTTTTGATGTAAAAGGCCTTGATCTGAGTAAGTGTTAGGCAAGAAAACTCTCTTTTTCTTACTTCATGTTTGTCCGAACAGGCAGCCCATAAATCTTCCATGGTAGGGTTATGTTGATACTTTGCTCCAAGAATCTTCTGCATATATCTATTAATATCAAATTGGGCTCTCTTCACATATGGATGAATTGTGATGAGGGCAAACTCTTTTTCCATGAGTTGTGCACTGAAAATATTTGGACATTGGTATTCCTCGATTTGGATTGGGAAATGAATTCCTGAACGGTGATTGTCACTGAGAAGACAATGAACTTGGAATAGTTGTCGCACAAGCTCCATTAATGCACATCTGTCATTGATGTACTTAGGAAGCTTCCATGGAGTACCCACAAAACCACTCACACGAATGTAGGAAAAGGATGAAAATTGAATAAACTAGGTTTTGTGTGAAATCCTCCTTTCCATTCCTTAGCTGCACAAATATTAGCTTAGACTGTTCTGGCTTTTGCTAATGCGTGAAAAGCATTACTTTGTATTTTTTATATTTAAAAACTTGCATGGCTTTTTGTTTTATGCTTTCACCTTGATGCCCTCCCTTTGCCAATGCGTGGAGATTTCTATGACTGTCCTCCTTCTCATGCGTGGTGTTTTGGGACTGGTTTTATCCTTTGTTATGGCCTTTGCTTGGGCTGTCCTCCTTCTTGTATTTCTCCTTCATAATAGCGTTCACAGACTAGTATTGTTTGAGGGATGTGATACAAATATTATTACGTTCCTTTAGAAGAAATAAGAAGCAATTTGGAAAGCTTCGCACGACTCTTTCCAATGAGTTTGACAGAGGAAATTATGAGGATCAATCCAACTTCCCTTCTTCCCGGGTAGTGGAATTAATTGCTAGGGGAAATGGGGAAAGCAATGGCCAATTGCCAACAGAAATGGCAAGGTGGGCTGGAAATCCCCATTTAATTTCCCCATGTGGGAAATCAGGAGATTTTTTGTCCGTTTGCCAATTCATTAATTTGGCAATCGGGGGAAGAAATCCCACAAGTGGGGATTTAAAACAATTTTGCCATGAAAGGGGAAAACCGGGCCCAGGAAGCCAATTTGGCATCCCTGACAATGGGAAGTGGAAGCTTATTTTTTTCCCAGCAATTAAAATGAAACTTGTCGAATAAATTTTAATTAATATTTATTTAATTAAATACTCCAAAGTTATTAAAAATTAATTTTATCAAACAAAGAGTAATTAATTAATTAAATATTCATTAATTAATAGTTAACGCAGTTTAAGACATGGTGGAAGGAGTTCTTGCCCGAAATGGATGAAACGAAGACCAGAACAATAAAAAAATGAGACGGTTGTGATGAGAGTGATAAACCATGCAAAGTAACACTTTCGAAAAATTTAAAATTTTTCATTTTTTAAAATTAATTTTATGAAGTCAAAATTGGCTGATAACAGGTCTAACGACTCCAACTCATGTGATGACATTGGCCACTATCCCTCTAACCAAGTCCATGTTGATGCTTTACATCTAAGAAAGAACCCTCATGTTAATCCTATATGTTGCTCGGCTAATACAACATCTTCCCATGCAGTTTCATTTGTGAGGTATATTTCATCTCCCGCTATTACCAACAATGAAACTTTTCATAAGGTTGTCTTAAAGTCTATTCAATCTTTACACCATGATTTTCGAGTTCAAATTCAAGCTATGAATATTACGATTACATCTCTCAAGGATGAGAAACAACATCTTAAATATACTTCCAATGCACATATTAGTTCTCTTTTTATGCATCATGATATTCATAAAGCCAACAATAATCAATGTGATACAAGTTTTATGTCTACCACATGTTCTCATACAAGTGATTTTAAATCCCTACAAAGAAGAAACAATGTGCATAATCAACCTTTTCAGTTTGACAAGAATGCTACACAACATGATATCCTATATATGTTTCTTGATAAGCGCTTAATCACTTTGTTACCCACTCACTACTACCCATACTATCAGCCTGAAAGAATCAAAGGTCAACCAATTTTTTAATTATCAAAAAAGTAATGGACATCGCAACAATGATTGTTATGCTTTACAATTAAAAATCCAACAATTTCAACGTAAGGTATTTATCTCATTTTCTACACATCATTCTACTACTCATTTGCCTCAAGTTTGTAAATCTCAATGAGTTCCTAGAGTTGATCCATCTATATCTAGTGAACATAATACAATATCAAATGATGCAACTTTTTCCATAATATAAGATCCACATATTCAGTAGGAGGATAATAACGTCATACCTCCTTTGGAAGTGCCAACCTCAATATCAGAATTACATCCCACTATTTTGCACCATGTGATGGAATTATTACCAATCTAGAATGCACACTTACACACCACATCATAACATATAAAACATGTACAAGCCCGATTAAGGGATGACACACCAATGGGTTTTGTGGCTCTATGTACTCCTCCACAACAATTTAGGGACCGTCACCAGGTTATTAAGTTTAAGCTTCATGTTGACCCCAAAAATGGCCTTAATAATTGGGATTCTGATAGTAGAGATAATGAACAAAGGGATACACCAAGTGAGACTTCTGCAAATATCTCTACTATAGATTCTAATGTCACTATCACTACTAATTGCAATAACAATACAAATAATTCCACACTAGCTACTAGCACAATGACACCTATTATGGATTCATAATGCAAGTCTCGATGATTATCCTGATGATCTGTGGATCTATATAGGCATGGGAAAACATTGGATAAATCCAAAGTATGCCTCTAATAAGTCTTCAACAAGAAAAATGGAAAATAGTGACTATAAACACCCTCATGAGCATTTGCAAAGGCTTGAGTCTCTTGATGAAGAAGAGGACACTATTTCACTAGAAGCATTAGATATTTCTCGACGTCTAGTTACTAAGTATAAAGCCTCCTAAATCACCAAGTATACCACCTTAATGAATCCACCTCCTTATCCTCTTGATAAATACTTATGGTAAAGCCTATGTGCCAGTATTTTGCACATCCAACATAGCAACCATTCATGCATCTAACATTACATTCTCACTCATGACATGTTATTGTTAAGTAAGCCTGCCAATTGTTACTATATATTTGATTTTCATCCACATGCACCATTGTATAATACCTTCTCCAATACTCACGAGCATATCCAGATCTCCCTTCCTTCTTTTCTAAGAATATGTTTATTTGCATGCCCCTATATACTTTGGTAAGGGTCACATTTCAAAAATGTTTGTTAATGTTGTTAATACCATCCCTATTCATCACAAGTTATATGTTTAATCACAATGGTTTTAGCACAATCAAAATCAATATCAATCCATCTCTGTTTCTTTTGATATCATACTATAATCACAACTATCAAATAAAATCCTTCCACTCACATTATCTCCAATAGTTTTTAGGTATTCTGTTACACACCCTCATGGATTAACCAATATTTCTCCCATACCTTCTTTAACACATATAGGGACAAAGCCTCCATCTAACTATAGACACATAATCACGCATTTGGGTACATTTCTAGGTCCTAACAACATACTTGAATTCATATGATTCCTAAGCGAGAAAACTAGTAATTGACAATTACTTTTGGCCTCTTTGCTTTGTTTTTGTTCTTCTTTCTAGTCTTTTACACCCTATAGCCCAGTCAATACTTTACTGTTTTATCTTTTATGAATCCAGACACCAGCGCCCAGGCACCCCACCCCCTTGGGCGCCCTTGACCTCTTTCTATCTTACTCGCTGCTTTTGGGCCTCTTTATCTTTTGGGCATCTTATTTTCTTATGAGTCGGCCTTCCAGTTGTCAATTACGAAATTCAACCAAGGGAATCATATAAATACAATGATATGTGACCAGAATAAAGGACCAAGCTCTAAGCATCTACTATCATCACCTAAGGTTATATCTAAAGGCTATTCAAGAGCATTAAAGAATCCATTCTAACATCTATTCAAGGGAAAGGGACTACATTATTTTGCATGCACTTCATAGGAGGGGAATTATTTTTATTCCATGCACACATCTATTTACATCTCTTAGATCTAGTTATTTGCTTGGTATCAAGTGTGATATGCACAAGAGCCACCTAGGGAAAAATTCTACACACACACCTAGAAATACATTGGATTTGAAATGAAGTGCAACACCCAGTCATAAGTTCACTTGTTTGAAAACCAAGGATAGTCTGACCCCTTATTTACATTCTTTTCTTTTTGGGATTTGATACACTCTAGAAGGTTTTGTAGGTCAATCTTTCATTACATGTTATTAGTGGCATCAGCTATCATTTTGTGACATACTAGTGATCAAATGTGAAGGAAAATGAACACCTTTCAACATTGCAAAGAAGGTTTTCTAAGGGTTTTAGCAGTCATAGGCACCTAGAGCAGGTCCAGGGCACCTGTAGGTAACCCTACCCTTTTACAGGCACTCTAGTCTAGGAACATCGTCAGCTCACACATTTTTCTAAAGCTCTGTGTGACAACTTCTCACTCTCTGTTCACATGGTTATCACTTTGGTATAATTTGGATTTGGGCGAATCAACTAAGTCATTATATCCCTTTTTTGTAACTAGGGTTTCATACTTTCTAGCTTGATTTACTTAGGTCTATTTTATACTTAATCATTTATTTATTTACGGCTACAATATCAATCAGATTTAGGCATTATTTCCATTTTTTCTTAATCAAGTCACAATGCAAAGATAAACAATAAAGTACATATTTGACCTAAGTAAGAAGCAATTGGAAATTGAAACCCTAAGTGCAAGAGATGTAATAAGAGACTTAGCTGATTTTTCAATAATCCCAAAAATGTGCCGAGCTGAAAACTTGATGGAACATGAGGATAAAATTTCAAAACCGAGCCCAGAAAAATGTAGAATTGTTGAAAATTCCGGGACTATGCTGTCTGGACTAGGTCAGGGGCACCTAGGTGTCAGATACCTTCTGTAGGTTCTTGTGACTACGTGGAACCTCATAAAATGATTTTTTTTGTGTTGCATGAGTATCATTAGCTTTCATTCTTGATCACCTATAAGTCGCTGGAAGATTTCCAAATTCACATGTAACCTGCAAAACAAAAGACCTCCTGTAAAACTCCAAAATACATCAAATATTAAAAATAAAAATATGTGAATGGGGAGTTAGGATGACCCCGAAGGTCACCCGAAAAAGTGAACTTATAACTGAGAGTAACACTACATCTAAGACTCAATGTAGTTCTATGTGTGTGTGTGAATAATCGTGCCCTAGGTGGCTCTTGTGTAAGATACATTGAATAACGAGAAATAGCTAGATGTAGTAATGTAAGTAGATGCGTGGATGCTAAAATGAACTTCCCCTCCTATGAAGTGTATGAAGAAGAATGTAGTCCCTTGTCCCTTGAATGATAACTAGATGGATACTTTGATAATATTGAAATGCATTTGGATGTAACCTTAGGTGATAGTAATAGATGCTCAGAGCTTGGTACTTTATTATGGTCACATAGATTTGTATTTATATGATTCCCTTGTATGAATTTTGTAATTAACATATAAATGGAAGACCACTAAGAAAAAAAGATGCCCAAAAGATAAAATAGGCTCAAAAGGATCGGGTAAGATAAAAAGAGGTCAAGGGTACCTAGAGGGGATGAGGGCACCTAGGAACTGACGTCCCAGTTGGGTGTTAGTCTCCAAATCAAATAAAGGTAAAGTAGTGAAAGTCAGACTGGGTAGTGGGGTGTGCAAGACCATAGTGAAAGCAAGAAAGAACGTAAAAAGGGACAAGATAGATGTAAATTTCTAGTTTTCTTATTTAGGAACCATATGAATAGTGGTATGTGATTAGGACCTAGTAATGTACCCAAGTACATGATTTAATGTCTATAGTGAGGGAAAATGAATAATATTATCATGCCTCT
Organism: Taxus chinensis; assembly: GCA_019776745.2. Taxonomy (NCBI): domain Eukaryota; kingdom Viridiplantae; phylum Streptophyta; class Pinopsida; order Cupressales; family Taxaceae; genus Taxus; species Taxus chinensis. The sequence continues at coordinate 602,156,101 of CM034151.1, read as the reverse complement.
AGCATGCTTATCACTTCTTGATGAGTTTACATATTTCTGACTCCATAGCGGGCTAATAATAACCCACACACAAGATATTTTTGGCTAAGATCATGTCACTTATGTCCAAAATGTAAATGCTTGTATGTACTTCCACTAATGTTTGGTTAGCTTCATTTTGATTGAAGCATATTTAGAGAATCCCATCATAGCATATTCTGTATAGGGTGTTGGTGAGGATGGTGTAGTGAAAATTGTTAGAATTTGAGGATTCCAATAAATACGGATTTAATTAACTTACATATTAAATAATGTTATAATAAATATTTAAACAAACATTACATCATAACATATGTACATAAAGAAATACTTATAAGAAAAAAATAACACAAGTGACACAATATTTATAATGGAAAACTCCAATAGGGTAAAAACCACTTTGAAAATAACCTTTTACTTTAGAGAACTTATTTTACATCCAGTAAAATCACCTCCTCCTTAAAACCCTATTTACCAAGGGTAAAACCAAATCACTTGATTTGCACACCTTGGATATATTTTCTAAATATATCAAATGAGGACCTAAAGTCTTTTTTATATAAGGTGATCGGGTATGTCTCCCGACCCACCTTTTCAACCTAAAATGGTTGACACATACACCTAGGTTTATATTATTTAATATTAGAAATATAATCATTTCATGATATTAAATATTTAACCTAAAGTATATACATAGGTTAACATATTTAATAATATAAATATAATATTTCATATTATTAAATATTAACCTATATATTAGTGATGGATCCATATACATTAAGGGTTGGCCAGAGCACTTAATCATTATGTTCCAACACTCCCCCTTAATGTTAAGTGGGATAACATAACATATGCCAATATATTAACTACCCGTGGTACACTATAGGATTTACAATCCTTAAACATTAAGGTTTTAGGCTAACATATCGGTTGAAGGAATTATAACACCTTCATCATACTCAATTTACCTTTTGGTACAAAAGGATTTGGAATCCCAAAGATCATCCCATGATCAGTGGCTAAGTATGATTTGTGAGTTTTACATATTCTTACAGGTTCTCACAAAAAGTTATTAAACTCAAGCATATAGGAGCCTTTTACAACCAAGGACGTCTTTAACAATATGATTATACTATATGTTTACTAGTAAACTCAATAGCACTAAAGAGTTTACTTAAGACCGCCTTTAATATCTTTCTACACTTCTTTCTAAAAAAGAAGCCGATGAGGTATATATGTCTGAAGGTCTTTTTACACTTTCCTGAAGGTCTTTTTACAAAAACCAAGTTCCATTAGGAGGTGACATTATCATGCACACTCCCTCTCAATGGAAACTCTGACAATCTAAGCTTTTCACAAAAGTGACAAAACTTTACAACACTCAGTGTCCTTTGTGAAGATATCAACAACCTGCTCTTAAGTCGGCACGAACTTGAGATCTATCTCACCACTTAACACCTTTTCAAGGATGAAGTGTATATGTATCTCAATGTACTTCATCCTGTGATGTTATATTAGATTATGTGTAAGAGCTATGGTGCTTTGGTTATTGTAGAACAAAGGAACATTACATGGACCCTTCATCTTTATCTCATCGAACAACCTCTTTAGCCATAGAGCTTCTTTTGTAGCTTCCATTGCACTTCTATACTCAAGAAGAGATGGAAACAGTTGGTTGATTTTTGCTACACCAAGTAATGGCACCTACACCAAATTTAAGCAAATAACCAGAAGTAGATTTTCTATCCAATACATCACCAGCATGATCAAAATCATAAAATCCATATAAGTTAACATTTTCATTCTTAGTATAATGTAACCCATAATTGATTGTACTTTTAATATATGTAAGAATATTTTTTGCAAGATTCCAATGATCTCTATAAGGTTCCTACATAAACCTAGAAGCAATTCCTACTGCATAGGAAATATCTGGTCTAGTTATAGTTAGATATATCAAACTGCCAACTAACTGCCTATATAAAGTAGGATCAAAATTTTCACATGCAGGTTTATGATCATTTTTTCAGTCCAACTTCCATAGGAGTAGAAATTGGTTTACAATCAATCATGTTAAAATTTTTCAGTACATTGGTTGCATATTGTGTTTGAGAAACAACAATAGAATGTTTATCTTGAAATACTTCCATGCCAAAAAAATGATGTAAGAGACCTAAATCAGTCATTGCAAAGTACTGTTTCAATTTTTCTTTAATTCTACAAATTAAAACAGGATTATCACCAGTCATAAGAAAATCATCAACATATATACAAACAATGATAATATGTGATCCTTCTTGCTTAATGAATAGGCCATTGTCAGAAGAACAATTAGCGAATCCTAACTGTTTAAAGAAAGAATTAATTTTCGCATACCAAGCTCTAAGAGCTTGCTTTAAACTATACAATAATTTTTTCAATTTACAAACATAGTTTTCTTTACCAGTTTCTTCAAATCCTTTAGGTTGAGACATGTGAATTTCTTCTTTTAAGTCACCATTCAAAAAGGAAATTTTCACATTTGTTTGGTAGATTTTCCACCCAAATTGAGTGGTAGTTACAAATAAGGTCATAACATTACTCATTTAGCTACAGGAGTAAATGTCTCAACAAAATCAATACCAGGTTTTTGAGTGAAACCTCTAGCAACAAGTCTAGCTTTATGTTTGTCAATACTACCATCTGTATTATATTTTACTTTGTATAACCACCTAGACCCTATAATACTTCTTTTCTTTAGAGGTGGAACCAACTCCCAGGTTTGATTTTGAATTAGGACATTATATTCAGCTTGCATTGCATTGATCCACTTCTCATCTTGAGAAGCTTCTTCAAAATTTTGCGGCTCAGGTTCATACAAGGTCATTAATGCATGGTACGTATGATGGCTTTTGGTCATTTTCCTAAGATCAATAGGATTAGAAATCTCTAACACAGATTGAGCCCATTTTGGTTTCTTAGCTAGGGAGTTAAGAGATTCAGAAGCATTTATAGTATCAGCACAAGAAACATCATCATGACCATTTACTATATTCTTAATATCAGAATCATAACCATTATTAGAAATATTGACAGAGTTAGGAAAATCTTTACCATTATCAGATGAACAAAAATATTTTTCCAAAACCACCACATTAGGGTTTTCAGTTATTTCCCTTTTTACAGGGTCGTAAATCTTTAGACCTGTAGTATTAATTCCATATCCAATGAAAACACAAGAGAAAGAAGTCATATCAAGCTTCTTTCTTTTCTTTTTAGGAATGTATAAAGAAGGACTACCATAAACTTTTAGATGAGAAATATCAGGTTTTTGATTTGACTATTTTTCTAAAGGAGTTGAAAGATGAATAGCTTTAGTGGGAACCCTATTTAGAATGTAGACTACTGTGTTCATTAATTCTACCCACAGAAATTTGGGAAGACTAGTAGAATGAAGCATAGTGCAGACCATATCTAAAATAGTCCTATTCTTACGTTCTGCAACACCAGTAGATTGGGGAAAATGAGAAGTTAATTCCCTTTTAATACCACAATCAATACAAATTTTTTCAAATGCTTTGCTAACATATTCACCCCCATTATCTGTTCTAAGTCTCTTAATTTTATAATTTGAAGAGTTTTCAACAGATGCTTTAAATTCCTTAAATTTCCCAAGTACATCAGATTTATTTTTAAGAAAATATGACCAAATCATCCTGGTGAAATCATCAATGAAAGTCACAACATATAAAGAACCATTTAATGAAGTTACTTCAAGAGATCCTCTAACATCACTATGAATAAGTTCTAGTGGGGAAGAAGAACTCTCTTCAAGATGTGAGTGAAAGGGTTTAACATTTTGTTTTGAGCTTAAACACCCTTCACACACATCATGAGAAGAAGACAACAAGGGAAAACTTTTCATAAGATTATATCTATACATTTCGTATAAGCTTCGATAATTAACATGTCCTAACCTTTCATGCCATAGTTTTGAATTATTCAAACTTTGAGATATAAAACAAGATGTAAAAGAGAAATCATAAAAAATATACATACTATTTCTTTGAATTCCTTTAGCTATTGTATTCTCATTACTATCCTTGATATATTAAGTATCCTTCATGCATGGATTCTAGTTGTGTCCATACCTCTTTCGGATGTTCGATATTACAATGTGTATAAGGTACTCATTGTTCACATTGCATAGAATTATAGAAAGAGCCTCTTGCATTCGTTGCAAGAATGTATTCATGTTATCTATAGTTGTTTGATGACCGGTGGGAGAAACCTCAGATCCATAAACAATCATCCAAAGTTTCCTCACCATAAATTATGTTTTGACCCAAATTTTATAGTTGGTTTCATTCAGGATCTGAGTTTTTTTAAGATAGAAATAACTGGACGTCATTATTTTCCTAAACTTATAAAACAAACTATATTATAATATACAATGTACCACATAGGTACATATTTATCGATAATAAAAACAACAATTTTAATAGAATCATATCTAAATTTTATAGATCTAAAGAAATTATTTGATCATAACTAATTCTGTCATTACAATTCATACTAATTAATTTATCATGATTAAAATAATAACCCACAATATAAAGGGCTCTGCATTATACCCCATATTTATATAAAAAATATTTCTGACCATATAGAAGTGAATAAGAGACCCCTAAGAATGCATAACAACTTCAAATTTAAAATTTTTTTAATGTAGACAAAAATCTGACCAACTTAAATTTGACGTCTAAATGACCGTCATAATGGCTTATTTTTTGGTCTATTGTGAAGGTCATTTGATAGTCAATTTTAACACACATAAAGTTTCATGGAACATACGAGCTTAAATTTGATGTCTAAATGACCGTCATATTGTCTTATGTTTGGTCTACCGTGATAGTCATTTGACCGTCAAATTTAATGACGCCAAAATTTGTTGTGTATTTCCAGAATGTGAAATTCTAGAATTTCTTCTTCTATATAATATTAGGGAGGTTATATTTTAACACATTATAATATCCAATTATAATTTATAATGTAAAAATATATACACTTTAAAAAAACAGGTATATAGTTTATAGAATGTAAATAAAAAACAACATATAGTTCATAAAAATTATAAACTATAGTATATATACTTTTAAAAAATAAATAAATACATATAACCCTTATTACGGGGGCCCCTCATGAAAAAAGATTTAAAACATTTACTAGGCCATGTAATTTTAAATTCTACATAAACCTTAGAATTTACAGAGGAGACAACATTTTTCACACATTCAATTGAAAAAATTCAAATCATATTTTGATGGAGTTTTGTATCCTCCTTCATTTACCATTGACAAAATTCAATTTGCACATATTAAAACTATAGAAAAAAAATTTTCAAATATTTTACCCTTACCTCTACACAAATTTTCACCGAAGGTAAGAAGTTTCCAAATTTTCCACCCGTGAATTCACCTTGATTCTTCACAAAGTAAAAATTTTAGGTTGCACTTATTTTAAATACCCCTTATAAGTTGATTGAAAAAACCCGTATAAAATTAAAGAAATAAAATATAAAACATAAAACATTTGCTCTTAATTTATTTAATTTACATTGCTCTGTTACCATGTTAGAATTTGAGGATTCTAATAAATATGGATTTAATCAACTTACATATCATATAATGTTACAATAAATATTTAAATAAATATTACATCATAACATAAGTAAATAAAGAAATACTTACAGGAAATAAATAACACATGTGACACAATATTTATAGTGGAAAACCCTAATAGGGTAAAAAACCACTTTGAAAACAACCTTTTACTTCAGAGAACTTATTTTACATCCATTAAGATCACCTCCTCCTTAAAACCCTATTTATCAAAGGTAAAACTAAATCACTTGATTTTCACATCTTTGATATATTTCCTGAATATATCAAATGAGGACCTAAAGTCCTTTTTATATAAGGTGATCGGGTATGTCTCCCGACCCACTTTTTCAACCTAAATGGTTGACACATATACCTGGGGTGAGTGTGTTTAATAAATATAAACATAAATAATTCACATTATTAAATACTTACATATTGTATATTACCTAGGTATGAATATTTAATAATAGAAAAGCATTTCATATTATTAAATATTTAATCTATATAATAGTGATGAACCCGTATTAAGTAAGGGTTGGCCAAACTACTTAATCATTATGTTCCAACAATTAGCACATTTATAGCATATCTTAGTGTTTATTTTTGTAAATACTTAGTTGTTCGGCATATGGAAAGAGTTTGGTGGAACCTATTCTCTTTGGTATTGTATGCCCTTATTTACAAAATCAGGTCTATATTTTTCTACAACGGTGTGATCCGTGGGGTTATAGAAGACAACGAAGTAACTAAGATCTTTATGGGTAGGTTTTCCTCTCCTATTACACTTTAAGGGGAAGATATCATATTTGTTGAATAACTTTGATACACGGCCTTCTTCCTTTTGTAGGGGTGCAAGAGAGCAAAGGGGTGCACTTGTACCTCTTTCTTCTTTCTTCTCTTACACATTTCCTTGTTGGGTTGCATGCACCTAACACCTCAGTTTCTCTCAGCATTGATTAAGGACTAATCACCGCCAATCCTTCAACGAAGTTCAGTAGCACAAATATGCAAGTACAAGAAAAACACAAACAAACAAGTGTATTCTTTCTTTGTTTACATCTTATCACTTTACAATATGCAAATGCATTTCCTTTATGATACAATTTTCTATTTGAGTTACAGTTAATTATCTATCATGGACATTGACTACACTTTGTGTTGTAGGTTTCATCTTGAAGCATTTTGACACCAAACACAACACTGTAACTCCAAAACAAATATTCAAGCAAAGACAAAGTGTGTTTATAGACTTAGGTACAATTTCCTTTAAGCATGCAACTTTAAATTTCATATATAAAGGGGGGAAATGTAGAAACTCAAATTTGGTATTTACACTTTGGAAACCCTTGATTTGACTATGGAATTTTATTAGGTTAAACACAACTTCATTCCTGCTTAACACTCTTTAAGGTCCATTGTTTAGCTTGTTTATCCTTTCAGAACGACATGTCAAGACATCCTGAGAATTTAATGTACAAAATATATATATAAATATCAGTTTACAAGTTTCAAATCTCATTCAACATGTTTCATGCTCATGTCTAGGACTGTACAGTCTGGTTAGGGCCAACCATATGGTCTTGAACACTTTGTACGGTCTTGGACCAACATGTCTTTAAACTGCACTTCCAATTTGAAATCTTCCGTTGGGAGTTTTACTTCCTTTGGGTTTCCTTTCTTAGATAAATAATCTACGGAACCCTATATAAAAAGTAAACACTACCTCATTTGCTAACATGGAATTCATAAGACAATGCACTATAACACTCAGTTCATACACTTGCAAAAGGCATTCAAATCTCCATAAATATTATAATTGCACATCTATAGTCATTAGGGTAGCACACACATCAGGTATGAAGTTACATACTAGGTCAAGACAACCATATCTCTCATCTACAAGCATCCAAACATCCTATCTCCAAGTTTTTTTAGCAAGAACTAAGTCAAAGCAAGCATGGTGAAAGAAATTGTCAATTTTGCTTGATCTATATAGATATCACATATTAGGTGGAGAACAACGTGCGGCTTGAGGCCCCTTCGAAGTAGTGCCAATGTTGGTGGTGGGGGTTCCCACAACCCTTTTAGTGTTTATTTCGCAGGACTCTTCATCCATGGCTAGGGTTTGAGATGAGGATCAATCTATTTAGAGAGTTTCGTTGCATGTGCGACAACTAGAATTTGACATCGACATAAAAATCCAGGAAGGCAAGCAACCCAGAAAGTTACAAAATTTGTCTCCAATAAGGTCCAATATTATACAGAAGGTCCTGTGTTGTATGGTACAATCCTAACTGTGTTGTACGACCCTGTCCTTAACACATTTGCAATTCTAATCCAATTTGTGAGAGTTTCCCAAGTTCATTTCTCTTAATTTCTCTGGTGCACAGTCCCATATCTTTCTAAAAATCAACTGTGGCAAGTGAAGTGCCTCTACACCTCTATTTTGTACTTTTAGTTACATATTAGGTTAAGGGGTGTATAAAATATTTCTTATCTGATATGAGTTACAAATCTGGTTTAATGTTTATATTGTATGATCCTTGTTAGATCAATAATCAACTTTAATATATCCTACACCTAATTAAATTGAACTAGAAATTTAATTTAGGGTTAAACAGTTGCACTCTTCAAAAACATTGGGTAGGGCCATGCCTTTCTCCTTGTGAAATCTTAACGTTCATTATTTCATTGTGGCTTCATTCCCAAATATTGCATTCTTAATACTCTATAGTAAAGGGTTGAACTTGGATGGATGTAAAAGAGAATGTATGGAAAAAATTATCTTTTAAGTCTTCCCAACTAGATGTCTCTCTATGCACCTCACTTGTATCGAGCGGATGCCAAAATTTGCAAGGTATGGTAGAAAGCGTGAATCTACAACTTTTTTTTTAGACTTCTAGTGCTTGAACTCCAAGGTTCTTCACACTACCTTAAATGGTCCTCCAGTTTTGTTAATCCACTATAGCTAAGAAGCTTCTGCAAATTATTTCCTTCTTAAAACTTGTTGTGCATGGCCTTACCTACTTGGTCTAGTGTCTTTAAGTGTGATTGATGCATATCCCACCATCTTGTTGATGTACCCCTAACTATATATATTGTACAATTTATGTGCACTTGTTCTATGGACATGTATGTGTCCATTTGTTAAAGATGAGGCTAGACATTACCTCTACCTTGGTAACTTGGATTTAGAGTCGTGGATTCCTTGCTTAATTTCCCCACACATTTTCATATTGATATGCACTTTCCATTTATATGTTGTTTTTGTCTTGACTTTACAATGCCACACTTGCGTCCAGTCAATTCATAATAGTCATGCACTTAGTTATCACATGCTGCACTTCTTGTATCTGAGATTTATTGCATGTCATTCCACTATAATATTCCACCATGATTTGGCTCAATTTTCTCCAAAACTTTAACCTTAATATTATATATGCACTCTATATATTCATGTTCCTCGACATTTTCAACATGCGGAATTCCCTGTCTACGATCCATTAGAAGTATTATGCAATGCGTATCATTTTCAAAACTTATGCAACACTTTTTGAAGAATAGATCAATATTGTTGGCATAGCACTAGGCCCTACCAAGTAATGTTGAAAGTAATCTTCCTCCACCAAGTTAATCACTTCAAATTCTCTGAGAAACTTTACTCCCATGATGTTAATAACAACATGCTTCAAAACTTTAATTGGCATAATTTGTGTTTTATTGGCCACAAACAAAACATGTGGCCAAGGATTAAGTGCAAGTCTCCCCATATTATTCCAAGCATTTGTTGTCAAGATATTAACTTCAATGCAAGTATCTACCAGTATGGCATTGATGTTCCACTCGTATATACAAGAATTAACAAGAATTTGTTTATCATATTATTCTTTTTTAGACAACTTAAATTCCTTCTTTTGCATGTGTCCTAGTTGTTTTCCAAGCTTCAAATTCCTGATTTGGTGTGAAAACCATTGGTTAAGTAAAGGAACTACACATTTAGTGTGCAATAGTGTACATACTTCCTAAAACTCATTCCTTTCCACATTATCAAATTCAAGCACCCTTTATGATTAGTTTCTCACACACACTTCTTCTCTCAGAAATTCAATTTCTCCTTGCAATTTACACACCAATTACTTAGTTTCATGTAGAACCTCCTTTTGTTTCCCCGCATTTGGGTAGCCATTCCGAAGTTGAGGGTTCTTGCACCGAATGTTTTTCAATGGGGATTCAGACACTTGCATGTGTTGCAGATCCTCTAGTAGTTATCAATATTTTCATCTATTGAATAACTTTTGGTGTGTATACCTATTATGTACCCTCTATTATGTGTCGTGTGCTCTTGATCATTTTTGCACCTTTTCACTTTTCTCCAACATGGTCACGTAAAGATCATATCAGTCTTCCACCTTATGCTTCTTATGATAATATCCAAATAAAGGAAACGTAAAGCTATCTAATTGATAATTATCTGGTGAACTACACTTATACCAAGTCCTTGGAAAAAATATTCCTCCCCCTCGTCCACCTCTTCTGCATCTTCACCCTTGTACATTTCCATTGCGCTCTTTATGATTATTGCTTATTGTGGCTTTCCTTAACCCCAATGATCATGCCTCATGTATCTAGTTAATAATGTGACAATATTTAGTGTTGTGGATATGTATGTCACTGTAGACACCTAAATTCTACTTTTACAATATTATTGCCAAACACACACAACTCACTCTCATTCTTTCCAATTCCATTATAATTAGTCATCTTTGCTAATTAACTAATGTTTTTACGACTTTATCTAATTAAAAACGCTTTGTTAATTTTCTAACCCCTTTCGCATTCAGGATGCCACTTATGGTGAATCGTAAGTCAAAATCCTCTTCAAAACAAACAATAAGTGTTTGTTAGCTAATTAAGCCTATTTTGCACTTGTTTTTGTCAATATACCCTACTATTGGCTCAAACCCCTCTTATGACCACTCAAAATCACCCCACTTTCCTCCACAACGTCTCGAGAAGCTTCAAAAGCATCCTGGCCTCCTAGTTGACCCTAAGCGGTTGATTAAGGTTTCATAACTCTTAATCACTTGGTAATTCACTAATTGTGATTAGCAAGGCCTAATCATGATTAACAATTCTAATCTAATTTGGGGATTTTAGTCCCACACGCACCAAAATAAAAATTTCTCCCAAAAGGAAAACTATAAAAAGAGTTCACCTCTTACCAAGTAATACTTTACACCATGCATTGATTTGCATCTCATATAATAAATATGATATATAACCAAGGTCAATCCTTGCCTAAAGCCTTCAACAAGGTTAGTAGATGAATATCTAAAGTGATTTAACACATCATTTGGAGAGGTCATTTCACCATTGTTTGGAGTAACAACCATACCCATTTGAATTCCCTCTTAGGTCTATTTAAGCCCATGTTAGGTAATTGAGCATATTAGTAGGCATGTTTAGTTAGATTTTGCATTGTTTTCATACTAGTTAAGCATTCCTTTAAGCTTCTATCTTAATGTTACATTCATAGACTTAGAGCCCTAGCTACTTAGGTGGCAATGGTGTTAGCCTTCCTTGTTTAGCTTTTTTATTTGCTTTGTAGAGTTTGGGGTGCTTTCATTTGGCATGCCCAGTGGGACAAAACCCCATTGCATTAAAATTTTAAAGCTTTTTAACTTAGTTTCAAAGTTTTTCATTTTAAGTTTTTAGATTAGCTTCAAGTTTCTTTGATTAAATTCAAGCTTTCTAGTTTAATTTCAAGCTTTCTAGAGTACTTTCAAGCTTTTTAGATTAGTTTCTCAAACTTTTTTAGATTAATTTCAAAATTGTAGAGTAATTTTCAAAGTTTTTGTAGATCAATTTCTATATTTTTATAGTTGTTTTAACTAGATTAGTGGTAGAAGTTGTGTTTTCATTATTCTTTGCAGGATATAAGGAGGCGAAGCCATGTCAAAATTGCCTCAAAATACCAAAGATTTGACATTTTAAAGAAATTCTTCTCAAAACTTGGATTTTGGTCACCAGCAGGAAAATTCTGTGTCTATGCATTAAGGGGTGCGCTTGTGCATCAAGGAGCACGCCTACGTTGCAAAACCTACGCCTGTGCACTAAAGTTCGAGTCTATGCCTCTCTGGACGCACCTGTGCAACACTGTAGTTTGTTGCTTTGAGCTTGCCTTGCACCTGTGCATTGAAGTCCACACATACACTTCTCTGGCCACGCCTGTGCACTATTGAATGTGTAAATTTGACAGAGGTGCACCTACGATCTCAAGCTTATGCATATGCTCCAAAGGGTGTACCCATGCTTCAAAACTCGAGCCTGTGCACACAGGTAAATTTTTGTCAAAGTTCATGATTTTAGTTGCTAGTTTTTAGGATCTCTATCATTTTTAGAGGATTTTAGTTGTTTTTGTCAATTTACTGATTTTAGAGCAATGTTCCTAACAAAATTCACTTAGGGTTTGATAAGAAATTCTTGTTAAAATTGGACTAGGGTTTGATAAGTGATTTTTCATGCTTTATTTGTATTTGAAATAGGGTGTGTATGTTCTTCCCTTGCACTTAGTGTGGTCTTGGGAATAAAAAACACTTATAAACCAATTTTTTCTATTTCAGAGTAAGTAAGAAAAATCATCATTTCATTGATATGCTTGATCTTTTAGTTTAAGAGTTTTTTCACTTGACAAATAATCAAGGCTAAAATTTGTGTATGCTCTTCCCTTGCACCTAGTGTGATATTGGGAATCAAAAGCAATTTTAGCCTTTCATTAAGAAACACTTGGATTAATTGGGAATAAACCTTATTTTTTGACAAAGTTTAATGGTAGTTAGTTGATTTACAAAGCATTTTCATTGTTATATTTCTATGATATTATGAATCTTGTTGAACTACTAACCATTTGTGTGAAGGACCTAAAACGTTTGTCAAAGAAATAAGGGTTCTCTTTAAACCAAATTCTAACATTCACGTGTGTTATAGGTTACCAAAGGTTGTCTAAACCAAATTGCATAATCCCAAAGATAAAAAACACACCAACACAAATTCAAAACACCATATTGTAGGTTTTGGTTAAGAGTTACGACTCATCTGCTTAAAACTAGTACATAACCACTTTGGCATAAGCCTTAAGCTACAACGATGGGGGTGGTCCTAGGAACCCTAAAGTAGTTCACGCAAGAGGGGACCTTGTGAATGAAACAGGAAAGTGCTCCACACTACTGACTTGTCTAGCACACCTTAGTGAGATTAGAGTCAAAGTTATTTCCATTACGACCCCAGTGAAAGTATAACTGAACGCACTTCGGTACTCATTATATTGAAGGGGTTAAAGTAAAGCTGAAATACTCCTTGGGAAACCTTGGTAAATCGAGCTCGTAGAAGTAAACTTGAGACACATAGAGAGAGAACCACCTAGGAAGCTTGCCGGCTTGGAGCCATTGTTTTTGTCTTAGTTGTTATACTTGAGAACTTTCACAAAGTGACAACTTTGTTGGATTCAAACTCTTGTCTTTTGAATAAGGGAAAGAATCTCTTAAAGTTAAAATTGTATGGCATTTCATAACGAAATCTACTTAGTGTCATTTTGTCCTAATTTTTCACTTGTCCTAAGACAAGATGAAACTCTGCCAAAATAACACCAAGTTTATTTCAACACCACTTGGTCTACACCCTTGTTTTCTTGTTTCCCATTTTTGGAAAAAAGGAAACAACATATATGGATACCGCTAGATATCATGTGTCCACCACCTTTTTATTCTACTTGCGCGACTAGGTTGTAATCCGGGAGTGCAAGTGTGCATGGTACGTACTCACGATCTAGTAGGCCATCTTATCTCAAAAACCCATATTCGAGACTTATTATCATCGTAGTTAGGTGATTTCATCCTTGTCTTCTTTTGAGTTGTTACGCTACTCGCATTATAGCCATATAATTGAGATATTTACGTCTTATTTCCATTGTGAAATTAGGCCTAAATCTCTATATTGTATCATTACGCCGCTCAAGCACATAACAATTTCTTGTTATACTTAGACATATTTTTTACACCCTAGCTTTATCTTGCGTTTTGTGAGTGTTGAGGATACATTGTTAACATTGCAATAACAACATTTTGACACTAAAAGTATTGCTTTCCTGAAAGCTTGGTTCACGTGTTCAAATAATGTTGTTACGTTGCTCACATTGTTATCGTCCATCTTACAAGACTTAGATTTTGTTAATGTTTAGAAATTGATTTCTAATATACCTTGTTAGAGGATCGCGTCAACATTATCTTACCATTTAGGATTTTTTGTTGCAAAATTGACCTAACTGGTGATATTGTGTTATCACTATTTGGTTTCAAACCTATCTAGACGAATCATAGGGAGTAAACTTTTTCCGTGTGGCTAAATTTAAGTATTAGACATCATTCTATTATTCAAGATAAGCTTGTTTCGTATATTACATTGCTAAGTTGGATTATTGTTTATTCTTTAGTTCTTAGGTCACATTGACCTACTGGATTTGTGGCTATTCTACAGTCACCATTCTTTGAGGCAACATTAGCATCGTTACGTTGGAAAAATTTGACTAAGGTCCTTTTTCAGTAAACCTTAATGGAGGTCGTTCGTGTTATACCTTCTACCTCGAGTATGCCTACTATGAGAATGGGATCCCGAAGATTAGGAGATGATATATTTGGAGGAGATAACCCTCTTTTAGAGGATAATCTCATGGTTGACCATAACGGTGGAGAGGAAGATTCTCCTTGTATAGATATAGAGCATCCTCCCACCAATTTTGATGATTACATCTTCTAAAACAAACATGAAGTACTCATGCATGTTATGGAATTAGGATCTAAGTTACCTTCCACATTAGACCCTTCTCTCGTTGTCGGAATGATTTGCGGAGAAGAGGAAGTAAACTGTCCTCATCACACTGTTAATGAAATTTTAAATCCAGGTCATGCCTCTACTTCTGCACCACAAAATAATGAGGAGGTACCATTTGGAAATGACGAAGACTTGTTGATCAAAGTTTCCTGCTTCCTATCCAGATTAGTGTACGAGAAATCAATAAACCCAAAACAACATCGAATATGCAAGGGCTTAGTACCTTGGGGATGGTGATGAATGATACGGGTGAAAAGTAGATGATGAGCTCCTCACTGCGATCTCAACAAACTTGCAACTCAAAGACACTAGAGAAAAATTGCTTAGATATTTAATGTGGGGGCTTCTCGAAAAAGCGGACCCGAGAAGTTTTCACTTCCTCGGTGGCTCTCAACCAAGTGTGATAAATAATAATGATAAAATGTAAGATAAATGGATAAAATGCAAGCTGATGAAAAAAGAAACTTGAAGATGTTGGTATGTAGACGGAGCTACTAATCTTATCGAAACACAACATGTAACATGAAACCATGCTAAGTGAACCACCAAATCATGAGCAGAGTATTGTGGGGATTCCAATGTCATTACAAGGACATTATGAGGATATTATGATAAACAAGAGGCTAAAAATTCAAAACAACATTTTCCCAAAATTTTCAACTTGTTTGGACGAGGGGGGAAGGCCCATATTTATAGCCTAGGGGTGAGCTTAGACTGTGGGTTATTAGGTAATCTGGGTTGGGTAAGGTAACCCTGGTTAAGAGACATGATGTGAGCAAGCAAAACTCACGATTTGAATTATGAGGTCAAAGAGATAAGTATGGAGTGGGGAGCATGATTGACATGGTTAGGTGCAATAATGCATCCCAATTTTGAATTCAGGAGTGAGATGTCAGATGCATGTATTATTTCCTATGAATTGAATAAATTTGGGATATGTGAGATAATGCAAAATTTTAATTATTAAATGGGTTTACATGGAGCCCACTAATTAATTAAAATTTGGGTGAGTAAATGGATGGAATTTATCCAAATTTAGGGGAAAACAAAAGCAAGAGGGAAAGTTGCATGAAGGAGAATAAATGCGGGACAAAGGAGAGGATTTATACCAAAAACTGGTGTCTACAAAACTATCATATACATATAGTTAGGGTATGTTGTGAAGACAACGAGGAACATGCTCATCATGCACAACCTCCCCCTAATGAAAATCGTCATGACGTGCCTATTCAAGAGGTGATGTTAGAACAACAAGTCCTAGCCCTTACTCGCCAATTGGAAAGTTTGGCTTCGTACATACAAAAGGAACAATCCAAAGTTTTGAAAAAAGCTATACCGAAAGGAAAACCAAAAACTTTGTTTCACAAGTTCCCAATAAACACTCCTCGACAGGAGGCACAAAGAGATCCTTATGAAGAGATTCTTGTAGCAAATAGGGGTGGGAATACACCTAGATTTAATCCTATGTATAAACCTACGCCACCCATGTAAGATCCACTTCAACCAAGAGTGGTCAACTATGAAGAACACCCTTCTAGCATTGCAAGAAGGTAAAACTGGTAACAATAAGAAATACTAGTTCGACGAGTTGTGCCCTTATTCGTTTGATAGGGCCATGCTCCAGGTACCTTTCCCGTGACACTTTGATTTTCCAAATTTTGAAAAGTATACGGGAAAAGGTGACCTTCGTGACCATATAAAGTAATTTTATATGGCATGCCAAGAGGTTGCATATAACAACAATTATCTTATATGTCTCTTCCCACAGAGCTTAAGAGGAATGCCGTTAGAATGGTTCTTACACATTACCAAGGGATCTTTATCCACATGACCAAAAATAGTGAAACATTTTGTGCACTAGTTCTCATTCAATTTTGAGAGTGATTTCACCATGATAGATCTCTGCAATGTTAAACAACGAAACAACAAAAACTTCACTGCATTTTTGTAAAGATGGAGAGGATTAGCTAGCTGTTTTCCTTGCTCTATACTTGAAAAGAAATTGATAAGTATATTTTCTCCCAACCTCCATCCAAAAATCATGTTCCACTTAAAAATTCATTGTGGCAATGGGTTCGAAGAGGTAATTGAAAAAGGGAGTAAAATTGAAAAAGCGTTGTTAGTTAGGAGGACTCTGAAACTCTCTCGTGATCATAATGATTCTAAATCTAGAAATAAAACAAAGTTTATTCCTAATAAAAACAAAAATGTCATTAGTGATGGGATAGTAGATTCTAAGCGGGTACAATCCATTCAAAACCACGCACCTTTGAAGTTTTCAAAAGGAAATCCACCTACAAAGTATAAATGTCGTACTTTCACACCTCTATCTCAACCAATTTCATCCATAGTAAAATAGTTAGAGGCCGTTAACATGGTTAAATACCCTAAAACACAACCATATGGAGATGACACACCTAAACCATCATCGTTTAGGGATAATGAATTTTGTGACTTTCACCGTGTAAAGGGCCATAAAACAGACAAGTGTTTAAGATTAAAACAGTACATTCAAGACCTAGTTGATAGTGGTGATATAAAAGTAGACTCCACTGCAATGACCAAGTATCCAAACAAAAAATTAGGGATCTTCAAAGAGCCTTTTCCCAATCACAAAGAAAAGAAAAATCCAGATCGGGGACAATCATCTTAGAATAAGAAGGCTAACTATCTGTCCAACAAAGACCATTTTTATGCCTTGATAGGTTGTGTTGATCCACTCGTTGAGAAAATCAATATGATTAAAATTAAAACAAGAGAGTGTGGAAACATGATGGGCTCGCCTTGTTATCTCCGAACCTACTCCCCATCCTCTACAGGAGAGTCACTATGACATGTTAGATAAACTAGAAAAGACTACTTCTAATACCTCTATCTTACACCTTCTAAAGATCTCTAGCGTCCATAAGGATATACTTTGCAAAACCTTACAGGGATTAGGAGTATCTATTGATGTTGACCCAACACATTTATAGGACATGGTAGCAAAAATTGCTCATGTAAGACACATTACCTTCAGTCCTACATAGGCCTTAACTGAAAATCCCTCACATAACCTACCCTTACATATTGAGGTAATAATCAAGCATAATAAGGTCAAGAGAGTGCTTGTGGACAGCGGATCGAGTCTCAACATTTGTACTCTTAAACTAGTCCGTCATCCAGGATGTACAAAATCTGATTTGGAAACAATGGTCATCACCATAAAGGCGTATGCCAATGAAGAATGACAATCAGCTGGAATGATAACTTTATCATTAGAAGTGGGTCCCATAACCCATGAGACAAAGTTCCATGTCTTGGACCTGGACCTCCCTTAGAATATCTTGCTCGGTCGCCCATGGATTCAGATCATAAGTCATGCCATCTACGTATCATCAATGTTTAAAGTTGCAGTATGAAGGACATACACTTACTATACAAGGGGATCCATAACCATTTGCTCATTGTAGAGCATTATCAAATTATTTTCCCACTATCTATGAGTGTCCCTCTATGGAGATTGCTATCCCTATTCATTCAGAGGCCCTCACTTCACAAGTGGATTCAGACACCCTGACTCCTAATGACAATGATACAGCTACATTGGAATCTCATTTTTCTACTTGGGAAATGAAGGTCATAAACAACGACTGTGGAGAGTATAATATTCAACAAGACCTTATGATTCAAAACATTCCTCTATCGGCCAAAGCACGTGGTAGACCATGCTATAAATTCCAAAGATCAAGGGAGAATTTACCTTTTGATAATTTCACTTCAGGTGATTTGCTAGAAGATGAGAGAATCCTCAACGACATTATATTTCATCTTCAAGATGATGAAATGGATTTATGTTACAAGTCATCTAGGTATGTTATTCCTAACATAATCATGCTTAATATGAGATATCAAGGACATGGTTGCGAACTCTACGAGCAAGGGCCGTTAGAAGCCCTTTTAAAACCTCATTGCATACTACGTAAATCAGGTATCGACATCCATTTGTATGAGTCTCACCCTTTAGATAACAAGTATGCTTCTTCTGAGAGTGAGGATAGTTTGTCTAAAAATGAAAGCGAAACAGATTCCCAGTGTAGTCTTTACGAAGACCTCGCTTCCATGAACCTATTCTCTAACATGGCTATCCTTACCATAATCCCTGTTACACCCACCATAAACCCTATAACTCATACATTAACTCTTATCTACCCATAAATTATGAATTGGGATCAACAACAAAACATGCCTATTGACGTGTTTCAGAACAATGAGGCTATTGGCGAGTTCCTGGGCATCAGAGATAACATTCCAAGAAATGATCACAAGAAAGGATTCTCCATTCAGCTCAATGCATGTGCATACTTCAGAGAGGAGGTAGAATTATGTGGACACTTAAATAAAAAAGTGAGCAAGGGAAAGAGTCCTACAGAAAATCCTTACGGAAAGAAAAAGGGGAAGTCTTATAGTGAAAACCTCTTTGAGGCGCTTTTGGAAAAAAAAGCAGAATAACCTATGGAAAAGATAGTGTACCCGTATAAAGATGAGGATATCCTTGAACCACCTTTGGTAGAGGAGGATCTCAATCTACCTTCTGATCCTAAGCGCATGGGGGATGAATCAAAGCTACTAGTGGAAGATACAATAGATGTTAACATCGACACAGAGGAACTACCGAGGATAGTTAAGTTGGGAGCTTCATTCTCAGCCAAAGAACATAAAACATTTACAAGAATCTTGAGAGAGTATGAAGACATCTTTGCTTGGTCTTATGTTAACATGTCAGGACTTGATCATGCATTAATGGTATATAACATAGTTGTGCATTCAGAGGCCAAGCCCATCAAACAAAAGTTTCGAAAGATGCATCCTCGTGTTACCTTGCTGGTAAAGGCAGAGCTTGAAAGGTTATTAGAAGTAGGCTTTGTTAGGCCTATCAACTACTTAGAGTGGATTTCTAATGTGGTACTAGTTCAAAAAAATCCAGTCGGTATTAGAGTGTGTACCGATTTCAGAGATATAAACAAAGCTTGTCCCAAGGATGACTTTCCTCTCCCTAACATGGACATGATCATTGATTCTACTGCACGTTATGAGATGTTATCGCTCATGGATAGATTCTCAGGTTATATTCAAACAAATATTGCGGAAGAGGATCAACACAAGATGATTTTCATAACCCCTTCGGGAATATTCTGTTACCAATTCATGTCTTTCAGTCTTAAGAATGTAGGCGCTACGTTTTAAATGGAAATGACTGTAATCTTTCATGATACGATAAGTGACATCATGGAAGATTACATAGATGATATACTAACTAAATCTAGAACTTGGGAGGAGCACCCAAAAATTTTATGGCGTAAATTTCAATGCCTAAGGGACTACAAAGTCTGCCTTAACCCAAAGAATTGTGTCTTCGGTGTGCTATCTGAGAAATTACTAGGATTAATCGTGTCAAGGAGAGGAATAGAGGTGGACCCTGCAAAGGTCGCAACTATCACAAAAATGCCTCCTCCTAAGAATATTAGACAACTACGTATTTTACAAGGGAAAATTCAGGCCATCAGAAGGTTTATTTCATTACTAGCAAGTAAGTGTCATACATTCACACATCTTCTTAAGAAAGATGTTAATTTTTTCTGGGGGCTAGAACAACAATAAGCATTTGCTTTGATAAAAGAATACTTTGCTAAACCCCCCATTCTCATGCCGCCCATGGCAGGAGAACCCTTGTTGCTGTACATCTCTGCTACACATTTGCAATTAAGGCACTGTTGGCCCAGTATGATAAAGAAGATAGAGAAATTTTTTTATACTACTTGAGCAGGACATTGGTAGCATATGAGCTCAACTATCTGTAGATAGAAAAGGCTTGCTTAGCCATAGTGTTTGCTATATGCTTAACAATAAAATCAAGCTTATTTCAAAGGTCGATCCTTTAAAATACTTACTATCAAAACATGCACCAACTGGAAAGATGGCTAATTGGATCATCTTATTAAGTGAGTTTGACATTGAGTATGTTCATCAAAAGTTAGTAAAAGGACAAGTCTTAGCAGATGAGCTAGCACAAGCTCCACTACCAAGTACTAAACCCTTGAGTATAGAACTACCAAATGTATCTATCATGTACCTTCAAGAATCTATCATTTGACAACTATACTTTGATGGCTCCTTTACCTTTCATCGTTCAGGTGCCAGAGTTGTGTTAATCACTCCTACGGGAGACTTGATTCCTCAAGCGTTTCGGCTTGGGTTCCCATGCATGAATAATATAGAAGAGTATGAAGCTCTCACTACAGGGATGAAGCTAGCCATTAAGAGGAATATAAGACAAGTCAATTGCATTGATGATTCGATGCTCATTATCAAACAGGTCACAAATGAATACAAGGTAGAAGATGAGAAGCTC
The DNA here is from genome assembly GCA_019776745.2 of Taxus chinensis. NCBI lineage: Eukaryota > Viridiplantae > Streptophyta > Pinopsida > Cupressales > Taxaceae > Taxus > Taxus chinensis. The sequence continues at coordinate 602,135,164 of CM034151.1, read as the reverse complement.
CTCCCATACAAAGAGGACAGTTGATTCTTTGAAAGAATACTTTGAGAAGATAAGATTTGAGAAAATACCAAGAGCACATAACAAAGTAGATGATGCTATGGATACAGTGGGGTCCATGTTGAGTATTACACCAGGGAACAACGATATGCCATTCTTCGTTGAACATATAAGAACATCAGCATATGACGTACCGCAGTCCTGTTTGATAAGTGAAGTTATTGGTCCTTTTTCCCCATGGTACACTGAAATATTTAATTACCTCCATGATGGAACCATTCCCACTAACATTTGCCATGTTGAAAAATGCACCCTCATTTAGTGTATAGCCTACTATACCCTACTTGGGGGCACCCTCTTCTATCGAGACTACGACGAGAATCTGTTGCACTGTTTAAATTTAGATGAGTCTATCTAAGAGATTAAAGAGGTGCACGAAGGCATCTGTGGAGCCCATACTAATGGGATCATCCTTGCGAAGAAAATTCTCAGAGTAGGCTATTATTGGCCTACCATGGAGCATGATTGTTGTTAGCATGTGAAAAAGTGTGTGGATTGTCAAAAGTACGGAAACTTGATACATGTGCTGACACAATCCTTACAACCAATCACAACACCCTAACCATTCACAAAGTGGGGTTTCTATCTAATAGGGAAACTTAACCATGTCTTATCAGATAGCCACAAATTCATTATAACTATTACATAGTACTTTGCAAAATGGGTAGAGGTTGTTCCTCTTACCTATACAGAAGTCCCCCAAATCTCTAAATTTATAATAAATCACATCATCTGTCGATATGGTATCCCCTCTGCTATTATCACTAATAATGGTAAGTCACTCAAGAATAAAATTGTGAAAGCACTCTGCAAACGCTTTCAAATTTCCCTAAAGTTCTCGACCCCCTATTACCCTCAAGGTAATAGGCAAGCCGATGCTTCCAATAAAACCCTAATTTGCATTATGGAGAAGATGGTGAACAAGATAGGAAATGATTGGAATTTACAAATTCACCCTACCCTTTGGGCATTCAGAACATTTATCTGCACCCCACAGCTGCCACTCCATACTCCTTAGTATTCGACACTAAGGCTGTACTGCCTTTAGATATTGAGATCCCTTCTTTACACATTGAGCTAAGGGACTACCTGAATGAAGAGGACTACATAGTAGCTTGATTGGCAGAGTTGGAGTTGTTCGACGAGAAAAGACTTCACGCTCTCAATCACCTTAAAGTGTATCAGGATCAAATGTTGCGAAGCTACAATAAAAGAGTCATACCTCATCAATTTGAGGTAGGGGATTTGGTGTTAAAAGAGAATAAGAAGAACACCAATAAGGACCGTGAAAATAAAGGGAAATTTGAACCCAATTGGCAGGGACTATATGTTGTGGTTACCAAGTTCAGTTCAAGTGCCTATAAACTAGCTCATGCAGATGGCCAAGAGCTTCGAGAACCCATGAATGCAATGCATCTTAAGCACTTCTATGCTTAAGTTTGGGGTCTGTGCAAATGTCAAAAAAGCAAAAAAGTATAAAAACAGAAAAAATATAAATAAATAGGTACATCCAATAGTGAAAACCATGCAATGGTTGCACGTTGGACAAGTCCTTTGGTGAAAACCGGTTTCCGATGCTAAGGGAGGGCCCATTGTTCAAAATCAGTTCAAGTTTAGGAATACGACAACTTTGTCCTAGGTTGGTCTTTACCTTCATCTAAGTCCCTTGTGAGCCTATCTTTCTTTGCCCTGATCTGACTAATCTAACATTTTAAAATACAGAGAAATGTAGCTTTGAGTGAACCCGTATCATGTTGGGGGAAACTTTGTACGTGTCACTTCTAGCACTTAGTATATCCCATCTAACGCTGGGGGAATCCACGTTTCTTCATTTCCCTGCATGTTTGCTTTGGAAAACTGTTGAGAAAACATAAAAAACATTCATATAAATTTTGGAAAACCCCAAAACATGCAGGTATGTTCCTTGGAAAAACCAAAACACTCAAATACGTTTCATAGAAAACTCGAAAACAATAGAAATTGTCTTAGAGATAATACTCAAAAATAGTGAAAAATGTCCCAAACCTGTCCCACAAAAACAAAGTGGTAGTTTGCTTACTTTTAGTTGTTGGTTTGTATGATTTTTAATGGCATTGATTTTTGTATTGTGTGCTTTATTAGATTCACTTGTTTACTTAGATTGAATGTTGCTTTAATATGTAGTTCATTGCTCTGGGTTCATTTTATCTTGCATACTTGTAAATAAATGTGTTGTTTGGATTAGATTTGTTTAACTTGTGCTTGTCAATTTCTTACTTGTACAGTGTGTTATCACTTCATCATCATGTCACATATATTCATCACATCTATACATCATATATCAATAAATGCTAAGTCTACATCATGCATAGTCTACATCATGAATGTATGTTAAAGCTAATTATCAAATACCATATCACCAATGGGGCAAAAGGGGTTGAGCGTGATCACAAATCTATCCCCCCCACACCAATATAAAAAATATAAACATGTTTTACTTAATGTATCTCATCAACATACAATATGATATCAACTAAGGCTATCTCATAATCTAACATGTGATACAAACATAAAGAAATAGATTAAACATGATAACTCGTAAACAACATGTGATACATCAATAATCCATCTATCATCATACATCATCAAATATAAATGTCCATGTACAAAACAAGTCTCAAAAGTACATTCGATATAATGAGCCATCATGGGCATCTATACAAAAAAAATGTGCCTTCATCACGAGGCATGTAAAAAAAATACATATCGTACATCTGTACAAAAAAGTGCCTTCATCACAAGGTATGATAAAAAATAGTACACATACATATGTACAAAAGTATGCCTTTATATCAAGGTGATACACCAAAAATATGCATCTAGTACATCAATAAGTAGAGTCAACCATGACTCGAGCCCTTTCCGGGACTGCCTGGTGTGGATTTTCTGCTAGGCAGGGGCATATGAGATGCTAGACGTGTAGAAGGTGATGTGTCATGTTGTACAAACCCGTGCTTCTCAGAAGCCTTTTGTCCCGAAGGACCCTGTATAGATCCCGTTGATCGCGATTGCTTCTGAGATCTAGAATGAGACGAGGTGCCTACTATCTGGCTATACTCAGGGACCCTTTGATCAGCCGATACAACCACATAATATTACATCCTATAGTATGTAGCCTCGCCTGCTACAATGGCATTATGCCCAATTAACTTATGTAAACCTACAGCAGTGCCGACCTGCTGTAGTGCATCACGCTCTGCTCTCATACTGACAAACTGTATCCGCAGTTGCTCTCACTCTGCGATAGCTTGGTCTCGCTCTAAAACAAACTGGTCTCTCTCTGATTGCAATTGTAATCCATTTGCGACCACCTGGTCTCACTCTATCAGGGTCTGTATCCTCTCTACCCTGGCCTGGTCTTGCTCGGTAACGAGCTGATATCTCTGAGTGATCGCCAAGTCCCTCTCAATTATGGCCTGAAGTTGTAAGGCTACTACCTACTGTAGTTGCTGCTACAAGGCAACCACTAGTCCACTAGCTTGTACATCTGGGATACCCCCCTATCCACCAGCATGTACATCTAGAATATCCCAATCCATCGGCTGTCTCAACAACGTGCTCATCAAATTAGAATATCCTCCTCCACCTGCTCTCCACCATCACCATCTCCTCTATCTCTCGGTGGACTATGTCGAGGTGCCTGTAATGGAGTTTGTTGAGGCATCCATGGTTCTACTATCTGTGGTCACACTACTACCTAGGGCCACACCAATATCTTTTGTTGCACTAAGACCTACTATTGAATGAGTACCTATTATGTTAGTGCCTATTGTTATCCTCCTTGTGGATCTACCTGGCCCTGTGTCTATGCCCTAGGAGGTGGGCCCCAAAAATCCATGTGCCGCTACATCCAGTACCTCCTATGGAATGGTCAAACATCGAGGTAACACTGTAGCATACCAACTTGTATAGTCTCGTGTAGTACTAGGATCCACTATATGTACACAATGTGCCCAAGGATGAAAACCCACCTCTAGAAAGCTGGGCACGATCTCGACCCAACCTAATCTGAGGCCCCATATGAAAGACCTCTTTATATCTCCAAGCATACCACATCTCAGCCCCAAGAATCCCCTGAATAAGTTCAAACTGGCACTAAACCCGGTCTACTTTGTACCAATCCATAATGTAGCTCCTGTTCCCAAGAAGAAAGTGACCAGCCATCACTGTGCAAAGCTCAATATCATCCTTAGGCCACTGATATAACCTATATGGACGTCAGGTAATCATACGAGGTTGAAGCTTGTCAAACTCATGTCTATAAAAGTTGGTATCCCCTAAGTGATTGCGTACATCCTCCTTGACTGGAACCCAACCCATAACAGAAGGTTGTCCAATACTTTGAGCTCGCAAAGCTCCCGCAGGGTGGCTGATAGCAATATGATCCCAAGCCCACATATGAAGTAGAGTAGCATGACCCACATAATTATGTATGTGGTAGGATATATAGTGAAGATCTGCATATAAGTGAGCTAGTATACACTGACCCCAGTAGTAGGTCTCTCCCTGTAGAAGGTCGCGAATCAATCCAATGAGGCCAAGGGGAAAACGAGCACCATTCTTGTCAAACAACAATATGTCATTGACAAGAGCTAACAAAAACATGGGGACTCAGCCTAGCCGTTGATCAGCCATATTGTCATACCCTGTCGGGGGATATCTGTCACTCTAAATGTCATAGCTTTGTAATGCTCAATACGGTCCTGGAAACAATCGTAAGTGATCAAATGACCTTGAATAGGAATGTACAATATCCGCCACACATCCTCTAAAGTAATGCTCATGTCGCCAGTAGGCAGACGAAATGTCTGACTCTCACTCCGTTATCTCTCGGCTAAGGCCATGAGCATGTTGTGGTTTATAGTAATTTGAGGCATGTGCGCTACGTGTGCTAAACTAGTCACCTCCAATGTGATCTCCAGAAAAATCCACTCGCGATGACTAAATGTCACCTCGTAGGCCCGAAACTGCACATGTCGCTCCCGTGTCTCTAACATGTCTAGGTCCTCCTGTAGCATCAGTCGGGTCATTTAATTATGATCCTATTTTTCTATTCTAACACATTATTCCTCTATTTGTATGCAAATATCATCTTCACCTAACACCTAGGGTTTGCTATAACCTTAGTTTTTGACCAAAAAGCATTTGAAAAATGACTTTTGTGCACTGGCATGCCCCAGGTGACACCAGTGCACCCCATAGTGCATAAGCACACTCCTTAGTGCACCAATGCACCCCTCAGTGTGTAGGTGCATGCCATTCAAATGTCTAAATTTTAGTTGTGCACCAACGTGCCCCTGTGTGCACTGGTGTACCCTTTTTTGCGCAGGCACATGCATGCCCCTGCCTAGAGGTAAAATTTTGCGCAGACATGTACCCATTGTGCATAGGCACATGCACGCCCATGCGCAATGTAGCACAGGTGCACCCCTAGGGCCGCACCAACGCATTTTTGCCACTAAAAATTCCTAGATCTACCTTAAAAATGTGTGCAAAATAATCAAAATTAAATGTTATTAATTCACAAGGGTAAAGAGAGCTTTGTGTACTTGTGGTCCATCTGTTGGGAGCCTCATGTACTCTCTCACGCAATCCACACAATGTTTTCAGCTCCGCACCTTTCCATCTTCTCATGTAGGTCAGAGCTTCGATCAACGATAAATGGTAAGTGAATGTGGTAAATGAATTGGTCGCAACGGCCTTTATACCCATTTTTACCTCCCGTGAAGCATTTCTTGCCCCTGTGGTGCCCTGAAACTGTTGTGGTTCTTCTAATTTCTTCTAACACCGGCTGTGATGATTATTTTTAATAAATAATTATTTTAGCTCTCAGTTTAACTGCCCCAGGGCACATTATTGCATCTTGACAGCCCTTTTCTACTACATGGGGCATATTTGTTTTCCTCGTGGTCACTTTTGGCAACATCTCATGACTACGTCATTTCCTCCATACTATTTTCTTCTGTAAAAAAACAAAAAAAAAAACAATCAAAACAATCACAATTTTTCAAAAAAATTGATAAAATCATTAAAAATCCAAAAAATTGCGGAAAACTTTAAATTTTTTCAAAAATTGGTAAACAACATATACTCAACTAAATCCTGTGTAAATTGCATTATCCTTGAACATCAAAATATGTCTTACAAAAGCATATTTCTGCCGTTATTGTTGGTTTTGGTCTCAAACGACTTGCAGATCATCATGATCTACCTCCATTAACAAAAGCTAGGTTGCATGCTATGTCGGTACTCCCATGCAACAATGAGTTTCTAGAGACTATGTCGTAGCACACGAAAGATTTTCCATGGGACTACTTGTGTCCTCCGTTATTACCCTTGCATGTATCCTTACTTAGGGGCACCATTTTTAAACCTTGTTGTTACAACACGAACATTTGGGAACTGCAATCTTGATAACAAAAACATTGGTACAACTGTCTTAAATGTTGTTTGTTTAAGTGCATGTGATTGTATTGGTTTCTTTGTTAGGTTAGCTGGTTTAATTTATCTTATTGCATTGCATAATGTATAAGTTGCATGGAGCTGAAATATCATTTTACATTGCTCGTATTGCATTGAATAATGTATGTTGCATGGAGTTACGTATTTTTATTAGTAAATAATTGTTAGTAATTTAGATTTTCATGTTATCTTACACTTTTGTTTATTTTTAATAAAGGCTGATGATGTAGACCTAAGGGAAAAATGATATAAACAGGTTGCTTATTGAAAGGATGGATGCAAAGATTGGGCTTGTCATATATTCTCCATTAATGATTTCTTCTCCACTATCATTTATTACCGTTACTAATTTTTCTTCCAAATCACCCGGGGCAATAAACAACCATGTTTATCCCTATCCTTTTTTCTTCCAAAAATAACCAAGGGTTTTGCACGCCTGTTCTGGCCTATTTTCTTCTGATCCATTTCAAATCATATTTTCGATCCTCGATTGAATTATTTTATCACCCCATTGATCACTCGAGGGGGCATCCTTCATTCCTGCTAAGTATTTCTTCAAAAAAATTACATGTTTATGCATGTTTACTATATTTGAAGTGAAGTCACTAACTTCACCTCAAACAAGGGAAAATGTAGACACCTAAATTCCGCTTTTGCAATCTTATTGCCAAAACACAAACAAATCACTCTCATTCTCACCACTTCCATGTTATAATTAGTGATTTTTACAAATTAACTAATGTTTCTTACCACTTTGGTCCAATTAACAATGCACTTCATTGATCACCAAACCTCTTTCGCATTCAGGATGCCACTTTACGACGAATCGTAACTCAAAATCCTCTTCAAAATAGACAATTAGTGTTTATTAGCTAATTAAGCCTATTTTCCCCTTGTTTTGGTCAATTTGCCCTAATATTGGCTTAACCCCCTTTTCCATGACCACTCAAAAACACCCCACTTTCGTCCACAATGTCTCGAGTAAGCTTCAAAATCTTATCTTAGCCTCCTAGTTGATCCTAAGAAGTTGATTAAGGCTCCATACATATTAATCACTTGGTAAGTCACTAATTGTGATTAACAAGACCGAATCATGATTAGCAATTCTAATCTAATTTGGGGCTTTTAGTCCCACATGCACCAAAATATTAGTTTCTCCTTAAAGTGAAAACTATAAAAATAACTTCACCTCTTACCAAGTAATACTTTACACCATGCTTTGATTTGCATCTCATATAATAAATATGAAATATAACCAAGTTCACTCCTTGCCTAAAGCCTTCAACAAGGTTAGTAGAGGAATATATAAAGTGAATTAACAAGTCATTTGGAGAGTTCATTTCACCATTGTTTGGAGTAGCAACCATACCAATTTGATTGCCCTCTTAGGTCTATTTAGGCCCATGTTAGGTAATTGAGCATATTAGTAGGCATGTTTAATTAGATTTTGCATTATTTTCATACTGGTTAAGCATTATTTTAAGATTTTATCTTAATGTTACATTCTTAGACTTAGAGCCTTAACTAATTAGGTGGCAATGGAGTTAGCCTTCCTTGTTTAGCTTTGTTATTTGCTTTGTGGAGTTTGGGGGGGCTTTCAGTCACAAATCTTACAATAGTAAGACATTTTCGTTTGAACCACATGTTTTAACAATCAACATTTTCTAACATCATGCCCACCCCCTCATATCTCCCAAGCCATAAGCATTGCCCTTAATATTGTGGTGAGGGCCAAGTAGTCCTTGTGTGGCCTTTTACTTCACAATCTATGGGCCATATTATGTTGCACGTTTCCCTGCATTATTTGTAGTTGACTTTCCAGTTGAGTCACCATCGATGCAATATGTGCTTCCATAAACGAATAAATTCAAATGTAAACACTACTAATTGCTTTGGCGTGCAATGTTGCTTCAATACCTCTCGTTTGTCCATGAATGTTTTATGTGAATGTTCATGTTTGGCTAGATGAATCTCGTAGGAAAACTTCAAGATCAATGTTTTGAACTATGCGTGCACGCTTTTGGTAAGCTCATGTTTGATTTCTTTGACAGTTGAGATACTTTGTTGCTTGAACTCAAGGATATCAAAATCCTTCAAAAAGGATTCTTTTAGTCGATCATAATCTACGACCGCCTGTTGTAGATCCTGCTTCCTATACCAAGTGTGTGCTCAATCTAACAAAGTTATGGCAAATTGGATTACTTTTCGATTTGGGGAAGTAATTCTTCTTGTGCGCTAGATTAGCTCTCACTTATGTACATGTTCCGCAACATTATCAAATCCATAGTACTCTAAGAGGTGAAGTGACATTTCATAGAAAATTTGTGGCACTTGTACCTGTTGTGTCACTATTAGAACCCACTCTTGTGATCCTACGCCAATTTGTGGTGCTCTAGATGAGTCAATTCCTCCGTCGCTTATAGTTGGCACAATATTAGTATTGATTATGTGCATGATTGGCCCACTCATTTCATTATTTACCACTTGTTGAATTGGTATGGCATTCCCATTTGTTCCACTCAGCGTAATACTAGCTGCTTAAGTTGTTTGTCTAAACACCATCATGCCAAATCTACTTGCCTTAGATGTATTAGGCCCATGTGCAAACTAAAATTTCTTTGGGGTTTGTGTTAGTGCAAAATCACAGCACCCCCAGATGAGTTCTATAGATATGCTTTTCTAAGGCAGAGTCATTTGGTGTGATCTGCATAACATTGAACTTTCCTCAAGGCGTGGGACCTTGCAAAATGGAAAAGCTCTCCAGATTAAAGGTTAGTTCCTATTCCTCTGTTTAGGTGCATACATGAGAACTTGCAAAGGATCTATCTCTATACCTAATCTAAAATTTGCCAAGGAGACAGGGATAAAAAGGGATATAAGAAGTAAGAAATGACTAAACTACAAGGTGATGCACCGAAGGAATGATGAACACTAGTTTTGCTGATAGACACAAACCAACAAAATACATACAATAATCAAGCACAGATAACCTGATTTATAATGAAAGACCAAATGCGAGAAAAAGAGACAGAAAGGATCGAGAATCAATCACAAATGTGTTTTATTGCTCTGCAGATTGATACAATACATTACAAAACAACAAGGAGGCAAGAAACATACTGCAATTTTAATGGAAGGCCTAAACTCCATGAATTCCTTTGCTAGAAGGAAAGGGGAGCCTGCAAAACAAAACAATGTTCAACCCTTTACAATGAGTCCCGAGCCTGTATTTATAGACTCGATGTAGATGGGAGAAAAAGAGAGAAGCGGGAAAAACAACTCCAAGCTCAACCACCACTATTTAATGTCTCCCATAAAATATGTTCCAAATCTATCTTGACTGCATCAAATCCTTATTCAACACCTCGAAGGAGGAAGAAACGGTGGAGCAGATCGAATCCGATCTGGTTGTTGAGGCAAGAAGATCCTGCATTAAAGGCCCAAAGACATTTTCTCCATTTTTCACCTATCAGGGCCTTAACATTGATTTTTTAATCTTTCCAACCGACTTTGCCCCTTTTTGAGATTGGGCACGTGGAGACACTACGCTCGCTTGAAATCCCGATTCAAAATTTGCCTTTGAAGGAGCGTCGAGTTGACACTTGGCAGCCTTCACAGGTCTGTGGACTTTTCAACAGTCCCTTTTATCCTTTTGGACTCTGGGCCATGTGAAGAGCTCGCGCTCATTTGGGTCTCCGCCTTTGGACTAACTCTTGGAGATGCACCAAGCTGACACTTGGCGACCTCTGCCTGCAGTTTATACTTAGCCAAATTTTTAGACCCGCCTTGTCTTCCTTTTGACTCTGTTGACCATTTGACCATACCTCCGTTTCGGCCTGGGACACGTGGAGATGCGGCACTTTTTTGAGCCTCCCTTTATGGATTCATCTTTGGAGAAGCGTCGTTAGAACACGTGGCTCTCTCCGCTCGTTCTTCCATACTTAGTCAATTTTGCATTGTTGAGTCTACATGTAAATTAAAATATCGGCTTTAAGGTACATGGAAACGCCTCAATAAAGTCATTTCTTCATACACATGGTCATTTAATCTTTCTCCTGGCCCCTGCCACTCCATTTGTTGAGTTCCTTCTACAACCATTTACAAGATCTGAACGAGTTTTCTCAGGTTATTTCTATGTGGGGTTGTGGTTGATCCAATATTTGTCCCGGGGTGCGAAATATGGATAACAATTTGGTGACTCACAGGGGTATCTACCTGCTAGATGAAAAGACTAATTGCCTTGTCATATCCTTTGGGCATGGAGTCGAGAACGACGTTTTGATATTGATTCTGCCTCTGATTCATGAGCCCGTCTGTTTGCACTCTCAATTTTCATAAGAAATCTCAAAACGAAGGTTTCTGAGAGTAGAAAATTGTTTTGACCTGGGGCTTCATCTGTCTCTCTGAATGGACTGCATAAGAGCAAAAAAACAACACCACAACTATATACAAAATTTGAAATCATACATGCTCCAAATAGAACATGCAGAGCATGCAAAGCACTTAGGAGAAAAGCAACCTAAACTACAACAAGATGCGATGTGCACAAGCACTTAGAGGAAAAGAAACTAAACTAATATGTACAAGGGTGAGAACTTCCCTTTTAGTAGTAGTGTTTAAGATAGATTCCATTTACTGGAATCTGCAACTCCTCACCATCCAATGTAGACAATTGGAAAGCATTGCTACTTTTACATCTTGTGACCATGTAGGGGCCACTCCAAATGGCATCAAACTTGGAATGCCTTCCTGGTTTTGCTCGATCTGCATCCCATTTCAAAACTAGGTCTCCTTCCTAGAAGGTCCTTGTTTTTTCCTTCTTGTCAAAGCATATCTTGATTGAGGCCTGATTCTTCTCTATTGCTTGGAGTGCATGCTCTCTAGTTTCTTCCAATTCTATCAGCTCCACATACCTGGCCTCCATTGGTTCAAATTCAGACATCTCTAGCTGCTTCACGAGCTCCAATGCTGGAAACTCAAGTGATATAGGCAACACTGCTCTTTCCCATAGACAAGTTTGAATGGAGAGCTTCCTGTAGATCTCTTGGGTGTTATCCTATCAGCCCATAAGGCTGATTTGAGCTTTGTGTGCTAGGTTCTCTGATTTTCATCAAGAGTTCTTCTGATGATCTTTAGCAGGTTCTTGTTTGTGGACTCAGCTTGGCCATTACCTTGAGGGTAATAGTTTGATGAAGTGCTCAAGTAAGTCCCATTCTTAACAGCCCATCCTGTGATCTTGGAACCTATGAATGCCAATGCATTGTCTGATATAATGGTGGCTGGCACTCCAAATCTGGTCACTATCCCTTCATAGAAATCTAGTATACTAGACTCATTAGCTTCCTTGAGTGCCACTGCCTCGGTCCACTTGGTGAAATAGTTTGTTGCTGTCAGAATCCATTTGTGGCCTTGGCTTGAATTTGGATTGATGACTCCAATGAAGTCCAATCCCCATTGCATGAAAGGTTGGTCGACTAAAATTGGGTGCAATGGAAGTGCTGCTAGCTTTTCTTTTCCTTTGAAGAATGCACAATTCTTGCACCTTTTGATCCATGCATAGTAGTCACTAAACACTCTGGGCCAATAATAACCCACCTTCATGATCTTGAGTGTTGTCACCCTTGGAGAAAAATGACCTCCAACTACTTCAACATGGAATTCTTGTAACACTCTCTCAACCTGATCTGTCTCAATGCATCTCAGTAGAATGCCATTGATGTCTCTTTTGAACAAGACACCATCAATAAGAACATATGGGATGGCATGTAGTCTGAAATGTCTCCTTTTTTCTTTACTCATCCCATGAGGACACAGGCCTGTTTGAAGGAAGTGCACCATGTCTTGAGTCCAACAAGGAGTAGGTACATCATCATTTCCTTCCTCTTGATTATCTTGTAGAACAAAAATAGCCTCCTTTTCACTATTTACTTCATCTTGTTGACCTGAGGCTAGTTGTTCACACAACCCCTTCCCACAGACCAGCTTAGTGACCTTGATCTCAATGTCATATTCCATGACACGAGTGATCCATCCTGCACATTTTTCATTCAGATCCTTGCTGAGAAGGAATTCTTTAACTCCCGCATGGGAGACCAACAATTGGATTTTATTATTTGAAACCAGATGCTTAAACTTCTTTAATCCTCTGATTACTGCCAGGACTTGCTTTTCGATGAAGGAGTATCTCACTTCATAGTCTTCTAGACCTTGACTGAAGAAAGCAATTGGTTGTTCTATACCTTCTTTGTTCTACTGAACTAAGATTGCAGAAATTGTGTCACTGCCACCAAAGGCATACAATATGAAGTCTTTAGAGAAATCTGGATTCATGAGAGTTGGGGCTTGTGATATAGCTTCTTTGATGGCCTCAAAGCTTTCCTTTCCTTCAGCTGTCCACCTGAATGCTAAGCTCTTCTTCAACATCAATGTTATTGGCTTAACAAGGGTAGCAAAGTTTTGGTACAAACCTGCAGACAAAATTGATTTTTCCCAGGAAGCTTTGAAGAGCCTTCTTGTGGCTTGGCAATGGAAATGCTCTTATTGCTTCAACTCTCTCTGGGTCAATTGCCAATCCTTCCTTTGATACAATATGGCCTAGAAGCCTGCCCTCATGGGCCAAGAATATGTATTTTTTAGGGTTCAATGATACCCCAAAACTCCTGCATCTTTGAAACACCTGCCTTAGGTGGAAAAGGTGGTCTGCTACATTTTTGGAAAACACCATAATGTCATCTAGATAGATCAGTACTATTTTGTTGATCAACCCTTTGAATGCCATATCCATTGCCCTTTGAAAAGTGGCTCCGGCATTGGACAATCCAAATGGCATTTTTCTGTAGGCATAGGTGCCCCATTTGGTGGTGAAAGCTATTTTGAACTGATCATCTTCTTTCACCATGATCTGGTTGTACCTTGAGTAGCCATCTAGGAGGGAGAATCTCTCTGATCCAGACACCACTTGCAAGATCTGCTCCATTGAAGGGAGTGGGTAGTGATCTTTGAGGGAAGCTCTGTTCAAGTCTCAAAAATCTACACACAACCTAATCTCTCCATTTTTCTTCCTAACTGGGACCAGGTTTGCAACCCAACTTGAGTGTTTGATTGGAAATATGATACTTGCCTCTATCAGCTTGTTCAACTCTTTCTTCATCAGAGGCTCAATGTGTGGGTTGACTGGTCTCTACTTTTTCCTGATGGGCTGAGCAGCTGGATCTAGTTCGATTGTGTGTTGTGCTAGCTTTGGATTGAACCCTCTTAGGTCTTCATAGCTCCAAGAAAATACATCTGGAAATTCTTGGAAAAGTTGTATGAATTCATACCTTTCTTGCTCGGTGGCCACTTTGCCAATTTGAAGTGTTTTTCCTTCTCCAACTGGGATTGACTCTGAATCTTCTCCTTTGATCTGTATGTTAGCCTTCTCTTTTCTAAACTGATCATTAGGATTGAAGATAGACTCCAATGTCACTAAGCCTTTGGGAAGCTTGTTTGTATGCAGCTGTACTATTTGATTCCCATATTGCTGCTCTAATCTGCTTTGATTTCTAGCTGAGAATTCAGCTTCTTCTTGCAAAAAATTAATGATCTGTTGATCATTCTCGAACACCTACCAGCATGTGTTGTTATCTGGCACTGCTGGCCTCACAACTATATGGATATGTGGCTATTCTTTGTCTCTTTTGATGTTGTCAACCACATCAAACATTGCTCCAACTACTGCAAGCCTATCAGCAGCTTCATTCTCCTTCCTGGGTATGGACACAATGTTGAAGGCCTCAAAATCCTCCATGAGATCCCATACCCTACTCTTGTAGTTCTTGAGCAGGTCATTCTTGACAAGCATTAAGTCCTCTGACTTGATTGGCAACCAGTTCACTGTCACCAAACACTTGCAAGTTCTTGATTCCTAGCTTCCTTGCCCAATGAAGACCATGGACCAAAGCCTCATATTCAACAGTGTTATTTGAGCAGGAAAACTAAAATCTGAAGGCTGAATAATATTTCATACCTTTGGGGGACACAATCATAGCTCCTCCTCCAGCTCCTTGTCTACTCCTTGAGCCATCAAAGAACAATTGCCATACCTCATTGTCATCTTTATATTCTGGCTTAATTAGGTCAGGAAGAGGATGATTCTCTTCATGTAGATAGTAGACACCTAGCTCAGATTCTTCCATCTCCTTATAGGGGTCAAAAGCATGTCTTTTGTTGGCCCACTCATCAAGAGTCAAGTCTGGGATACATCCCACCTTGGTATCTACTTCACAAGTGCTTAGGAGGTCTTCTTGATCAAAAGCTGAGCAGTTGGCATTGATTGGGCTAGGCACATAAGATTCAATATGATAATCAACAATGGGCTCAGATCTGATTGTGGCCTTTGCCCCATACCTTGTTCTAAAGAGCATATGTGACCAATCAGTAGACAGATAGCCTCCAATTTTGGCAGTGAAGTCCCTGGACAAACACAAAGCAAAATGTGGTGGAAAATCTATGATTGATACGTTCTGCAAAATAGTCACATTGGGGCAGGCATGCAGAGTGAGGCTCAGATCCTTGATGATTCCAACAGTTGTCACTGTTGTCCCATCTAATTGCACTACCCCTCTAGAGATGACTTCATATTGGAGACCCAGTTGATCAAGCTATTTGCTTGGGCATTACAGAACTACTTGCCCCAGAATCAATCATACAATTGTGCACCAATTTGTCTCCAATAATCAATGAAACATAGAATGGAGGAGGTCTCAGGTTCTTACCTTGTTGTTCTCCATGGTTTTCTCCCAGGTTGAGCTGTATTGGTAAGCACTTTCTCTTGCTGGTTAGGGGGTTGATTTGAGCTTGACCAATTTTGTATAGTAGTCTGCAATAGATCCCTCTGCCCTGGAATGGCCAGTGACTCCCATAGTGAAATGTTCACACTTTTCCTCTTCATTTGCTCAATGATATTGAATGAGCTATCCTTTTTTGCCCCTTCCCAGACACATTTTTTTCTTGCACATGGGTTGTCACAACTGGTGCTTGAGTGGATTTGGAAGGTGGCTTGGATTGGTTCCTGCATGTTGGGAGTTATATTTGGAGCACCAAAACCTTGTGGAGTGATGGAAGGTTGAGGGTTACCTAAGTTCAGTGGTTGGCCTTCTCCAATATTTCTCTTTTTGGACCGTGTATTGGCAGCTACACTTTGAGAAGGGAACTGATTCATCCCACAGAAGTCCTCAACTTGCCAATTGACAAGCATAGTTTCACTTGGAGGTCCCTCTTGCTGAGCTCCTTGTTGCTGATCTCCTTCTTGGCTAGGTTCTTGTGACACCATACTGGTTTGCACCATCAAGGCCTGATTTAGTGCACCATTAAAGCACATTGATTGGTTATGTGGCTGATTGCATGGGAAACACCAATCATATTCCTGTGCCATATTATTCTGTGCTGGAACCAATGCCCTTGATGTTGAAGCTGTGTTTGGATCATATGACCTGAAAGGTCTAGCAGCTTGAGGTTGTCCTTGGTTTTGGCTCTGATTTACAGTCTGAGATGGTGGTCTATTTTGCTGATACTGGGGTCTAGCCTGATACTGAGCCTGAGGCTGATATGGCCTAGAACTCTGAGCTTGCTACCTTTTGATGGTTACTAACTCATTCCCCAGGTTCTGAAGTTGTTTCATGACTTCCTGGAGTTCCTTAGAGGTGTTAGATGATGAAGTGGAGGCTTCAGCTGAGCTTTGACTCCTGGGAGTAGGTACAGGGGCTAATGTGGGTGTTTGGCTGGTACCTGGGTTTCCTAACTTGGGGTACAGAGGCATGGATGGCCTAGGAGCAATTTTTCCAGCCTGAATCAAATGATTCTCAGCCCCTATGGAAAGGCTATAGGCTGCAGGTAAGGTTGTGCCCCCCATTGACTGAATCATCAAAGAAATATCAGAATTTAAAGCCCTAAGAAAGTATAAGAAGGCACCTTCATTAGTGGGCTTTACTGTTGTTGGAATCCTATCCCAGGTCCACTGAAATATGAGGTTGAAATCCATCAGCTGCTCATTTGGGGCTCTCTTGATTGTTGTTAGTTGCTCCAACAAAGATAAGTTATCACCCTTTTCTCCAAACTGGTTGTGAAGAGTTGTGCACAGCTGGTTCCAATTTTGAATAGAGCCTGCTTCAAGGCTCCTGAACCATTGTGAAGCTTTACCTTTGAGTGAAGAGGTGAGCAACTTGACTGCAATGTCCATCTCATGGATTTCATGGATTGTACAGACATTTGCAATATCTTGGACATGATCACCAGGAGAAGTCTGGTTTTCCCAGTGAAATATGGGATGCTCTTTAATGCTGCTATCAGGACCTAGATTTTGTGCATTCAGAGTGAGTGGGCTGCTGCTGGTGAAATTGACATAAGGATTTGGCTGAGCCATCCTGATCGGCCTGAGCACCCCTCTTGATTGAAAGAATGGCCTGCTAGGAGGAGGTGTCGATAAGGCTCTGTTTGGTGGGGATAGAGACCTCTGGGCTCTTCTTCCTCCCCTCCCTCTATCTGGGGATAAGTCTAGATAGAAAAATAATCCCTCCTCTCTGGTTCTTGACCTTGTTTGTATTCTTCTCATGAACTTGCTTGGACTGCTGAAACTAGTGGATTTGTTTCTTTTGGAGTCGCCAGATGTACAATTTTAAGAACTTCTTAAAAGTTAGAATCACAACAAGTGCACATCAATCTTACTGTAATAAGATGGAGACTTCTCTGTCCCACCGGGCATGCCAAAACTGTTAGTGCAAAATCACAACACCCCCAAATGAGTTCTATAGATCTACTTTTCTAAGGTAGAGTCATTTGGTGTGATCCGCATAACATTGAACTTTCCCCAAGGTGTGGGACCTTGCAAAATGGAAAAGCTCTCCAGATTAAAGGTTGGTTCCTATTCCTCTGTTTAGGTGCATATGTGAGAACTTGCAGAGGATCTATCTCTATACCTAATCTAAAATTTTCCAAGGAGACAGGGATAAAAGAGATATAAGAAATAAGAAATAACTAAACTACAAGGTGATGCACCGAAGGAATGATGAACACTAGTTTTGCTGATAGACACAAACCAACAAAATACATACAATAATCAAGCACAAATAACCAAATTTATAATGAAAGACCAGATGCAAGCAAAAGAGACAGAAAGGATCTAGAATCGATCACAAACATGTTTTATTGCTCTGCAGATTGATACAATGCATTACAAAACAGCCAAGGAGGCAAGAAACATATTACAATTTTAATGGAAGGCCTGAACTCCACAAATTCCTTTGCTAGAAGGAAAGGGGAGCCTGCAAAACAAAGAATGTCCAACCCTTTACAATGAGTCCCGCCCCTGTATTTATAGATTCAATATAGAGAGAAGAAAGAGAGAGAGAAGCGGGAAAAAAACAAGGTCGAAGCTCAACCACTGCCATTAATGCCTCTTACAAAATCTTCCCCCAAATCCGTCTTGACTGCATCAAATCACTTGTTCGGTGCCTTGAAGGAGGAAGAAACGACGGAACATCGAATCTGATCTGGTTGTTGAGGCAAGAAGATCCTGCATTAAAGGCCTGAAGATGTTTCTCCATTTTTCACCTACCTAAGGCCTGAAAAATTAAAGTTTATCTTTCCATGGCATAGGGATGGCCGAGATCTTTCCAACGGTGTCAGATTTGCAATATTTCGAGCCCTGAGTCGAAAGATATGCCCCTTCGAAGTTTGTATCGGGTCCATACAAATGGGTGGGAAAACAGTTTGAAAAATGGGTCTCCTTTTTAATATGGGGCACGTGGCAGCCAGATTAGGGAAAAATTGGGGTTTGTGGGTCTGTGATTTATCTTTTTCCCCCTTTTCCACAAAAAATGCAAAACTCAGAAAACCCCCATGGCCCTGAAGCTCCGCTTGGACACGTGGCACCCTTTGGTTGGCTTGGGAGATGCGCTTCAATTTTTATCTCTGTGCCTTTTTGACAAAAGGAAAATTTTCACCTTTTCCTCCGACTCCCCACTTTGACCTTGACTCGGGCTCAAACACTGACTTTTTCCTTTGGGTGGGGTTGCGGCCCATTTTGTAACTTTTACACCTTTTGGAATAACAAGGGGAAAAAAACCAACTTTCCCCCTGATGGCCCACTTTCCTTGACTCGTTTAGGCTTGCCACTGACTTTTTCCTTTGGGCAGAGTTGCAGCCCATTTCTATGTTTTGGCTAAGTCTTTTGCTTGGTGGGGTCATATCTCTTGACTTGGGACACGCGGCAGTCTGGCGCTCGTTTGGAAACCCTCTCTCTATTCAATCCTTGAATTAGCACCATTTAGACACTTGGCAGCCTCCGCCGGTCTGCCCCATGCATTGACTATTCAACTGACTTCTACCCCCTTTTGAGACTGGACACGTGGAGGCACCGGCTCTTGCTTGAAATCCTCTCAAAATTTGCCTTTGAAGGAGCATTGAGTTGACACTTGGCAGCCTCCACAGGTTTGTGGACTTTTCAACATCCTTTTACTTTTTGGACTTTTGGCTACGTGGTGAGCTCGCGCTCATTTGGGTCTCCACCTTTGGACTAACTTTTGGAGATGCACCACACTGACACTTGGCATTCTCTGCTTACACTTTTATACTTAGCCAATTTTGAGGCCCACCCTGTCCACCTTTTGACCTGTTTGACCATTTGCTACGTGGAGGGCTGGCACAAGTTTGAGTCTCCACCCTGGGCTCCCATTTCAGATTTGCACCGAGCCGACACCTGGCACCTTCTTTCTTAGTTGAAGACTTTTCAATGGCCCCACAACTTTTTGGGGCTCTGGATGCATGGAAGCCTGGCACTCATTTGGGCTTCCCTTTCTGGATTCAACTTTGGAGAAGCGCATGTGTAGACACATGGTTCTTTCCGCTTGCCTCCTCCATACTTAGTCAATTTTGGACTCTTTCCTGAATGGTTTCGAGCCCGAAAACTTTGAAACTTCACCATTTTTTCCCTTCTTGCTCCTGGTTCCTCTGCGGCACTGCCCCTTCTTTTCTGACCCTGCTATTCCATTGTTGAGTCTACCTGTAACTTGAAAAATGGATTTAAGACATGGAAATGGCTTGACAGAGTCATTTCTTTTTGCATAGGGTCATTTAATCTTTCTCATCCCCCGCCACTCCATTGTTGAGTCCTTTTGTGACCTATTTACAAGATTTGAATGAGTTTTCTCAGGTTCTTTCTATGCGGCATATCTCCTCTGGATGTCTTCGACATTCCCTTCTTCCTCTCACCATAAGCACTCACTTAGGTTTTTCTTAGCAGTTCCTGAGGTTGATTCTTCTTCTCAAAGTTTTCTTTTCTCTGTTAACGCCTTGTGTTGAGCTTCTTCATGGTATTTACTCCTCAATCGTCGCTCACTTAATGGATCCACGCTGCAATTAGTTTGTGCTTCCTTTCCCTAACCCAGGGTGTTGCTCATGCACATAGGAAATTTAGTTAGCCATATGGAAAGTTTCAATCCCCACATCTAACATCAAATTTTAAATCTCCATAGGTAATTGCCTTAGGCATGATCCATGTGGCTCCCTGTAGAAATTGAGTTTTGCCTCATCTAAGCAAGAGAATGTAGATGCTACATATTCCAATATGTAACTTTGCAAAGTTGTTCTCCACTAATAGTCAACAACATGCATCCAAGTTGCATCGTGTTGAGAAAGTCTCCTTGTGCACTCTGATGTCCAAGTATATTTCTTCCCCAAGTTGAGACTTCTATTCATGCAATATGCGGCTAACCAAGCATGTAAAATCCTTGAGAATTCACTAAAGAAAGTTTCATGGAGAGCATTATATAGATTATTCGCCACTGAGGTTCTTAGAGAACAATTTTTGCATCTTGGGTTTTTTTGTGCAAAATATTCTTCCACACGATCCAACTGATGCTCAATATTCTCCTTAGTCAGACTCGTCACCATTCCTCCACTTTCCCTTCTTCAGCTGAAGGACAACGGGTCCCAAAAACAAAACCAAAATGTTGCACATCTAGTTTACTTTATAACTCTTATCTACGCATGCATGAATCCATCATACCCAAGCATGTGTCAATTGTGATCCACCACTTGCGCTAGCCTATCAACTACGAAAGATCCTAACACGCTCACTTGAAGTGCAAGATAGTACAAGCTCTCCTCATGCCTAACAAATATGGAAAAGTAATCATGTGCACAAATCATTACTAAGGAAAAGAAAATTCAAAGCATACATTCATGAAACATAAAACCTTACCAAGAAAAGAAATATAGTAGCTACCCAAATCCACTATGGGTATTCATGTTTAAGCACTTATTGGTACAATAGTCATTGCTCTCATTGTTTCTCTTCTCTATATCTTCCTTTTACATGTATCTATGTACATATGTAGGTGTCTTACAAAGAACCCTCAAAAGGTATTTATGCTTGTAGGGACTTTCCCTTCACTAGTTCGGACAAGAGTTATATTTAGCCCTCGAGTTCTATTCTTAACAACTAAATATTACATTCAGGGAGTGGATTTGTTACATGTCACATGTTTTACAGCTTAACACTCTCCATGGTATTCCTTATTTTTCTACCTTGAAGTAATGCCACTTTGATTATGGCTTTTATGTTATCCATGTTTCTATGGCTATTCTTGGAAACTCTATTTATGTCCTTCATTTTTCTTCAACTGCTACTTCATGCATCATTTTTTCTTTCTTGGCATGCACATGTTTATAAATATAATTACTTTTCCATATTTAACCCTATTGTTCCTTTGATGTGTTGATCTTTCTTATCATGCAACTTCCCTGTGCATTGAAGTATCTGCATGTTTGGGACCTTTTTCCACCATATTTGCGCACCTCTAAATTTGTCTTCATACTATATAATGAGGCATGTAGTTGTTTACTCCGAAACTTGCATGCAGATGTTTTATCCTTCTTTCACCAAATGTGTGTGCCCCAAAGAATAAGAAAGAATGATTAATAAGAATACTTTCCCAATGTGGGACTTAGCCAATAAATGAATAAGAATTTTACGAGCTCAACATTATATATGCAATTGAGCCTACACCAAAAAATTGAGCTTTGCACAATCGTTTTCATATGGGTTTGTAGCTCGTAGATGACTTCATACTTGATACATTCTGCCATATACATGTTCATTCTCAAACCTATATTTCATTTTTGAACCATGTCCTACACATATTATCAACCCCTGATTTTTTCATGAGCACCTTGATCGTGGTCCACACACCTTCTACTTAACATCTAAGCATCTTATTTCATCATCTAACAACTTGTATTGGCGAGTTTGTTCCATTACAAAACCTTAGTTGATGTTCTATTATTTTTAGAATAATCAATAACTTTCAAACCTCAAGCTTTAATTTAATTCAGATTGTATTTGGACTACCCATTATTATTTTTAATCAATATTTCAATTGAATGTTTAATTAGACCCTTAATATTATTTTAGAATTACAACAACATATTTGTTATGATAATTTGTTTTTATTTATATTCAGTTATATGTAACAAATGTTGTTAGATCTAAAGATTTATATGTATGTAAGCTTATGCAATAATAAATTGAATCCAATGCCGATTCTATTTTGGTATCACATATACAAATTGGGAGAGTAAAGATTTTGGGAGAGCAAATAGATTTTTGAGAGCAGGAAGACAAGCCCCAAACACTCCAATACTTCCTTCTCGTGCAAGTTTCAAACAACATTCTTCCACCTTAGCATATTTATTTTGGGATATTAAAAAACAAATAAAAAATGCATCCCACACTTGTTGGCAGCAAGCACAACACTCCTAAGTGCCCAATGATAGCGCACCAAATCTCCAACACTGTTAAAAGAGTGCAGGACGAATAAACCATGTAGGCAAAAAGTCTTTCTTTTTTTGCAATCAACAATTTTTAATCAACAAACATAGGGAGAGGGCATTAGTCAGAAGCACAAGGCGCCACAAAAATATGAATCGAATAAACAAAATCAAAGGATCATTCCTCACAAAGCATGGAACATTGTATGCACAACTCATTAACAACACAAAAAGCAAAACACAGTATCTCAAGTTCCTCTACACATGGGTTTGAAGGAGCTATGAGTGTGAAAAGCATTGCAATCAACAAAATTTGCTCAAACAATTCCTAGTTACCTACCTCCATTGTGTATGAATCCATATATTTATGCGCAAAGAAAACATGAATGCTTTTTTTTCTTCCTTTCTAATTTTTACAATAGTGTTTGTTTGATTAAAAAACAATGCAACTTTCATTTTCTTTTTAAAAAAACAAACAATTTTTTATTTTACTTTTTAACTTTATAATTAAATTACAAGTTATTCCCCAAAATAAATGTATACAAACTAAGTCATGAAGCGACAGAGGCTCAAACTTTTATGCGAGGTCTGCAAACTCCCCCAAAATACTCATTGATTATTTTTTGCAGAAAATGTACCATTTTTTACCATTTAATTGTTTTTATTGTGTTTAGCGTAAACTTAAACGTCACAAATGTGACAAAATCTTATAACCTATCTTGCAACTTCTTTGAGGCGAAAATTACTCTGTTTGGAAAATGAAGGTGAAAACTCACCTTGAATTTGAAGACCTATGGTCCATTATTAATGGTGCATTCACTAGTCACACAAACAATGCTAATCAACAATGAAAGAATGGCAAGGCAAACCAAAAGTTTGTAATCATGTTCAGCGTTTAGAACGAGGTCTAGCCTCATCTATGAGATACAACTAACACCAAATATGCAGGGGGATAAAGCAAGCATATTGTATGAGGTGAAAAATCAAATCCATATTTTACACCTATTGGGCAAATTGCACTGCTTAAAACTAAAGTTTAACAAAAAAAATTAAGCACTTCTCCATTAGTTAAATTTTGGGCCTCACTACAAGTGTAGGTGAGAAGTTGTCAAATGACTCTTTGGTTACAATTGTCATAAGAGCATTGTCCTCTACATGTAAGGTTTTTTGTGATGTCTACACATCTAGTCAAAAACCTAAATTTGAGAATTTCTCAATATGATATAACAAGAACCTATCCAGGACAAAGAAGAAATTGATGACCAAGCCTTAGCCACACATCAGAAGGGCAAGAAGCCCACACAACCTACCAAGAAATAAAAATTGGGAAACATATTTGTTCCAAGAAGACTTATCTTATAGGTGCTAATAATGAGCATAGCGCTTAAAGATTATTGGCACCACACATTCATCAATGGTAATCCAATAAAAAGAAATAAAAAATGCAATAATCATCAAAAGGTAAAAAGAAGCCACAATGCACACACAAGGAAGAAGAAACTTTCCTTACAAAAACGCCATAAGGTCAATTGCAGAAGACTACATTCCTTTAAATGGTATTACTCTATGATATCAGCTGAATGAGAAGCTCCCTTGACAAAGATTAATCTGGTACATGGATTCCAATGTCGCAAGGCATGTGATTAGAGAGAAAGATCGGTTCACCACTTTGAACCATTCATCTCATTATGGACATGTCTCTCTAGGAGATGATTTGTTATATGACGTCTAAGCTTGTATTATGTTTTCTTGCCACTTGGAAAACATTCAAGTAAAATCACAGATATCCTATATATTGTAAGGCTGATAAAGAATTTGTTGTCTATAAGCCAACTACTTGATTA
Organism: Taxus chinensis; assembly: GCA_019776745.2. NCBI lineage: Eukaryota > Viridiplantae > Streptophyta > Pinopsida > Cupressales > Taxaceae > Taxus > Taxus chinensis. Next base: position 602,110,958 of record CM034151.1, on the reverse strand, counting down.
CTGCATTACAACTAGATTTGATCAACAAGATAGCAAAAAGATGTCGCATTTGAGACAAATCTAGAAGCTCAAAGATTGTTGCATGAGATTCTAGAGTGGGAAAAATGTTCCATCTATAAGTTGTCCACATAGACAATCAAGTTCTAATAGTTAAGGATATAGACGTTGTCACTCTCTCACATCGTAGATCTGACCATTTTAGCATTGGCTACTTGCTTGCACTCAATAGACACAATATGATGAAAGGCTTTTCCTTCATTAAAGAAGACCATTGATTTGCATTCTAGTTGTTTAGTTAGAAAAAGAGCATAGAGCCCCTTTTTGGTATGAGTACTTATCAAGCAACAAAACCTTTATATCTAGTGCACATTGATCTCTATGGACCCACGAATCCAAGAGTAAATGATGTCAAATACTCTTAGCTATTTGTTGATGATTACTCATAAAAGATGTCGGTATATTACTAAAATACCAAGGATCAAACCTTCCAACTTGTTAAAGAATACAAGGAACAAAAATCTAGTCGTTGTAATCATGTCCTCCGCTCAAATTGGAGGAAGAGGGAGTCAGGGGGAGGAGCGAAGGAGATACACTAGCAATGTGTTCTTTGCATTTCTTAAAAAGTAAGGCATTCACCAACAATTGTTTGTTCCTTACACACCACAACAAAATGGTGTTGCAAAAAGGCAAAACCACACTATTATAGAACTGGTACACATCATCTTGAAGGACTCAAAATAGGATCATTCATATTGAGCAAAGGTTGTTTGCACAACAAATTATTTACTCAACTATGCATATACCATACTCTCAACGATATAACTCCAGTTTAAACATGGTGTAGGTATAAGCCTTATATTTCCCATATTCATGTGCTTGGTTACACATTACATGAAGGTTCCAAAGAAGAAGAGAGAAACATTCTACGAAATTTCCTTAGAATGTTTATTTCTCGAGTACAATGAAGTTTTAAAGGTCGACCAACTCATGAATCCTAAAACCATGAAGGCATACTCAACATAGGTGTTCTCAATGAGAAGGGTGAGCACAAACCACCTTCTACACCATTATGTTCTAAGCACTAATCATGTAGACACTTTTGTTGATGATGATGGTAGTAATGATGAGGATGAGGATGAGGATGATAATCAACCAAGTCCTCTAGCTCCACCATCCACAAGTAGTGCACATCGCATACCAAAGTGGTATACCAGTACTATTCGAGATGCAAAATTGATGGAGTCATCGACACTTCCACTTTAGGGCCGAGGAGTCGTAGAATGGTTCATGAGAACATAAACTTAGCCTGTATGACCACAATTGCAAAATATTTTGAGCCCTCAATAGTTTGTGAAGTCTGAGAGTCAAAACCTTGGAAAGAGGCCATGGATGCAAGGTATCAGACATTGATGAAGAACTATTGCAACTTGTTGATCTTCCAACAAGAAGAGGCATATAGGTTGTAAGTGGGCTTTAAGATCAAGCACAAGGCATATGGCACCATTGGCAAGTACAAGGCAAACCCTGTAGTAAAAGGATGCGCACATAATGAAGGCATTGATTATGAAGAGATTTTGCTCCTACAACGAAGATAAATTCTATCAGAATGGCCCTTTGCTATTACTACACAATTTGGCTGGAAAGTCCATCAAATGGATGTAAAAAAGTGCTTTCTTAAATGGAGAAATGGAATAGAAAGTCTAGTTCATGACGCAATCAAAGGATCTTTTACCCTTGATCAAGAGCAAAAGGTGTGGACTTATCAAGTCTTTGAATGGTCTTTATTAGCCTCCTTAAGCCGGTACATCAAGATAGATGAACATCTCATGCTTCATGGATTCCATCAAAGTTCATGTGATCAAAATCTCTACCTAAAAGAGCATGGGTGTAGGTGATTCTTATTATGTATGCCTAAGATCTAATCATCATTGGCAACTTGGTGATGATGATCCATTCCACAAATAATGATATTAAGCTATCATTTGACATTATAAATCTTGCTTTGGAGGTATGGCAAATGGGTCCACCGCAATCTTCGTGTCTCAAATGAAGTGTGCATAGACTATGCTCGAGAATTTCCGAAATATGGATTGTAATTCTTTCACAAATCCCATGGAGATAAGACTTCAACTATCTCATTTTGATCCATTTTCGCATGTAAATACCACTCTCTTATCGTCATTTGTTCAAGACTCATTTATTTAACTAATATCATAGCTATCAAATAGGATATTAGTTATCTTTCATGGTTCATGCGAGAACCAAAGATGAGCCACTAGAAAGCAACAAATCCAATGTTGAGATATATTCAATGTACTGTGGAACATGGCCTACAATACAAGAAGAATGATCAATTCTTCTTTAGTAGTTACATGGACTCAAATCAAACAAGTTCTATTAATGAGAAGAAATCCACATTTGGATTTATTTTCTTTTTGGGATATGGTCCTATCTCATGGGGGCGCAAGAGGCAAAACTTTTTTACTTGATTTTCCATTGAAGCAAAATATTATGCAACAGAAGGAGCTATATACAAAACAATATGGCTATATCACTTACTTACAAGACTAGGAATACTACTGAAACATGGCCTAACAATATAAGAAGAATGATCAATTCTTCTTCACTAGCTACATGTACTCGAATCAAACAAGTTCTATTAATGAGAAGAAATCCAAGTCTGGATTTGTTTTCTTTTTAGGATATGGTCTTATCTCATGGGGGAGCAAGAGGCAAAACTTTTTTACTTGATTTTCCATTGAAGCATAATATTATGCAACACAACGGATCTATATGCAAATCAATATGATTACATCACTTACTTACAAGACTGGGAATACTCCAAAAACAATTGATAATCTTGTATTGCAGAAATTAGGGTGTTTTAGAACTTGTTTACAATATAATATTCCATGAGTATATGAAACACACCAAGATTCTACATATTCAACTAAAAAATATTCAGCTACCCTTTTTCCCCACTCAAGATTAATGTGCAAATATGTTCCCCAAATCACTTGAATGTGTGAAGTTCACGAAATTTATAAATTCTCCCTTGCACTCTTAAGATTGATGTATTAAGGAGGGTATGTTGGATATTTATTATTATACATCATAGTAATATTATATCCATGTGCATAAAGTGTCAATAGATTATTCCAATATTGTTTACTTTGTTCTTAAGTAGGTTTATTGTCATCCCTAGAATAACTTTTTTAAATTTGTTTGTTAGTTATGTATTTGGTTGTATGTAGCAAATGTTTACATGTAAAGATGTAAAAATATGTAAGCTTATTCCATAACAAATTGAATCAATTGAATCCAATACCAATCTCATTTGATTTATGCATTCAACTAAATAATGTGAATGTTATATGCATGCTGCTTCAATGTTAGACATGTAACTAATTGTTGGTTAAATGTATTTTAACTTTTATTTCATGGTAACATTTATTATTACTAATCTCATTTAATTTATATTCTATTAAAACTATTGTAAATTGTAAATCTTTTGTAAATGAGAAAGCTAAATGCATATAGAAATTCTTATTATTCAATATTGGGCTTTTGAAGTCCCTATTTTTATCTACACACTAGTACAAATCACTGAAGTTATAAGACTCTTTAAATTAGCCACTACAAGCACACAAAATCTAAGTAGATATTTGCACTCTGACTAATAATGAAACCTTTATAATATGGCGAATTCTTAGCATAAGAAAATTTCTAGAAAAAAATAGTTAACATAGAAAACCCCAGGTGTTATTAAGAGTACCATAAGTATCAGTGAACTAAAGGATATTCTAGAAAGTTGCAAAAAACATTAGAAATGGGTGTCTTAAGATGCAACCCGTTAGTGGTTCTATAAAATATGCCTCGTGCGACAAGGCCATGCCTTTACAATCATTCACTCAACTAAATCCACAATTTTAAATATAATATCATTTACTAAAATGAACAATTAATATAAAGATTACCCAACAAAACATTCTTATAAAATATTCCCATCCATGCTAGAGCAACAATTGAAAATATCTCTTGGTTTACACATCATATGGAAAATGATGCTAAATAACTTCAAGATATATATAGATTGATAGTTCACTTGCTATATATTGTGTATACACTATATACATCATCTATTTAATGGTTAATTATGTTTGATTGTAGGGATGGTAGGGCTGACGAGGGAAAAGAGCTAAGGACTGACACAAAAGGTACACATTATTTTCGTCCAAAGATTTGATCCGTACAATCCAATGAAACAAAAGTACAAAATAACCATGAATGGCAAGACAAGGACGGTTACAATTTTTACCACATGAATTCCCAAACTGGTTGCCCTTGAAGCTTTGGTTCTGGAAAAATCTTGAAACAAAATAGCATAACGGCCACTTATAACAAGACAACTAAGGACAGTTGCAATTTTTACTATACGAATTTCAAAACTGACCATGCTCTTGAAGCTTTGATTCTGGAAAAATCTTGAAACAAAAGAGCAAATTGGCCATGCACAACGAGACAACAAAGGGCGGTTACAATTTTTAATATATGAATTCCCAATCTGGCTGCCCTTGAAACTTTGGTTCTGGAAAAATCTCGAAAACGTCGCAGATGATATACACCTAGTCATTGCTACTGTTTAGCTATTAACTTTAACCTTTTCAGGAGCTGGCATACCGGTTTTGTTCTCATATTTCTGTTCTAGGGCCTGGACAACAAAACAATAAAAAGGAAAAAAAGAAATCATTTCTTGTCCTACGAATCTTGATTTGAATATTGAACACACTCTACTTTTTTTTGTATACATATAAAAATGCAGTAAGAGGAAGAAAATCCAGCCATTTAAATAGTTCTTTTGCGTTTGAATAAGTCCTAAAAACATTTAAGGAGCAAGCAATTTAATACAAAATTATTTTTCAGATAGAAGAGTTCATCTTTTTAATGTACCTGCAATTCTGGGTGTATAGTTTCAAGAATTTCTGGCCCGCATTCTCTCAAAAAATAGGACCCCCTGCGCAAAGAAACAAACAGAAATATGTAGAAATTCTGGTAAATATCTAGATAGTTGTAATTATGACTGATTTGATGACTGAAATGTTGCATACCGTTACAGCTAGTGCATGAATTTTGACCTATTGATTGGAATAATTAACAAGTGAACAATATATTCAAGTGGCCAGCATGTTGAACTCAAATACAGTGAACAAGATTAGACAAGAATATTATTTCTATGCCCACTTCAGAATGTATGTAGCTATTGCAAAGCAGTGCTTTCTAAATTTTGTAGCCAGGTTCAAACAAACAAAAATGGCTGGACCAAACTTTTGACATAATTTGACTCTTTACGCAGAAAGAAAACCAACAAACCTGCCACAGAAGCCTCCAGATCTGAAAGAGAATAACAAAAACGACGGAAAAAATGCAGCATTCCCATTTCAAGCAAAAAGGTCAACACTTCCATCTCAAAGGAAAGCCTATTTCTGCAAGCCCAAACAGCAAAGGAACCCATCTGTAGATCACCCCATCTCTAATCCTTTTTAATTGCTTGAATGCAGTAGATTCTGGATAAGTGCAGCAGAGGAGTGCAACCAGGCTATTCCCAATTCCGAATCTGAGACTATAACAACTGCTTCCATATCTACAATTCCATCCTCAGAGACTCCAGCGGCTTGATGCAAGAGCATCGAAGTTCGCTACCAATCTTACATCACCAAAAACAGTTATAATAGATGGAATAAGCTCGTCCATCCATGCGCACAAACCAAAGTCCTGCATAGCCAAATAATGAATCATGGGATGGAGCATTGCAGGAAGATCTTGTGCAGTCTCTTGGTCACCTTGGACGTCGTTTTTCAAAACCGCCTTCTCCAAAACAGAATTACCTAGAAACCAATTCAATTGAATGGTAGTGTCCCCATCAGTGATTTACCTGTAAACCAGTTCTTCCCATCCAACAGAGATCTAGAAAAGGGAAGGTATCTCTTTTAATTTTTTTTTTATACGTAAACGAGGGTTGACGGGCCCCTTTCCTGTTTATATTAGGAATTCCAAAGATTTACATGAGAATCCTGACTATAACAGACCTTATAAGTTTGGATCAAGATAAAAAAATCTTCCCACGGTTGACAGCCTATGGCAACAAGGGAAACTACACCATTTACCTGATATTGCATACTGTTTTACAAAGATATAATAAGCAAAACTGGAGGCCTATACTGCACTCCAAGAAAACAGCTACAAACTTACATATAATTCTGGGATAGCTCCCAATCAAATATCAGGAGCCAAATGGAACTCAACACTGCATCTAGCCATCCCGCCAATCCGCCACCAGAAGCCTGCTTGAGAGTCTTGCTGCCATCGTGAAAGCAATCCTTTCTGCCCACCCAGCCTGCAGAGTCAAGAAACTATGAGCTTGGGCAGTCTTGGCTTTCGACTTCACAATCTTGCAGCCCAAAGGAAGGATAGGGAATGGAGAGGACACAAGTCCAGAGAAGGGACAGAAACCCCATCAGAAACATGCACTGGACAGTGCTCAGTAACCTTTTCTGCATAGGAAACAACAACCTCAAACCTGCTTTCCAGCTCCCTGAAAGAGGAAAGTTGAACATACCCCTGGCAGTTAGTGCCCAAAGAAGGGAGAATTGGGTTGCCAAGAATCAGGCTTTCCAATGCTGCATCCAAACCTTGGCAGTGTTCGGCCTTGACAAGCGAGATAGTGATGGCTTTGGTGACAATTTTGTTGGGGGCAATGTGCAAGAGATTCTCCAAGAAAACAGATGCCACCTTCGAGTTTACCTGACACCTCTTCATGAATTCAATGTAATCCAAGCCTAGAACAGATCTGATGGCACAGTGGGTGGGATTAGTCAATATGAAAAAAGATGATACGGAGACGATGGTCAGAGAGTGGACTCATGAAGGCCATTTCCCTGTGCAAGTTGAAGAGGAGGAGATGCGTAAACAGCAGATCTTCCATGGCATAGGCAGTTATAGAAAGAAGAGAGGTGGACAGGGGGGAGGAGAGGGAGAAAGTGGGAGCAAAGGCCAAAGGGAGAGGTTAAAAATGAAGGTGGCACGATAGGCAAAGATCGAGAGAAAAAGGCTGGGCATCCAAGTGGAGGGGTGATGGGGTCGTCAACAGCAAAGTGTGAGTAGAATGATAGGGAAAAGGATGTTGCTAGGCTTGGACCAACATTAAATAATGAAAGGAGGAATTACTCAGAAACTGTGAAGAGATCAGATGGAGGATTAGGAAAATCTTTGGAGAGAAGTTCCCAAAGCCTGTGCCACGGAGAAGTCATGTTATCTGTTATTATTTCGTCTTTTTGTTCCACCCCAAAGTTGTCAAGTAGATCCACAACTTTATTGGCCTCACGGTAACAATGCTGAATCTTCCAATTTGATAAGTTAGTCAAATAGGTGATGGGCTTGACCAAAAACACCATCAAAAGTCGAATAGGTGATGGGCTGGACCAAAAACACCATCAACCCGCCAGGTCTTTGATTTACCTAAGGTTATGGCTCGGACCATCACTTGAGAGTCACCTTCGATGATGATATAATCAATTCTGCAATAAAGGGCCCTTTCTATTCCTCTTACCAATGCAGAAGCTTCAACCACATTGCTAGTTTCAATGGGAAGCTGAAAGGATCCAACTCTAATTAAGGAGCCTGAACAATCGCAAATGATGCAACCTGCTCCTAAAGGACTTGGATCACCCCAAGAAGCTCCGTCTAATTGAGCTTGAAAAAACCAGTCACCAGTGGCAACTAACAAGAATTAAGGCATCTAAGTTTGCTCTTGTTAAGAGTCAAAACCCTTGACCCATTAACAGGAGTGATGGATAGATGAGGCTAGGTGTTTGTCAGCTCGATATCCCAAGCTGTGAATGGGATGCGAGATTGCTTGGCAATAGTCATCACTGATTTGAAGATTGCAGTTTCAAGCCTGTTGATGATTGAGGCAAGACAGCAAGATTTATCTCTAAAAATTCTCTTATTTCTCTCCCACCAAACGAGCCAAATGAGGATAAAAGGACTGCTAACACAGATGGAAGAGAACTGAGCTTTGGGATGTAAAAACGACCAAGATTGATGCATTTGAGCGAGAATGGCAGGGAAGGCCCAACAAAGATTGAGCCTAGAACAAAGCCAATCCCAACATCCTTTGGCAAAGGGGCAATGCAGTAGAAGGAGATCAATCTCTTCCTTGCTGCCCTTGTAAAAGAAGCAGATTGTGGGGCCATCGAGGCCTATACGCTGTCTATGCTTTTGGGTAAGGATTTTCCCGCAAGCTGCCAGCCAAGAGAAACCTCCTCCCTTTGGGAGGTACTTTCTAGCCCAGTATCCACACCAAACTTCCTCTTCTTGCCTTTCAGAGTGGAGGATGCCGTTGTAACCTATTTTGACTGAATATTCAATTGATTTAGCTGCCACCCAAATCCTGGAATCTGCTTCAAGGAAAAATTGAACTTGTTTCGTGTTGAACTCTCAATGAGTCTTAAGACCACTTCTTGAGATAAAGGAGTATCTCTAGGAGTTTTCTATCTGACCACTCAGGAGCCTTTTGGCTCCAAAATCACCTAGTAATCGGAAACCTTGGTGCCCCAAGCTCCAGAGAAGTATGTTTCGGCCTTCCTGAGTTCTAGAATATCACCTAGTGGGGGGAAACCATTCCAAGAGTCTAACCAAAAATCAGCCTTGGAACTGTCTTTCACCTATCAGGGTATGAATCTATTGATAGTGACGCAAAAACTTAAGATGAAATCCCAAAGGTGAGAGTCTCTGGGCAGATTGGCCACTATTATGATTGACTCTAGCTCTAGAGAACCCAAGTATTTAAGCTGAAGAAGTTCAGACCACTTTGCCTCTAGAGTTTGAGACACATTCCATACCAGCTTAGCTCGCGGAGCTCGATTTTATATGTCGATGCTTTTTATTCCTGTCCCCCATGCTTCTTTGGGAGGCATATCGATTCCCATTTGATTCAAGGTATTTTTCCCCTTCTTCAGTTCCTTGCCATAAAAATGATCTCATGATGCTGATGAGTTTCTTTTGGATATTGGTTGGGGGTCTAAGAACAGATAACATGTAAATGGGCAGAGCACTGCATACTGATTTTATTAGTGTTACATGGTCTGCCAGTGATAGACCCTTTCCAGGCACTGAAGCGCTTTTGGAAGGAGCCAATGAGGTCTAGCTAATGTGAGCCTCTTCCTGCCCCCACGAAGAGAGGAATGCCCAAATATTTGTGTGGTAGAGACCCCACTTTGAAGCTCAAACGAGTACTTTTTTGAGCTTGCCGTTGAGAAGGGGTGTTGAAGAAAAAGATATCTAACTTAGATTCGTTGATAGTTTGACCCGACGCGAGAGAGTATGTATCTAAAAAAAATTGAATGATTTGGCTTATCTTCTTCTCGACCACCTGAACATCATAGTTTCATCTCCAATTTGTTGGTGAGAGGACTCCATGTTCTTTGTGGCTTGGATGCCCCAGACAATTCCATTGTTGCAGGCCTCGGTGATTGACCACCCCAAAGCTTTGACCATTATGATGAATAAAAAAGAAGAAAGGGCTCCCCCTATCTCATCCCTCTAGTGGGGAAAAATAAGCTAGCAGGGCTACCATTTACAAGTATTGAATACCTCGGGCCAGAGATGCAACTAAAAATTCACTTTCTCCATGTTTTGGGAGAAGCCAAACCTTCCCAAAATATTCATCACGAATCACCAATGTACCGTATCATAAGCCTTGCATATGTCTTATTTTATGATCATCCCTGGTTGGTGGCTGGTGGAGAGCGAGTGCATGACTTGATGGGTTATGATGATTCCTTCAGAGATTAGTCTTCTAGGAATGAATCAGCTTTGTCCAGAGAGATGAGAGTGCTGAGATGAGACTTGATCCTTGCTGCAATGGCCTTGAAGATAATTTAGATAGTATTGCATAACGAGATTGGTCTGATATCCACAAAAATGCTTGGTTGCTTCTTTTTAGGAATGAGAAAGATGAAGGTGTTGTTGATTACTCTCAATACATTTTTGGATCTCTTGGACTCTTCTACTGCTTCAATGACTTTGTCGCCAACCATCTTGAAACTAAGCAACAAGCCATCCAAACCAGGGGCTTTATCCAAGCCCATAGAAAAGAGAGCTTGTCAAACTGTGTCACTGGTGAGGGGACCCAAAGTTTGTCATTTTGTTCCTGACTGATCATAAAAGGAATATGTTATAGAAGCTCATATTGTGCTCTTTGATTCGATGCTTTTGTGCATGCCAATAATCCTTCAAAGCATCCGACTACTTTGATTTCTTCACCTTATTTTAAATCCAACCCATCCAAGGAGAAAATCGAGGAGATTTAGTTTGAATTCCTATGAGCTTGAACAGAGTTGTGGAAGTATTTGGTATTGTGGTCACCCTCCTTCAACCAACTGTCCCATTATTACTAGATCTTGTATATTTCCTTGAATAATTGTTCTTATTCCACCATGAATTATTTTTCTTTGTGGAACGCGGCTTGATCCATTCCCTTTTGGAAGATAAGTTCATTAAGAGCTTTTAGTTCTAGGTTTACTCCTTCATTTTCTTTGATAATATCTTTGAAATGAATTTTGTTCAATTCCTTAGGGTGACTATTAATCTGTGCAAACTTTTTGGAGAGGATGAACATCTTGGAACCTCTGATGTGAATAGCCTTCCACGATGTTTTCACCAAAGGAGGAAGGGAATTATCATGGAACCACATGAATTTGAATTTGAAAGGGTTTTTACAAGGCGTTGAGTCGAATGTGATGGATAGAAAAATGGGGGTAGTGATTGGATCAAAAGATGGGGAGAACTTCACTTTGCATCACCCAATCAGCTTGAAACCAACGGGAATTAACCAAAACCCAATTCCATCCACTCATTGAGGTTGTTATCACCCAATCTTTTGTAGGTCCAAGCGAACCACCAATGTTTGGGCCTCCATATCTACTAAATTGTTGAAATTAATGAAGTCTTTGAAATCTCTGCTTGGTTGAGACTCCACTGAAATGCCTCCAGTTTTATCTCTAGTTGACAAGATGGCGTTGAAATCTCCCCCTACAACTAAGTTTTGGTGGGTGAGTCCCTAAAATTCCCTTGAGAGCATCATCCAAGTTTGTTTTTTGATATAAGATTGCTTGGCCCATAAATGTTTATCAGGGTGAATTCCTTGTCCGAGTTGCAAGATTTAACGCTACAAAGTAACCAGTTGGAGTTTTGATTTAAGATGGCGATTTTTTCCCCCGCAAGCTCTCCAAATGACACCCAGGCCTCCCGAGGCCTCAACAAAATCGACAAAGATGCCTTGCCACCTAGTCCACTTTTTAGTCCACAAGCTTCTAGCCTTGCCCTCAATTATTTTTTGTTTCTTGAATGATACAGATGTTAGATTGTTGGGCCATGATGTAATGTTTGAAAAGGCGTTGCTTGTTGGGGGCATTCAAACCAAAAACATCCATGAAAGAATCTTCATTATAAGGAAGGGGATTTCCATCTCTATTCTTAGGAATAAAGTAGGTTTTGATAACATTTTGAGTTCCAGCAACAACCTCTGCCCTACCCACATCTTGCTTGAATTTTCTTCCTTTTTTGTTTGAAGACCTATAATTGGCCTACTTGGGAGCATCGATAGAGGGATGGAAGGTGCACTTTTTTGGATTCTTAACTTCATCTTCATCATCTGATAGGTTGTTTTTTGAGTTGTTCACCCACTCCTCCAATTCTTTGAGGAAGTCCACCTTGTCCTTCTCCAAAGCTTCTCTCATAACTTTTGTCAAGTGAGTTTTAGTTTTTTCTACTTGATTTATTAGAGAAGAGAGTCTAGTGTCATTTTTCTCAAAGAAAGAATTAGTCTCCCTTGGGGATGAATGAACCTGTTCTAGCGGATGAGAGTTGAGGGCCGGATTTGAGGGGGCCAAGGGGTTATTCCTCCTTTTAAAGTCATCCAATATGCCGCCAATTTTATGTTGCCATCCTCTACTAATTTTAGTAGACTTCAGTATGGGGTAGTGCTTCTTGATATGACCTGGATGGTGGCACTGAAAGCATTTGAAATAAATTATTTTGATATCAACCCCCTGGCTCCATGAACCGATGGGAGAATAAAGGTGCATAGGTGTATGGTGGGCATGAGGACATTTGTCTTTCTTTTTGTTGTCCCATGTGGGTCTAGCCACCACGAGCCAACTATATCCTCTCCTCCTTACAAGCCTTCATCCTACGTGCTTGACTACTCAATTGCCAAACTTACAACCTTTTTCTCTGGCACTCATGTCCTAGTTGTGTCTCTTGGCCTTTCTTTGTGGGTGTTGTGCCTTGGCCTTATGTGTCTTAGGTTGCCTCATATCTTGTGCTTTTCCTTGTGCATCTTAATTCTTTTTCTACACCACCAATTCTTGTGTTGCTTCCTTTTCTCTTTCTTTTGTTTCCTTTCTTTATCTTTTTTTATATCCCTTTCTCTGCTTGTTCTTTTTTTCTTGTTCCTTCTCTGCTTGTTGCTTCGCAAGTTTATCTCAAGCATTTTGTCCTTGTGTTTTTTTCTGTGTTTCCTATTTGCACAATTCTTTTTCCTACGCTTCTCTTTCTTTTACGGCCTTCTCTTACCCAACCTTTTCTTTCTCCTCTCTTTTCCTTCTCCCTTGCTTTTGTTTCCTTAACCTCTTTATCTTTAGATACCCATGTAGCCTTTCCCAAATTTTGTTCTTCCCCGTTAACCGAGGTCTTTGGCTGATCTAGGTGAATCGGAGAGGGTGGTTTATCCTATTGCACAATAGTAGTCCCTAGAAAACCTCCTGTAATAGTTGGCCTAGATTGTTGTGCAAAGACAACCAAAGGGATATATGATACCCCTAGTGGATTTCATGGCAATCTAGGGGTCTGAGGAGGGGAATGTGTTGGCGAAGTAAGCAATGTAGGAGGCTTTGGTGGTGACAATGTGACATTCTGAGGAGATTGTGGTCAAGTTGATTTTGGTGGAGATGGAGGTAGTGGGGGAATCGACAATGGCGGTGGATTTTGTGCGATGGAATGTGATGGTGATGTCATGGGAGAGGGGGAGGGTGTCAAACCTTGTGTTGCAACTAGAGTGTCTTTCTTTTGCACCATTGCGTTCCTTCTAACTAAATTTAGTGTTTGTATTTTCTTCTCCCTTGTTTATACACTCCTCCCTCTTTGTTGCCTCTTGCTAGAGGTCGATTTGGACTTGGTTGAGGCTCATATATCACATTTAACGACATCATTTGTGCTTGCAATTTCATCTCTGCGGGTGCACCAAATACTGTTGCCATGACTGCCTTCAGTTATTCTTTTTCTTGTTAAGTATCCACATTGAGTGATTGAGGCAATAGTGGAAGATCAACCATCTTTTATGTGGGAAATTTATCTTGAATCTATGGGATTTTTACTACCTTCCATAGAAACACTCTTGCTCATCCTATTTGTAAGAAATCGCACATATGTCTTTGAGTGTGTGTCCTAGGTAATAACTTGCATAACTTCCAATTTTTCATATCTCCAATTGTAGAGAAGGTGTGTGTAACCTTGGATCTGATGGTACCGTTATTTGCATCAATGGTTCTTGTGCAATTGCTTCATCTTTTTCTTCTTTTGTTTCTGTTGTTGAGGAGTTGCAGTTAGGTGCAGATGTTGCTCCTTATTGTTGAAGCTTGTTGTCTTGCACTTGTTCCAAGTGGTTGCACGTATTCCCTAATCATATTATGTTGTCTATTTAACTCATCCTTTGTTATATCAAGGATAGCAAAGAATGGCAACCTGTATACATTCATGGTGCCCAATATGATTGAATGATCACTCCATCGTGCAATTGGGTGATTGCAGCCCGTGCTGCAAGGTATGCCCTCAAATCTTTCAAAACTTCTAGATTCTCACCGATGAGTTTCCCTGTTGCTTGAGTTGTTCTTCTCAACGGTTAAAAATCGATTCGAAAAAAGTGGTCACCGGCCAAAAATCCTTTTCCTCATTGCAAAGTCCTTCTGAAGACTTTCATTATGTAAAACAAATGAGAAAGATCAAAAAAACTGATGTGGCAATAGATTCATTTTTTCTTCAAGAGCTTTCTCCACACTTGTATTGACCTAATTAGCTAGGAATTTTGGCCCATTGAATTCCTCATTTTTTTGGATCATTTGGTGCACATTATCAATCACTCCCATTGTCACTTGTTTGACCGGTTTGGTGGTTTTCCATTATTAGCTCGGCCAACACTTGCACGAATTTGTCTAGGACCATCTAAATTGGAATCACTAGAGTTCTTGCATCTTTGAATATCTCCTTCGTCTCTAGATCGAAAGGGGGGCGGGTCGTTTGTAGGGTATTAAAGATTTTCCCCTTGTCGATAGTCCAGTTGCCTTCACATCCGTTTCTGCATTGATTTGGATTGTAGCCTACGGCGAAAGGTAGATTGTCCCACTATTGTATCGACTAAGTAGGGTTTTAAGAAACTCCAGATTCGACCCAAAATCTAGGAGATGAACTAGTCTCCCTACATCAAAACCTTGCAGAGGCTTATGTTATGTAATCACACCTTTTTTCTTATCCAGGAGCTAATTACAAAGCTGGAGAAATGAACCGTTGTTTCTCAACCTCATCAACTAGGTCATAGAGGTCTACTTCTTTCCATTTAGTTTTCCTTGATGTGAGCCCAGTTCCCATCTCCTCTTTCTTTGATTTGTTGATTACAAGGCACCCCAACTTCCATCATGTCTTGTATTTTTGGTCCAATCGGTCTTGTGAATGGATATGACAGTCTACCTTGTTGAATTTGCCCTAGTTCCCCTAGATTTATTTTCTTTATGGTCCCTTATCCACTTATTGTGCTTCGCTGCAATTCAACCCTTCGTCCCCTCTTTGTGCTTTTTGAATTTCTCATTTAGATCTTCACTTTCTAAAATTTCATGTGTATGCTCGAGCTCTTATGGATCTTCCTTAGTCCTTATCCCACTTCAAACTAGTTCAAGATTAGTCCGTTTGTGTCCACTTACTCCCACAACACTTGCTTTTGAATTAATGAACTAGCCATTTGAGAAGTGACACCTTGCCTTTTCCCAATTCTTTTTTTAATGCGTTCACCTAATCATTTTGTTTTGCTACCGACTTCAATTTTTTACCTTTTTGCACTTGTTTCCTTCTGAATTTGAGGTGCAATCAACATTTGCATTGTCTTCTTCATCCTTCTCATTTCAGTGCTTTGTAATGTGTTATTCAGATGTTAATCCTATACTTAGATGATTTGTAGGTCTTTGCAAATTCCTCTCATGGATTTGGTCCATCCTATATGTTTGTGTTGGTGAAATTATTTGTTGCAGTATAAATTATTGGTTTTCACCAACGGTCACGAGGGCTAAGCCCCTCCTACTTGTGTATGGGGAGGCTCCCATTATTGAATGTAAGCTACCTAAAAACTATGGAGTGGTCATTAGGTCCGGGTATCACATAGGAATACTCCACTAAACCTGTGGCAAAGTGCTTATACGAGGTACAAGGGAGGAATTTGTTGCGAAGGAGAGGTAAAGGGGATTTGGAGAAATAAGGCCAGGGAGTGTTAATGTTGTGAGTAGGCTTACAGAATTCACATACATCAACCAGACTAGGTCCACATTCAAGTAAAAGAACACAACAATGTAAGAAATCAATAAGACAAATAAACCAGAGACACAAAGTTCTACAGATCTATCAATCAAGGACACAAATTCCTTCTTGGTTGTACAAGATCACCATGCTTGCAAAGTTGGAGAGTTGAGAGGATAGAGGAACATAGACAAAGAAAAATAGAGGAATTGTAGCTTTTATTTCTTGATGTAATAGTGATATAAAGCCCAACAACATACAACAATCCACAATTTCCAACCCTTTGGAATGGAGGATCCATTCCAATTTATAGCATTACAAATTGTCCTTTCATCTTCCCCCCACATGACCTTTCACCTATCCTCATCACTTGTGACCTTCCATATTCCTAGGAATGCAAAGTGAGTCTTTTCCTTATTAGTGAAAAAGGACTCTTACAATTATGATGTTGAAGATCACTTAACTGAATAAGACAAAATAGAAAATAGTGCATTCTTAATGGAAAAATAGAATATGGAGAGAGAAGAAAGGAGAGAATAGGGAGAGAGAAGGGTTGACCAATCTGATGAAGAATCTTCTTCTGATGGAATTTTGAGGAAATTCTTCATGAATGATAGTCTTAACCTCTGACCACCTGTTGAACTGAAACATTGTGATTGCATATGCTTCCTATTCTATGAGATGCAAGGACACTCCAAATTATTGAATGAATGTTTATAAAAACTTGCAATGTGAACCTTGGATGACTGTGAGACATGATCCTCTGAATCATTTCTGTGACTTGAATTTGAAACATCCTCAAAGCTTCATGATGTTCTTGATTTCAGTTGCATAAGTTCCTGGAATTAGAACAATGAGATGAGATGCACTTTCTAGGCACTGAATGAGTGTTTAATGAACAATGTTGAGTTCTACATTATGATATTAACATGATGATCCTCTCTAATCATAAGGTGGGAATTATGATGTGAGGATCACTTTCTTACTTCTCTAGGCTTTCACAATTCACCTTTGTGACAAAGAATCAATTCTATGATGCTCAAACCTTTTTGTGATTGTTTGTTACTTACTTGAGAGAGGTCTTCACCTTGCAGATAGAGGATTGCTCCCTGAATGAGATTCTTGTCCTATGACCATCCATTGGACTGAAATGAGGTGATTGCAAGGTGCTTCCTCCTTTGAGGTGTGATCACACTACTAGGTGTTGAATGAGTGTTTAAGAACACTACCAAGTGAATGACATCAAGTGAAACTAGATGGTTTTCATTCTTGCATACATGGTGCTCCATATGAAGATCATCCCACTTACCCTTCATGGTTCCAGAATCCTTCCTTGAATGGAACCAAATTTAGTATGCTCATAGACCCTGTTGCTCATATTATTCTCATAAGAATAGATGAATTCTTGATCCTTCACACATGATGGTCTTGATACCTTGATAGCTTGATTATCTCATTTTGACTTGTTTCTTGAAGAGATTTTGAACACATGATGGTAGATTAAAAATATGATGATCCTCAACTCACTCCATGAGTTTCAAATTTCACCTTTGAACATGATGACCTTCACAATTCACTTTCCTGGCCAATATGTCACATGAGTTGAAATGTGCTGAACACCCTTTTTCTCAATTACTCCTGATGGAATATGGTTTCCTTCTCCATAGAAGCATTGATCCCTGAATGGAACTTGGAGGAATATCTGAGAATGAGTTTCATGTTCTTGACCTCCACACTACACTAAACACTGTACAAATTCCACCTTTTTGAATTGCAATATGTGATGCACATCACCAAGAAGTGATTAAGTGTTTTGAAACACTCTCATGAGATATGCATTGTTTGTGAGCTTGAGATGACTGCCACCATCACTCATGGTGAGATTATCTTATCATGCCCCTTATGACCATTCCATGATATGACTTAGAATTTTTTGATGTTTCAAATCCTTCACAGGCCTCATGATGTTCCTGATTTCACTCGTTGTCCAAGTGACTATCTTTCACACATATTGATTCACTCTTATTTGGTTCTTATCATTGTGTGAGTCACATGATTTCCATTTCATGAATGGATATAGCTAGGATGACTCTATTCTCCCACAATTGGGATGAGTTACACTATCCAACTTCTGGTATCATCTTGTGCATGCATAAATCACCTCATGAACTGATGTTTTAGGAGCCTATGGAGGGGTTTTCTTTCTTGTTTAGGCCACGAAACAAATTATCATCCTTGCGATGATGGGAAAATTAATAAGATAATTATAATGGTATTTTCCACAATCTTTCTGAGCTCAATTCCAAGACTTACTATTTTTAGCAGGTCCTATCCAAGACTGTTATTTTTAGCAAGTTTTCATAGTTTTCACTTTTTGATGTTTCTTATTCATTCAGAGTGTTACAAATGCTAGAGACTTTCCTTTTTTAGAAACTTACTATTTTTAGACATGCTCAGCCATGCACATGTTATTTTTAGTAATTTTCACTTACAGGTGTTGGGTTGAATGAAACTAGTCTTAAAATTCTTGGTTTTTTCTCCAAGATCTTCTACTTAGCAATTTTCAAAGCTTTATGTCTATCAGATCTCTGTCATCCTGAAAAATAAGTATGGTTTTTGAAATTTCATAATTGTTCTATAAAAAATTCTAGAGAAAACTCAATTTATATACATTGAAAAATCAGTTCTCATGCAATTTGGCTCAGATGAAAGTAGATTTTATGAGGAATTCGCTCATTTGAATTGGATGGATCTCTGAGAATCAAAAGAAACTTGTTGCCATTTGTTGTTGTGGTTATGAATTAATGGAAAAAAATTGGTAGAAATTATAGGGACAATATGGAGTTTTGCAAGTTAAATTACCACATTTCATGTGAAAGGAATTGTTGATTTTCCCAGGAATGGGGAGTTAATGAATTTTTGTTATGTTTCTTAAACTACCCTAATTGTGCTTCACCGCAGTTAGATTAAATTTGAGTGAGGGGTGAGGTTACACATTTGTGTCCTGGGGTACAAAGGGGAAATTAGGGACACCAAATTTTGAATCACACTAGATTGTGATAAGTGGAATCTTATGGTGTGTGGTGGATGAGAGGATGGGGCTAAGAAATGGGAATGAAGGAGCTGGAAAATGTTGTCACATGGGGGTCCATGAGTTGCATGCATAATTTTGGTCACACTTTTGTGTCCCCCTTGTCCCTTGGGAAAAAATGGGATAGAGGGAACACTAAGGACACAAAATTGTGAACTAAGGAGGAGTTATGTCACACTCTGGTGTCCCCCTTGTCCCCTTTACACCATGGGGATAGAGGGGACAAAAGGGACACATGGGACACCTGAGTGTCCAAAGTGCAACTTGGGGAGGAGAGTGAGGTCACACTTTGGTTTCTACCTTGTCCCCTAGGGGATAGAGGGGACACATGGGTGTCTAAAGTGTGAATTTTCCATTCTGGGAAAGTAAATTATACCTCAGATGTCCAAATTTGGACACTGAACTTGATATTTTTACGACAGAGAGCATAAGAAAATGATTTGGGGTCAAATATTATATGATTTTGACTCCAAATCACATTTTAAGATAAATGGAACCATTCCAAAAATAAAATTTTACATGGTACTCAAATTTAGGTCCTATTTCATTTTAAACTAAGAGGGGCAGCTACAAAGTTTTGAAATACCTCAGGAATTCTTTGAAACTTGGAGAAAATTTGATGTTTCCACCTTGTAGAAGATTCCAATATCTTTATTATGCCTATTTTTTGCTTCTTAACTCATTAGGGAACTCCCATAATCATTCAGAGAAGACATCATTCACCGTTGGATCTTTCATTCCCTACACCCTGAATACCCATTGTTGAACAGATTGCTCCTAAATCAGATTTTCTTTCCTAAACTTTACTAAATTTCCTTAGAAAACTTCAATTTATTCTTACATCACCTTCATATGCTTTTGATTTTCCATAAATGCTTCTATATGGTGTTCAATTGGCTACAAAATGTCCAAAAATGTCCTTTTTAGGCCTCTAGAGGAAGTAGTCTTCAATCAAGTCATAATGAATTCATCAATCATCTTGGGTAATAATCCATGAAAACTAAAATAAACTTGAGAAACCTTGTTAGGAATTTACTCTCGAGCTGAGGTGATGGTTGATACTTAGGGTAGGATGGCCAGAGGAAGGATGTATAGTGACTAGGAATCCTAATTTTCAATTAGGGCCTTGAGTTGACATGCTTCAGAATTTTCAATTTTCATGCTAGCTATTTTGTATTGGGAAGCCAAGCACTCCAATAGAGGGACTTGATAAGTTAATTAGTTAGTTTATTTGGTGGGCATGTAGGCTCAAGTTGTAATAGATTATTAAAGTACTTTATGAGGTCGGTCATTATTGTCTTGTTAGCACCTCTTATGATATAAAAGGAGGTTGCTTGGCCATTAATCAAATGTAAATTTTATTCTCTTTTTGAAAGATTGCTTGTGAAGCATCTCTTTCCCTCTCCTAAGGTGAAAATCCTTGGAGAGTCTTGAGTGAGGACGAAACCATTCACCAAGTCTAGGGAAGACTTCAACATGTAAGTCTCCACCTCCTTCAGGGATCTTTTGCTGCTATAATATTTATTTCCAGCCCTAGGCGAATTGCCCTAAGGTGCTATTTGGCTAACAATTGAAGGATTTGTGCCCTGTTTCTGATTGTGCATGCATAATTGTCTATTTTGAGATGGAACGACCTACTTTATGGAGTATCTTTGCATGTTTATTGGTTGTTCTAAGTGGAAAGACCCACCTAGGAGAGCATTTTAGTACTTCCTTGTAATAATTTCATGATTCTGAGGTTGGAATAATACTCTTTATATTTTTAAAGGCCAACTTCTGAAGCTTCATTAATTTTGGTGGTGTTTTGCTATTTTTCCAAGCTTGTGGAAGTTAGTTACAGTTTTGGAATAATTAATTAATTCTTGTAGTCTGAAGGTTTCAACTAAAAATCAGATCTCTTACTTCCAAACTTATAAAATCAGTTTTTCTTGCATGATATGATTATTGGTAATTTATAATAATTTTGGAGACTATGTAATAGCATTTTCAGCAGTGTTTGAAGGCCCAAAAGCGAGTCTCCAAAGGGGTCACAACCCATGGAGAAGATTTTTTTGACAGCTAGTAAGGGTTTCTACATGTTTATTTCAGTCACTAAGAACCTGCTAAAAATCTAAAAAGTGTTGTTTATTCTCAGCCTTGCATAGTTTCCCGAGAGTCCACAAAAGGGGCATTACAGTGATATTAGAGCTCCAACCTATCATCCTGTGAAGTATGGTAGATGACAGTGATATGCAGTACTACCAAAGAAGGGAAAAAAGGAAATCCTTGGAGACTGAGGAAGAGAAATTGGACATGATCATGAAAACACAAGGATGATCATGAAATTGGACAAGAGAAATTTTCAGTATTGAGGCCAAATGAAGACTTCTTGCCACTCCCTTCTCGTGTTGAAGAATCATAAGTGAACAAGGGAAGGAATTGCACTTTATTTCAGTTTTCTTTTATTAGATTTAATGTTTTCTTTTAGTTTTTTTCCTTTATGAGACAGGTCAGTTGGGTTGGCGGAATTAAAGAGGCAAATTAAAAAATAAAGTGAAGCTTAAAAGGTCGGTCCTCATTTAATTGGCCTTTGACGCCAAGTAAGGAGTATAAAAGGGATTGTATGACTTCATTTGAAGAACATCTTTGGTGGATTTACATCTATAACTGGTTTGTTGGGCAAGTTGATCAATAACTTTCCACTTGAGGACAAAAACCCTCTTGTGTGGTATCCAAGGAAGATACAAACCTTCCTTGTGGCTTGGTGGAGAACGAAAACTCTCCATTTTGGGTGGATTGAAGATCTCTATTGAACACTCTTTATTGATTTGGGATCAAGGACATCAAGGAGAAGAATTACAAAAGCTTTGCATGATTTTTGGAGCTCTTCCCTAGGGAAGCAACTAGGGTTTGGTGGTAGTTTGTAATGTCCCCTTTTTCGGAACATTATTAATATTTATTTTTTCATTTGCATTGTAACCCCTTGGCATGCCTAGCACTAGAAGTGGGATTCCCTTTAGTTAGTTTAATGTGCACATAGGTTAATTACTTTTATTTATTTAATTAAAAAATAAATAAAGTGCACATAGTTTTAGTACTAAATATTTTAATGACAGTTTATGTTTTCCCTCCAAAAGGGAAAGGTCGGTCTTTATTGGATATCGCACCCCTTAGTTCTATAAAAGGGAGGTCGCATTTCCTTAGAGGGTTATGTTGGATGATCATTCGATTTCACTCCATGCTTGGAGTATTGGGATGTATGCCCATCGGATGTATGTCCTAGTTTCTTCATTGTGTTCTCTCTCATTATAAGCTTCATTTGGATCTATTGTTAAAGACTCTCAAGTGAATTTTAGATCTGCCATTATTGCTTGAGTTATTTCAGTTTTGGCGCCAAGTTTAGAGTGTGAAAGTCATTGGTATTGCTCCTTTTATTTCTGTTGTTACTACTGAAATTATTTTAGCCATAGCAACTTGGTTTGGTGATGATTTGTTCATGTTTTGATGCCATAAATGCTAGATTTGCAATCTGCTATGTGTTAATTATTTCAGAGCAAAGGGCTAATTTTTGGTGTGATTGGAGGCTAGGGAAGAACTGGAAATTATTTAATTAATTTCCTCTAACCCTAGCAACTTGAAATCAGTTTTTTGGGGCTGTTTTGGCTAGGTTTTAAAGCTAAAAAAAATCATATCCTTAATGCAGTGGAAAGCCCTAAATTTCTAGTCTATTTTCCATCTTGTTTCATGAAAAAACTCTAATAATTGAAGAAGTTATGAATTTTAGACGATTTCAGTTGTCTGCAAGCTTTCTAGTTGTGATAAATTAGTATTTATTTTAGATCTGCAGTTTTAGGGTCAAATTGATATTGTTTGATTGTAGAAATTTGGAGAAATAAGGAGAAAGTGATTCTATAATTTTTGGAGTAGATTTGGTGCTCTAAATGTGCTGGGCGACCTACTTTTTAGGGAAAAATTAGGGTTTCATGTGGGCTGTTCAAAAACTAGCTTTGGGATATTATTCGTCATATTTTTGTGGCCCAATATCCAAAATTTCAACTCATTTGGACTTCTCTGGCCAAAGTTATGAATTTTTTAAAATTGCAGCAGTTCAGGGTTTGAATATTAATTGTTTTTAGTTGTGTGTGATCAAATTTGTGTAAATTCCTAACTTGTCCTAAAAGGGGACATTACAGTGGTATCAAAGCATGTTCTTCTGCGCCTGTGAGATTTGACATTGCTTGTGGATCATGGATTTATCTAGTGCAGGTAACATGAAGGCAAGGTTCCGAAAACTTGGTAGAGCACTCAAGCACCTACCTCCATCAAAGGATGAGTTGCTCAAAATTCTGGAAGAAGCAACAAGTTGTTTGGCAACAATAGAACAAGATGACTATGGATCCATGTTTCTTGAAAGGGACTCCTTGTTTATGCAGTTGGCAAGGCACGAGTTGTTGGATCATGAAAATGGGGAGGTAGGAATTATGGTTATCTTCTGCATTAGTGAGGTTATACGAATTACAGCCCCAAAATTGCCATATTGTGATGTTATCATGGAAGACATCTTTGAGGTCATGGTGAGAAGTTTCCAAGGTCTTTGGGACCTCACAAGCCTTTGTTTTAGTAAGAGGGTTAGCATTTTGAACACTATGGCAAAAGTAAGATCTTATGTTATAATGATAGATTTAGAATGTAATGATCTTATTTCTCACATGTTTGAGGTGTTCTTTGATGTTATATGTAATGATCATGCTCAAGAGATCATGATTTCCATGGAAGGCATTATGTCTTTGATATTAAAGGAATATGAGAGTCCCCCAACAGACGTATTATCTATGTTGGAGGAAGGATTGGGTCAAGAGGCATCATGTGTTGCTCATACACTAGCCCAAGGTGTCCTAGAGCAATGTTCGAACAAAGTGAAGACTATGATTTTCCAAGGTATGAATTCTTTGGTGTCTAGTGATAAAAATTTGGTATCTAATACTTGCATGAGAGTTGGCATTTGCACAGAAAAATCAGACTTAGATTCAAAAGGAAGAGAAGGAAGAAAAGCCACTAGATGCAAATGAGCAAGGTAAAGAGTTATTTTTTGAAGAGGTTTCCTTGCCTTTGTATAATTGCATGCATGTTGATAAGATAATCATGGGATATAAGTCCAAAAGAGAAGAAAAATCCGATTTGCAAGATTGCATGGACAAGCAAAATGAGGACAGCCAAGAGGTCACCAATGGTCATTATTTAGTTGTTACTAATGCTACTTGGGTTGAGAACGAATGCAAGGTAAAATCAAATTTGATCCAAGAGAAAGAAGAGCCACCGGTTGAGAAGCAAGATAAAAAAAAATTATTGGTTGAAAAGATTTCCTTGTCTTCTAATATTTGCATGCCTAGTGAAGTAAGAAGGGAAGGCATTTTGAGCACTAATGATAATCTTCAGATTGAGAGGTTCCTTATGGCAGCCTTTGATTGGATAAGTTTAGCCCATGTATTTCCAATTATGTCATCATTCCTTGAGAGCTTTACTTGCATGCATGATGGGTATGTTACTCCATGGGTGAATCTTCAAGGAAGCATTGATAAGATGTCACATAATTATTTTTTGCTAGACCATACTTGGCATCAATATGACAACCTATATGTAAGGTATGACCTCTTTTGTTTTTAATGATACATTTTTGGCATCTAATGATTGCATGGAATTGAAAGGGTGCAAGAAGAAATCAGATTTGGAAGATGGGCTTGTGAAGAGGTATGCTTATGAAGGAAAGACACCATGGGATGCTTACGGTAATTTTTAGTTCGCTGTAATTTTCCGAACAGCAAGCCCTAATGGGCAAATGAATGAGGTTTTTCACCTAAGCATGAGTCGTATGAATGTCCCAAGTCATCACCCACCAAGTATGAAAGCTTGTGAGGAAGAAAAAGGGGCTTTGGATTAAGAAAATGGTAAAGGAAAGAGTGTTGTTCCAAACTCAGAAATTCTAAGTTTTGTAGATGTTGGAAGCAGCCTAAGGTATGATATTTTATATTTTATTTCTCCTTCCATATTGAGTTTTGATGGATATGATTTTGAGCATGATAGGCAGATGAATATGGTGTGTAAAATGGGGTATAATGGTCACATTCTTGTTGGTACTTTTGCTCCCAACAATTGGGTGCACGATGGAAAAAGAGAAAGAGTGATTATCACTATTCTCAATGATGGAAGTCATAACAATAAGCTAGCTGGTCCGTATGAGGAATTCATCATTGGAACGCACAAAGGTATGAAGGCTTCAAGTGTTTTGCTCCCTTTCATAAAGAAAAGTCATTGGCACAAAGTAAGGTACAAGGCTCCTTGGTTTCTCTATGATGATATTCATAAAAGCATGCATTATATTTCAGCTCTCTCCTTTCTTTATGAGTATAGAAGAAAAGGAAATTTGTGGTGTCATCTTGCATATGTTGCTTCATGTAATAAGGGGATGAAAGGACTTGAGTTTCACAAGCTTTATGTGGATACATGGATATTGTCTCCTTTCTTTTTTCAAATAATGCTAACTCCTATCTCCTTGGAAGCCTTGAAAGAAGGATGGATCATATGGACTACACCTTGCATGGTAAGAAGTCCATTTTCAAATTTTGAACAATAGTTATGTCTTCCACTTGGGTGTTTGATTGATGTGCTTCCAAAGGTTATGTGTTGGGAATGTTTGGTTGTTGTTGCTTGCATTTGGGCTTCAATGGAAAGTTTGGAAAAAGTAAAGGAACATGGTAACCCCTAGTTTCTTCATTGTGTTCTCTCTCATTATAAGCTTCATTTGGATCTATTGTTGAAGACTCTCAAGTGAATTTTAGATCTGCCATTATTGCTTGAGTTATTTCAGTTTTGGCGCCAAGTTTAGAGTGTGAAAGTCATTGGTATTGCTCCTTTTATTTCTGTTGTTACTACTGAAATTATTTTAGCCATAGCAACTTGGTTTGGTGATGATTTGTTCATGTTTTGATGCCATAAATGCTAGATTTGCAATATGTTGTGTTGTTAATTATTTCAGAGCAAAGGGCTAATTTTTGGTGTACTTGGAGGCTAGGAAAGAGCTGGAAATTATTTAATTAATTTCCTCTAACCCTAGCGACTTGAAATCAGTTTTTTAGGGCTGTTTTGGCTAGGTTTTAATGCTCAGAAAATTCATATCCTTAATGCAGTGGAAATCCCTAAATTTCTAGTCTAATTTGCATCTTGTTTCACGGAAAAACTCTAATAATTGGAGTTATGAATTTTAGAAGATTTCAGCTGTTTGCAAGTTTTTTAGTTGTGATAAATTAGTATTTATTTCAGATCTGCAGTTTTAGGGTCAGATTGATATTGGTTTTGATTGTAGAAATTAGGAGAAATGAGGAGAAAGTGATTCTATAATTTTGGAGTAGATTTGGTGCTCTAAATGTGTTGGCCGACCTAATTTTTTGGGCAAAATTAGGGTTTCATGTGGGCTGTTCAAAAACTAGTTTTGAGATATTATTCGTCATATTTTTGTGGCCCAATATCCAAAATTTCAACTCATTTGGACTTCTCTAGCCAAAGTTATGAATTTTTTAAAATTGTAGCAGTTCAGGGTTTGAATATTAATTGTTTTCAGCTGTGTGTGATCAAATTTGTGTAAATTCCTAATTTGTCCTAAAAGGGGACATTACATGGTTCGGTGCCTTCTAGGGCACATAATTCATATACTATTTGATATTTTGATTCTCCATAATTTATAAGGATGGAATCCCTAATTTGGCTATTTTTGAAGGAATCTATCTATTGTTTTCAAGCCCTTTGTGAGGCTGCCTTGTTGTTGTCACAAATTTAATTACAACAATGTATTATCGTTGGTTTTCTCCATTTATTTGTTGTAAAGTGGATGGATTGTAATGTCACTTTTTAGAAGCCTTGAAGACCTTAACCCATTTTCTCCCCGTGGATCTAAAGAGAAAGCAAGGGGAAGATCTAAATTTTGCAATTGCATCCTTATTTTGATAGTTATTTCATTTGTATTTATGTATTCCTATTGGGTGATTAGCGCTCCAATATATGGCTATGTAATTAGGAAATAAAATAAGTATTTGTCGCATGTAGGCCCAAAATACTTAATGAACTTTTAAAAGATCCTCTCTTAAGGGGTCAGCCTTTTTGGATTACATTGTAATAAGCACCCCTTATGTCTATAAAAGGAGGTCGTTTGGTCATTTGTAGGCATGTTGTTTTTGTGAATATATCTTGTTAATGAAGGCTTGTTTGTTGAAGCACTTTCTCCACCTCATTCAAGGACGAAAACCCTTGAAATGGGTACCTCCCAAGGACAAAACCCCTTAAGGTGAGGGTAGTCTGGACGAAAACCCACGTTATCTCATTTTTGTTGATCTTCATTGCTGATTATAATTAATTACAGCCCTAAGCGACTTAGTTGAGGAGGAAATCTTGGTGTTTGAGCTCTTTCTTCCAAGTGTGAATTGTATGGACATGTTCTTTCTATTTTTTTAAGGTGCAATCTACATTTTTATCATCATTTGAAAGCATTGTGGATGTTATTTTCAGATCTGAAGTATTTATTTATTCTAGTTGTGTAAGGGTTCATCAATAAATTTATAATTGCAATTGTGGGCTTCTAAAAATCAGATTTCTTGCATATTAATGTTGTTGGTTGTTAATCATAATTTTCTGAGCAATTAGCAAGTTATTTTGAGTGTGTTTGTGCCCTAGAACGGGTGTTTTGCTTCCTCAAACAAGTCACCATTTTTGGATAATTAATTGCAGCTATATCAAGGGTTCTTGCAAGGGTTTCTACATCAGCTACAGGTCTGATTTTCTGAGTTCTAAGTCAACTCAAGTCATTTTAAGTTTCATCCCCAAAAGGGATATTACATGGATATTAGTTTCTGTAGATGAAGCAATTATTTAGAAGTAATTTCAAGCTATTGTGCATGGTTTTATGTTGTATTTGAGTCCCTATACCGTTCATTGCTAGGGTTTTAAAGAATATTACAGCTGCTGTTATAAAAATCAGATTTTACTTCACTTGGGTTTGTGTGGTTTCCTTCTTTTTCAGTTTCAACCCTTGAAAGGGATATTACAGTGGTATTAGAGCTTCGATCTTCCCATCCTAGGGTTTTTATGGAAGAGGGGCAAAAAGGGTTTCCTCTACTATCAGATGGAGAGAAAATAATGTCAGACCAGCCAAGAGAGGAGGATAATATAGCTCACCAGGATCCTCATAGAAGCCAAGATTGACAAGCTTATTGAAGGGCAAGAGAGATTGGTAGACACCATGGACCTCATAGCCCTATCCCTTCAGAGATTTAATAAACCTAGGGTTCGTAATGGAGACGATAGCTCATCCGAAGCACATACTTCATGGCGGCCCTTTGGGATCAGCTCACGGGTTAGCCACTAGGCCTACTTTCCTTCCAAGGGAAGAAGCCATTCCTGGAAGCGTAGGAGCAAGGCCCTTTATGGGGCAAAGCATTGCCACAAGCTATGAAGAGCATATAACACTTCCAAGGGAGATATGAGAGGCTATTACACTTGCTGAGTTCATTGATGTGAGCAAAAGAAGGTCTAGGCCAGAGCCAAGACAACATATACCACATGGAAGGAGGTGCAAAATGTGTTGGGGAAGATGACCTCTACTTTTGATGGATTGACCAAGGGGGACAACTAGGGCATGGATTGAAAAGTTGATGCATATTTGTCCTTGAAGCCTATGATAGAGGATGATGTCATCAAATTTGCAACCCTTCACCTAGAGGGGATTGCTCATGAGTGGTGGTTCCATGTATTCGTGACACAAGGGGCACAATGAGATCAATTCCTATGATGAGTTTTGTAAAAGGCTCATGAATAGATTTGATAGAGTTGACTCGGAAGTTCACTTTTGGGAACTTGCACATTTGAAACAATGGGGCATGGTAGATGAGTATGTCGCTGAGTTTCAAAGACTTTCTGTCATGATTACTGATGTCACAGAGAGGAGTCTTGTGGTTCTTTTCATTGAGGGTTTGATCGAACCACTCAAAGGTTTGGTTAGGGCCTTTGATCCTTTGTCTCTTCAAGAGGCAATCAAGAAGGCTTTTGACCTTGAAGGTGCTGCCCCAAAAACAATAGTGATCAGCAGACATCTCAAGGTTAAGTTCGAGTGGAGTACAACCAAATAGATCCTTGAGACAACCTAGAAACCCTCCCTTGGACCAGCTAAGGAAGCCCTTCCAAAGGATGCCTATTATTCACAAGGAGCTGCCTAAAACCAGCAATGGAGGAGAGACTAGAAATGAGCTAAGGAAGAAAAATTTGTGTTTCTCTTGTAAGGATCCATGGACTCCTGGACACCGTTGTTTAGGTAAGGGTAAAGTGCATTATATTGAAGTATTTTTAGGTCTACGAGGATGATGAAGATAATATTGATGAGGCCAAGCATGATAGTGTTCCGGAAGAGAATCCAGAAAAATTAGATGGCACTCTTGCTACCTTTGTCCAACGCTCCTAGATATCATCCATTCTGGTTAAAGGGTGATTTACAAGGACAAAGGGTCACGGTCTTGATTGATAGTGGAGCCACACATAACTTTGTTGATGAAAGTTTGGTGAAAAGGTTGAAGTTGAAGGCTGAAAATTTCAAGGGCTTCAATGTTATGGTGGTAGATGGCTTCATACTTCCATACACCAGAAGAATACCTCAGCTCACACTCTCTTTGGGAGGATACAAGGTAAAAGATGATTTTTACGTCATTGGTATTGGTGAAACCGATTTAGTGTTGGGTGTTCAATGGTTACATTCCTTGGGTGAATTCTCTCAAAACTACCAAAGCATGGAGCTAAAATTTAAGGTAGAAGGCAAGGAGATTGTGCTACACGGTACGAAAGGTGGAACTCCTTGTGTTGTGACCACCAAGAGCATGGAAAGGACCTTTAAAAGAGGGCAGGTTGCATGGGCTGCCCATTGCTTGGTAAGATCTAATTCTTCTATTTCCATTCAACAATCTTTTCATGATGATATTCAGCTCATACTCAACAAGCATGCCAAGGTTTTTCAATGAATTAACTCATGGAGCTGCCACCAGAAAGAGGATTCCAACATGTTATTGAGCTAGAACCATGGGCCAAACCGGTAATAACTACTCCTTACCGTCACTCAAGAATCTACAAGGAGGAAATCAAAAGAATCATCAAAGAATTGCTGGAAATGGGGCTGTTTAGGCCTAGTTCCAACCCATTTACTTCTTCTGTAGTGCTTGCAAAGAAGAAGGATGACACCCTAGGGATGTGTGTGGACTACTAGTATATTGAGCAAGAGAACAATCAAGTATAAGAACCCAATCCCAAGAATTGATGAGCTAGTAGATGAACTACATGGAGCGGTTTACTTCTCTAAGTTTGATTTGATATACATGGGTACCACCAAATAAGGGTGAGAGATGAAGATGTGCACAAGACTACTTTTAGGTATCACTTTGGGCATTTTGAGTTTCTTGTCATGCCATTTGGGTTAACCAATGCCCCGATCCACTTTTCAATCATGCATAAATCACATTTTTGGTAAGTATTTGAGGAAATTTGTGCAAGGATTTTCTTTGATGACATTTTGGTATATAGCAAAACATGGGAAGAGCATCTCTAACACTTGGATAAGGTGCTGGAAATTTTAGAACATCAGTTACTCTATGCAAAAAAATCAAAATGTGAGTTTGGAATGGATGAAATTTTGTACTTGGGGCATGCTATCAATGCACACGTGGAGTTCATATGGATCAACAAAAGATCCAAACCATCATGGATTGGCCAGACCCAACCAACACCTCGCACATTTGAGGGGATTATTGGGTTTATGTTCTTATTACTGGAGATTTGTGAAGGGGTTTTTCCCAACTTGCAGCCCCATTGATTTCTCTAACAAGAAACAGGAGCTTTCAGCTGGACAAAAACAACCCAAATAGCTTTTGAAAAATTGAAAAAGGTGATGTGTTCTTGCCCGGTACATGTTATTCCATATTTTTCTATGCCTTTTATACTTGAATGTGATCCTTCCGGTGAAGGTATAGGGGCTATTTTGATGCAAGACAAGCATCCCATTGTATATGAGAGCCGGAAATAGAAGGATCATGAGAAGAAGTTCTCTATCTATGACAAGGAAATGTTGGCCATTATGCATGCATTGACCAAGTTCCAACAATACTTGATTTTTGGAAGGTTTGTGGTCAAAATCGACCACAATAGCTTGAGATTCTTTCTTCATAAAAAAGAATTAAACGATCAGAAACAGAAGTGGGTGAGTAGGCTCCAAGCATAGGATTTCGATATTGAATATGTCAAGGGAAAACACAATGTGGTAATATATGCCTTGTGCAAGGAAGCCACCTCCTTCTTTATTTGAGGATGTGGAATTCCATGATCGAAAGAAGGAAGAAATCAAGTTTTCATATTGGCCAAGTTTGCAATTGCTTGGGGACAAACAATTTCGGGAAGGGAGGATTGTAATGTCCCCTTTTCTGGATTGAGGCCAAATGAAGACTTCTTGTCCATTCCCTTCCCGTGGCGAAGAAGAATAAGTGAACAAAGGAAGGAATTGCAGCTTCATTTCAGTTTTCTTTTATTAATTTTAATGTTTTCTTTTAGTGTTTTTCCTTTATGAGGTAGGTCGGCTAGGTTGGAGGAATTAAAGAGGCAAATTAAAAGATAAAGTGAAACTTAAGAGGTTGGTCCTCATCCCTAATTGGCCTTTGGCGCCAAGCAAGGAGTATAAAAGGGGTTGTATGACTTCATTTGAAGATGCATCTTTTGGCACATTTACATACTACAATTGGTTTGTTGGGTAAGTTGCTCAATACCATTCCACTTGAGGACGAAAATCCTCTTGTGTGGCATCACAAGGAGGACGAAAACCTTCCTTGTGGCTTGGTGGAGAACGAAAAACTCTCCATTTTGGGTGGATTGAAGATCTCTATTGAAGACTCTTTACTGATTTGGATCAAGGACATCAAGGAGATTTGAATTACAAAGGCTTTGCATGATTTTTGGAGCTCTTCCCTAGGGGAGCGACTAGGGTTTGGTGGTGGTTCGGTGCCTTCTAGGGCACATAATTCATATATTATTTGATATTCATTGATTCTCCATAATTTATAAGGTTGGAATCCATAATTTGGCTATTTTTAGAGGAATTTATCTATTGTTTTCAGCCCTTGTGTGAGGCTGCCCTACTGCTGTCACAAATTTAATTACAGCTGTGTATCATCGCTGGTTTTCTCCATTTATTTGTTCAAATTGATGGATATTGGTTTCCGTAGTTGAAGTAATTATTTAGAAGTAATTTCAAGCTATTGTGCATGGTTTTATGGTGCATTTGAGTCCCTATACAATTCATTGCTTGGGTTTTAAAGAATATTACAGCTGCTGCTATAAAAATCAGATATTACTTCATTTAGGTTTGTGTGGTTTCTTTCTTTTTCAATTTCAACCCTTGAAAAGGATATTACAATTGACAAAATGATAGAAGAATATCAAAATCTTCTGAAAGGGGTGTGTGATGCCCTTTCCTTTGAGGATTTCAAGGAGATAGAAAATAATAGTGGGAATTAGCACAAAGCTTAATATCCACACCACATCAAATGACCATGACAGAAAGGTCTCAGCCCTAGAAGGGAAAAACCCTTCCATCATGAAGAAACAAGTCAAAGAGCATGTGGCAAATCAGCTACATGATGGAGAGGCCATGGTAAAATTTGAAGATACAAGTTCTCTCTGTAGTGATGAAGATGACCATCCTTCTAAGGCTAAGAAGGAAAGAGATCTATCGCAACAGATGGTTACCAAGAGGGAGTAGCCCTTGGGAGTCTTAGAAACCCCCAACACTTTTTCCAAAATGGAGCTCTTAATTGATTTTCCGAACAACACTATGAAGACACAAGGGTTTGGAGAGATCGTGAAGGCTGAGCCCAAAAGGGAAGAAAAAACAGAATTGCAAGGGGCCAATGGGGCAAGAATTTCGGGTGACCTTATTGGAAGTCATACACATGAAGAAAGGGATTTTCCGGGTGCCCATAATCACTTTCAGTCCACTGTAATTTTCAGGACAGCAACTACGGGTAAGCAAATTAATTCTTTTAGTGATCATAGCAAGAGTCTAGTGCATCACCCTATGTCATTACAATGCTTTGGTTACCATGAGTGTTAATCTAACAATGATGAGAAAGTGAAGGAGAAAAAATGGGTGGAGGATCTTTGCCAATAAGTTACTATCCATCTCTCAAGCATTGCCTATGAGTTGGATTTTCATGACAGCTAAAGGTATGAAGGTCATTGCCCATATTCAATGCTCCATACTAGAGCATTTTCAAAGTCTTGGCAAGAGGGACAACACCCTCATAATTTCAGTTCAAGGTATGATAAAAACAACAATGGTCTACTCCAATTTTGTCATTCACTCTATGGAAGATAAGAGAAGGAAGCTAGATCCCTTGTATCAAAATGGTTTGTATAAATGGGTGTGGGATCCCGGTAATGTTTTGAGGCCAAAAGAAGTTGTGGTTACTAATGTTGAAATCATTATTAGTAGTAATTTCATCATCTCATACCAAGGAGCAAGGAAAAAATCAAAAGGATATACGGAAAATATTGTGGAAGGCAACAAGGTTCAATGGTTGAAGCTCATGGTGTGTCGTATGCAGGGAAATTGCAAGGAGCAGCCTGTAACCGCAGATTTTGGGCAGCAAATGGTGTCCTTATATTCAGTAGTTTTCCACAAAAAGAGCCACTCACAATAGGTAAGAGTGTTCATCATCAAAAGGTGGGTTTTGAATAACTCTTTGGGTTCAACATCATCACTTCCAGCTATAAATATGGAACTGATTGGAATTCAATCCAAACTGATTATGATGTGGAGTCTCATAAGGTACAGTTACATATTCACATTCCCAATTTTTGTATACTGATTGTAAGAGGATTTGTGTGGGTATATATGGGGTTTTTGATGCTTCCTAACACCTTAAAAGTTAACTAAGTATGATTTATCACAAAAGGATCACATCTTTCAGTCACAACAGAGTGAGGTGATATGTTGGAGTGGCAACATGGTAAAACATTTGTACCCTGTGAGTACATTGGCATTGACAGCTGCCCAAGATCTAAAAGGAAATTATCACATCATCAATGGGCTTTCAGCTGAAGCTTTGGAACAAGGGTGAGCAAGCAAGGCTTTGGGTTGATGGAATAGAAAGTTCTTCATTTCTCATGAACGTTTGGGCATGGACAACTATCCAAGGTACGAAAAGGAATCTCCACATCATGAAGGCACTTTCAGTTCAAGCATTGGGAACCGCACATGAATGGGTAAGTCCTGCATGTTTGTGTGTATTACAATACCATTCACAAATGCCATTTCAGTTCTCTTCTAAGTCACAATCTCCGAGAAGAATTATTTTGATAGAAGTCATGGGACTCACATGGGACATCAAGCAAGATGGAGATTATCTTACAATCCTTAGTTTGGGAGGGCAGTTAGTAATGGGTGGCATGATGATAGGTGGTAGAAATAATGATTGGAGGGTTCCAAGCATGATGTAGGCAATTCCAGCTTGTCTACCATCTTGGTGGTGGTCATACCCAAGAAGGCAGCAAAAAGGTTAAATTGTTTGCACAGTTTAGAATCAACTTCAATCAGTCTCAATCAGTTTCTGAGCAAGAAAGCACCTTCTAACAGTTGAATCATGAGTGGAGACAATGGCAACAAAGTTGAACATGAAGGGTTCCACTGTAAATTGATAGTAAAGGCAGAGGTTGATGTTTGGAAAAAAAAATTGCAATGTCCCTTTTTAGAGGCTAAACTCTAAAGGCCATAACCCATTCTTTCCCCGTGGGTCCAAGGAGAAAAGCAAGGGGAAATTTGGATTCTATTTATTATTGCTTAGATAGTGTTTTCATTTATTACCATTTATCCTATTAGAAGCACCATGCTCCAATAGTGAATCTTAAGTAGTTTAGTAATAAAGGTATTTTGGGCATGTAGGCTCCAAATACCCTTTATAATATTTAAAAGCACCTACTTAAGGGGTCGGCCATGATGTAATGATTGTTTAAAGCACTCCTTATGACTATTTAAGGAGGTTACTTGGGCAGTAATGAAACATATTTTGGAGATTATTCTTATTTTGGTGAAAGTTGGCTAGTGTAGCCCTTTTACTATCTCTCACAAGGATGAAACCCCTTGGGTTGAGAATCTCTTCCAAGGACGAAAACCCTTGGTTGGAAAACTTGTGAAGAACGAAAAGTTGAAAACCTTTCATGAGGTTTTGATTGTGCAAACTAGTTGGAAAAGCAATAAAGGATCTCTCTTTGCCTGTGTGGTGTTTTTAGTACAATATTATATTTGTTTAGAGTGGAGCAACCTACTTCAGATGGAAAATTTGGAATTACTAGTTTGTTCTCCATAATTTATAAAGCCAATATCTTAAATTTCATGATTTTTGGTGCTTCCTAAGTTGAGTTATGAATTTTTACAATAACGTTGCAAACAAGGGTAGGTCGAAATTCATATCTCCATATCTAGGGCATTAAAAATTCAAATTTCTTGCATTATATGATTGTTGAGGATATATCATAATTTTAGAAATTCAAGTGAAACTGATTTGAAGGGGTTTGAAGGCATAAAAGTGGGTGTGAAACCCCAAAACAGGTCGCTTCCCTAGAAGGGTGTTGGCTGACAGCAATTAAGGGTTTTTATACATTTATTTCAGTCATTAACAACTCACTAAAAATAGGAAAAGTGTTGTTTATGTTCAGCTTTGGGTCATTTCCTGGGTTCCCCAAAAAAGGGACATTACAAAATTTCAAGTATTGAATGACTATTGCAGTCACTATACAGCCCCTATACAATCACACTGGTTTTATTTTTCTAAAGGGATTGATTTCCTAACCGTGGGAGCAGAGTGTGATGGCAAATACCTTGACCCAAGGGTCATTTTGAGGGTTGTTCAACAGAGGAGGCTTGTTGTTTGGTGCATTTCCAATTTATTCTTCTCAAGGTTCAGTAGCATAAAGAGACATCTTAATAGTTGGGAGTTGTATTCACTACACTCTAATATACTTGTAATATTTTGTGCAAGTAAAAGTGGAATTCCACTCATCCTCATTCTGATTTTTGAAAGAGAAAAGCAAGTTTACATTGGCGTTTGGGGCAGCACGAGGGAAATTGTGGACAACCAATGCTTGGATAGTAATTGTAAGGCCTTGTCAAGCAAAGAAGAAGAGTTGGCCATCATATCCGCAAAGCATGAGTGGATGAAGAAGGGAACACATTTTTTCTTTAATGGTTGTGCTTCATGTGCAGGTACATCAATAAAGGAGCGGATGAGATTTATCTGGGATCTAAGAGTTCGCCTTTGCTTGAGAACAAACAATCTTAGAGAGGGGGCTTGTCATGTCCCTTTTTGGAGACGGGCAAATTTGAAGACCTTATCCCATTCTTCCTTGTGGGACTAAGGATTGGAGCAAGAGGAATGTTTCTACAGATATTTGATTTGTGATGTCCCCTTTTTGGATAAATAGAAAATTACAACTTCAACCCAAATCGAACCTAGAAGGATTAGATCCTTTTGAATCAACTTAAAATAGCCCAATGTCAACCAATTACAACCCAAATGAGGCTGGAAGTGGTCAAGGTGGTGAGCTAGATTGGTGGAGACAGTCAGATTTTTATTCTTCTCAACTCTGATTTTTATTACAACAGTGAATTAATTTGAAACAGTTGCCAACAACTAAAAACTTCAAAAATTCATAACTCAATCACTACAACATATTTTTGCATGAAACCAATTGCATAATAAACTAGAATTTTAGAGCTTTTCAATGAACTAAAGATCATATTTTTCTGAGCGCTTAAACCCCTTCAAAATAGCATCTAAACTTTCAGATCTAGGCGCTAGGGTTAGCAGAAATTAATAAATTAATAACCAACACTT
Organism: Taxus chinensis; assembly: GCA_019776745.2. Lineage (NCBI taxonomy): Eukaryota > Viridiplantae > Streptophyta > Pinopsida > Cupressales > Taxaceae > Taxus > Taxus chinensis. Next base: position 602,074,307 of record CM034151.1, on the reverse strand, counting down.
CCCTCAATTGTTTTCACCCTCCAAAAGCTTGTTTTGATGCACAAAAATGCCAAAAACAGATTTGAACTGAAACCACAATTTTTAAGCATCAAAATGTGTCACAAACAATTAATAATCCCACCCCAGACTGCTACAACTTCTAAAATTATTTCCCGCTTAACCAATCAAGCCAAAACTTTCAAACTTCGGATTTTGGACCACAAAAATATGAAGAATAATATTCCAAAATTATTTTCACAACATACATGAAACCCTAATTTTGCCCTAAAAATTGGGTCACCCAGCACATTTAGGGCATCAAATCATCTCCAAAAATTATGAAATTAATTGCAAAACATAGTGGATCTGAAAACTAACAAATATGCTCCAAATCATGCAATAATAATCAGATTTGCACCATAAATAAATTTGCTAGGGCAAGGAATTCTTTTCCAAGCAATTCGCCACACACTAGATGCAATACACACAAATGGATCCTTATCAAAATCAAATTTGCTTCAAGTCCAAGTCAAATGAGAGAGAGAGAGAGCACAATGAGAGCTAGGGCATACATCCCATTTCTCCAAGCATGGAGAGACATAAATGATCAAATCAACATGCCTAAAAATGGCCATGCAACCTCCTTTTATAACATAAGGGGTGCAACATCCAAATGGCCGACCTTTTCCCTTTTGGAGGGAAAACAAATAAAACTTAATTAAAATATTAAAAAACTCGCTTAATGTGCACTTTATTATTTTCTAATTAAATAATAAAGAGTAACTAACCTATGTGCACATTTAAAGACTAAATAAGACTCCCACTTGAAGTGTTAGGCATGTCGAAGGGTTGTAATGCAAATGAAAGAGATGAACCGATATATTAGTAATGCCCCAGAAAAAAGGACATTACATGATTCCAATTTCGAGAGTATTTTTATTTTTATCATGTATAAATTAATTAGTTAATTTGGTGAGCATGTAGCCTCAAGTTGTAATAGATTATTAAAGTACTTTATAAAGTCGGCCATTATTGTATTATTAGCACCCCTTATGATATAAAAGAAGGTTGTTTGACCATTAATCAAATGTGAATTCTATTATCTCTTTTGGAAAGATTGTTTGTGAAGCATCTCTCTCCCTCTCCAAAGGACGAAAACCCTCAGAGAGTCTTGTGTGAGGACGACACCCTTCACCAAGTCTACGGAAGACTTCAACACAGGAGTCTCCCACCCCTTGAGGGATCTTTTGCTATTATAATCTTTATTTCCAGTCCTAGGCGAATTGCCCTAAGGTGTTATTTGGCTAACAATTACAGGATCTTTGCCCTATTTTTGATTGTGCATGCATAATTGCCTATTTTGAGGTGGAGCGAGCTACTTTGTGGAGTATCTTTGCATGTTTATTGTGTTCTAAGTTGAACGACCCACCTCGGAGAGCATTTCAGTACTTGCAATAATTTGAAATGTCCCACTTTCCAGAATAACATCTTGGAAGACCTTTGGCCTATTTTGTCAACCCGACGGCCAAAGGGGGAACACGAGGGTGAGTTGAGTTATTTTTTATTATTATAAGTGCCTGTAGCAAAGGGACAAGTGCCCGTACCAAAGGGATAGGTATAAAATAACTTACAATAATTTATTAGTAACTTAAAATTATAGAAAAGAGAAAATACATGAAAGGCACTCAACATAATTGTATTGCTTCTAAGAGAAGTCTATCTTGCCTAAGGGGCAATAGAAAAAGGTCCAAATGCATTTTGTATCCATCCTAGAAACATTGGTGACTTGCCTTAGGGGTTATATGGGGATATTAGAAAGAATAAAATAAAATTATAATTTTTGTATTCCCTCTAGGAGAAATGCGACTTAGGTTGGGATGTTATTTGGGTGCTTAGTGCATAGAAATCACACCAATTTTTGATTGGGTGTGTTAGAGGTAAATTTTGGGTCACTTCCTTTCTATATTGGAGGAGGTCGACTTGTTTGGGCATCATTCTATGACTTTACATTTTTACTCTTTTGGCTTTGAGTTGAAGATTCACTACTGTGATTTCTGAGGACGGAAACCCTCAAGGAAATCAAGAGGAAGAAAGAAAACTCTTCCTATTTTGGTGTGTTACATTACCCAATTTAAATCTGATCAATGAAATCTATTTTAATACAGTTGGAGCGACCCAGTTTTGGGTGTATTCTCTTCTATCCAAGAGCTGAAAAATTATATTTTTGTTAGCAGTTGTTGTAGGGGTATTTCCAGATGTTATTGCAATATTTCCCAGTATTTTATAAAGGGTTTTAAACCTCCTTTTTTTGTTGTTGCAAGTACAGGTCAGATCTAAAGTTGTTCATCATTATAAATCTGATTTTTGACTTCAGTTGTTGGTGTTTTTCATTGCCATATATTTATAAAAATTACATCTTCCAGAAGGAATCAGAAAATATCATTTTGTGGTGTGTTTTATGGTATTTTTTATTTCTATTCAAATCGTATTTTTCCAGCATAAATTAGGTTTGCAGCGTTGCTTTCAGTTTTTGGTGGTCTTTCAGCTGGGGTTTCATTCTAGTTCATTAAAGAATTCAATCAGAACTTGGAGGGGACATTACAGTGGTATCAGAGCAGGTTTTCCTCCCATCCTGTGAGAGAAATCTTCATAAATCAGATCTAAACGCAATCAGCCAGAAATCACATAGTATATCACACAAGGAACACTCCTAGGAAGGGCAAAATGGAAGAACATGATCAAAGGGCTCCTCCCAATGATGCTCTCAGCTATATGAATGAAACTATTACCAGAGTACAACGAGAGTTGCAACAAACCATGAGGGAAAATCAAAGAGAAATGTGTGATGCATTTACTAGTTCAATTCGTGATTTGGCTATGGGTCTGCAGGGGAATGTTGCAGCTACTAATCATGTAGCAACCAATGTGGGAGAGGGAAGCTCCATGTGGGCAACCAGAAATACTTCCAATACTAACATCCTACCTTCAAAGCCAAGTTTCTCCATAGAGAAGAACCAGTTGAGGAAGTGGCACAAAGTGATGTGGATGATGTAGAAGCCTTTGGTGATGAGTATATGCAACTCAGCCTTAGGGTAAGGGATATGCTACCTTTCAGGGATTTTTGCCAGTTAAAGAATAACAAGAATGTAGGGAGGAATAGGAGAGCTCATCAAGAGGCACCAAGAAGAGATATCCAACAACAGTTAGGAAAGGTAACTCTTCTTTCATTTGAGGGTACTGAAAAATGTTATGCTAGAGCTTGGTTGCAAAAGCTCGATACATATCTCTCTCTAAACCCTATGTATGAAGAGGAAGCCATCAAATTTACAAACTCACATTTAGAGGGGATAACACATGAGTGGTGGTACCATGGGTTGATCACCCAAGGTCATGGTTCCATTACTACTATGGAGGAATACAATTCATGTTTCATTGAGAGATTTGATAGGACATATACGGATATGTACTTCAGGGAGCTAGCTCAACTTAGGCAAGAAGGGTCACTAGAAAAATATATTCATGAATTTGAATGAATTTCAGTTATGGTAACGGATATCAGTGAAAAGAGATTAGTATTGTTGTTTATGGAAGGGTTAGAGGAACAATTAAAGAATCTTGTGAAAGCATTCAGCCCACCATCTTTACAAGGAGCCATTAGGATAGCATTTGACTTGGAAAAAGCAGTTCCAAAGGGTAAAAATCTGCAGCAAAAATCAGCAGCGTTTGGGCGGCCAAAGGGAGTGTTTGGGCAGCCAAAGTCCTCTTCATCAAGTGGGCAAAGGACACCAAATTATGGGCAGCAAGGTAAGCCATTTCAAGGTAAATCAAATTTGAAATACTAGAGCAAAAACAACAAGGAAATAAAGACACGAAATGAGCTTAGAAGGAAGAAATTATGTTTTCATTGTAGAGATCCTTGGACTCCTAATCATCACTGTCTTCCAAAAGGGGCAGCACACTATATTGAGATTATTTCGGATAATGAAGAAGAAGAAGAGAGAGTTGATCATGAGGAAGAAGAAGAACAAACAAAGGAGGAGAATGAAGGTCCCAAGGAGGGAACATTGGCCACCCTATCTGGAGTACCAAGGTACCATGTTTTCCGTATCAAAGGTGTTCTTCATGGGCAAAGAATTATAACTTTGATTAATAGTGGAGCTACTCACAATTTTATTGATGAGAGCTTGGTGACAAGAATGGGTTTGAAAGTAGAAGATTTTCAAAGATTCAATGTAACCGTGGTGGATGGATACACTCTTGCATGTACAAAAAAGGTTCCTCAACTTGAAATCACATTGGGAAGACATAAGGTATGTGATGATTTTTATGTCATTGTCATTGGTGAAATTGATGTTGTTTTGGGAGTTCAATGGCTGCAATCTTTGGGTGAGTTCACTTAAAATTATAAAACTATGGAGCTGAAATTTAAGTCCCAAGGCAAAGAAATAACATTGCAAGGCTTGAGGGTTGGAGTTCCTCAAGTAGTGACCGCCAAAAGTATGGAGAGATCTTTTACTAGAGGGCAGATTGCATGCGCTGCACATTGTTTGGTAAGTGTAAATTCTGATTTTTCATCGCAGCCACCATATCATGTGGATATTCAATCTATTTTGGATAGACATAGCAAGGTTTTTTCATATTTACCTCGTGGTTTTCCCCTGGATAGAGGATTTCAGCATATTATTGAGTTGGAGCCCGGTTCAACTCCGGTTATATCTTCTCCTTAGCTTTCAAAGAGAAGATAGAAAAAATGATCAAGGAATTGTTAGAGATGGGCCACATAAGGCCAAGTTCTAGCCCATTTGCTTCTCCAGTTGCGTTGGTAAAAAAGAAGGATGGAACCTTGAGAATGTGTGGATTACAAGTAGTTGAACAAGAAGCCTATCAAAAACAGGTACCCAATACCAAGGATTGATGAGTTGCTTGATGAGTTGCTTGGGGCTGTTTTCTTCTCTAAAATTGATCTAAGATCCGGTTACCACCAAACCAAGGTAAGAGATGAAAATGTACATAAGACAGCTTTTAGGTGTCGCTTTGGTCATTTTGAATTTCTAGTGATGCCATTTGGCTTGACCAATGCTCCTGCCACTTTCCAATCATGCATGAATCACGTTTTTAGGGAGCATTTTGAAAAAGTTTGTCTTGGTATTTTTTTATGACATTTTGGTGTATAGCAAATCATGGGAAGAGCATTTGAAACATTTGGATATTGTTCTAAGCATTTTGGAGCAGCAATCTCTCTTTGCAAAACTATCCAAATGCGAGTTTGGCATGGAAGAGATTTTATATCTAGGATATGTCATCAATGCAAGGGGGGTACATGTGGACCAACAAAAGATTCAAGCCATTTTGGATTGGACTACTCCCACTACTTTGACTCAACTAAGAGGATTCCTGGGTCTTTGTAGCTATTACCGCAGGTTTGTGAAAGGATTTTCACAACTTTCAGCCCCCCTAACAAATTTGACAAAGCAAGGAGCCTTCACATGGTCACAATCAGCTCAACAAGCATTTGATCATCTCAAAAAGGTAACGAGTTCATGTCCAGTACTCGTTGTTCCATATTTTTCAAGGCCTTTTGTGGTGGAATGTGATGCATCCAGTGATGGGATTGGAGTTGTTTTGATACAAAATAAACATCCCATAGCATTTGAAAGTAGAAAACTTAAGGATGTGGAGAAGGGATATTCTATTTATGAAAAAGAAATGTTGGCCATCATGCACGTTCTAGTGAAGCTTAGACAGTATCTTGTTTGTGGCAGGTTTGTTGTCAAAACAGATCATAACAGTTTGAGATATTTTCATAAGCGAACGGATTTAAATGACAGGCAACAAAAATGGGTAAGCAAAGTACAATTTTTTTAATTTGAAATTGAGTTTGTGAAGGGGAAAAAGAACATAGTTGCAGATGCTTTGTCAAGGAAGCCTTATTGTTGTTCCATTAGTGAAATTGCAGCAGATTAGAAGGCTGATATAACAGCAGAATACGCCAAAAATCAGCTTGCTTGTGATATATTTGATGGGAAAATTGATGATGACAGGTACCAAGTGATTGATGGCCGCATCCTCTATAAAAATAGAATTTTTTTGGTGCCCAAATCTAAGGTAAAATGCAGAATTTTAGTAGCCATGCATGACTCACCCTTATCTGGACACCATGGGTATTTTAAAACGTATAAACAGGTAAGAGAGAAGTTCGTATGGAAGGGATTAAAGGAGGTATTGCAGCACATTAGAGGGTGCCTTATATGCCAACAAAGCACGATACAACATGAATTTCCAGCAGGACTATTACAGCCCCTACCCATCCCAAATCAGAAATGGGAGAGCATTTCTATGGACTTCATCATTGGTCTTCCTTCAGTTCAAGGTAAGACTGTTATCTATGTTGAGTTAGATAGGTTGACCAAGTATGCTAATTTTTCTCCTCTTCCTACAAAGTTTGATGGGCCCTTAGTGGCTGAAATATTTTTAAGAAAGTTTTTAGACTTCATGGGCTGCCTAAGAATATTGTGAGTGATAGGGACAGTAGATTCCTAAGCTCCTTTTGGCAAGAGCTCTTTTATCTTGCAGGCACGGAACTAACTCCCAACAAAAGTTACCATCCACAAACGGATAGGCAAATAGAGATTGTAAACAAGTGGATAGAGGGGTATTTGGTATGCTTTGTTACAGGGCAGCAATCATAGTGGATTAAGTGGCTCTATTTGGGAGATTTTTGCAACAACACCTCATATCACATGTCCATTGGTATGTCTCCATTTAAGGCACTATATGGTTATGATGCATTCTCATTTGTTGATGTTGTTCTTCCGGATAGTAGAGTGTCAGGTACTAATGATTTGATATAGCAGAGCCAAGATATCATGAAAGCACTCAAGGATAACCTTGCACATGCTCAAAATCAGCAGAAGTTATATGCAAATCAGCGAAGAATAAAGAGGTCTTTTGAGGTTGGAGACATGGTTTTCCTTGAGTATAAAAGGGAAAAGTATAAAAGCACTTATAATAATTTATTAGTAACTCAAAATTATTGAAAAGAGAAAATACATGATAAGGCACTCAGCATAATTGTATTTCTTCTAGGAGAAGTTCGTTTTGCCTAAGGGGCAACAGAAAAAGGTCCAAATGCATTTTGTATCCATCCTAGAAACATTGGCGACTTGCCTTAGGGGTTATATGGGAATATTAGAAAGAATAAAATAAAATTATAATTTTTGTATTCCCTCTAGGAGAAATGCGACTTAGGTTGGGATGTTATTTGGGTGCTTAGTGCATAGAAATCACACCAATTTCTGCTTGGGTGTGTTAGAGGTAGATTTTGGGTCACTTCCTTTCTATATTGGAGGAGGTCGACTTGTTTGGGCATCATTCTATGACTTTACATTTTTACTCTTTTGGCTTTGAGCTGAAGATTCACTGATGTGATTTTTGAGGATGAAAACCCTCAAGGAAATCAAGAGGAAGAACGAAACCTCTTCCGAATTTGGTGTGTTACATTACCCAGTTTAAATCTGATCAATGAAATCTATTTTAATACAGCTGGAGCGACCTAGTTTTGGGTGTATTCTCTTCTATCCAAGAGCTGGAAAATTATATTTTTGTTAGCAGCTATTGCAGGGGTTTTTCCAGATGTTATTGCAATATTTCCCAGTATTTTATAAAGGGTTTTAAACCTCCTTATTTTGCTTTTGCAAGTACAGGTCAGATCTGAAGTTGTTCATCATTATAAATCTGATTTTTGACTTCAGTTTTTGGTGTTTTTCATTGCCATATATTTATAAAAATTATATCTTCCAGAAGGAATCAGAAAATATCATTTTGTGGTGTGTTTTATGGTATTTTCCATCTCTATTCAAATCGCATTTTTCCAGCATAAATCAGGTCTACAGTGTTGCTTTTAGTTTTTGGTGGTCTTTTAGCTGGGGTTTCATTCTAGTTCATTAAAGAATTCAATCAGAACTTGGAGGGGACATTACATAATTTCATGATTATGAGGTTGGAATAATATTCTTCGTATTTTTAAAGGCCAAGTTCTGAAGTTTCATTAATTTTGGTGGTGTTTTGATATTTGTCCAAGCTCGTGGAAGTTAGTTACAGTTCTGGAATAAATTAATTAATTGGCACAGTCTAAGGGTTTCAACTAAAAATCAGATCTCTTACTTCCAAGCTCATAAAATCAGTTTTTCTTGCATGATATGATTGTTGGCAATTTATAATAATTTTTGCGACTGTCTAATAGCATTTTCAGTAGTGTTTGAAGGCCCAAAAGTGAGCTTAAAGTCTCCAAAGGGGTCGTTTCCCTAAGAGAAGGTTTTTCTGAAAGTTAGAAAGGGTTTCTACATGTTTATTTCAATCAATAACAGCCTGCTAAAAATATGAAAATTGTTGTTTATTCTCAGCTTTGCATAGTTTCCTAAGAGTCCCCAAAAAGGGACATTGCAAACTTCAATTATCTACTCTTCTATTCTATCACACCTGTTGGAAATCAAATCCTACTCTACTTTCCCAATGTCACTTATTGTTGTTTGTTTTCCCTGCTTTATTTAGTAATGGTAAGGCTTATGCTTACTAACATTCACCTTTCCTGACAAAATGTTACCTTGCAAATCTCACAAGGCAACAATACCTTGATCTGCCATTTGATGGATCACATATGGTCCTTCCCACCACACTCACAAATTCCCTAGGTGCGCTTTAAACCTACTCTCATACAAGTGGACCAATTGACCTTCATGTTGTTTTGCAAGTTATGATCACGTTACACCATCTAAATGTATTTTTGCATTTCCTGGTTCCAATTAGCCATCATCTGTGCCTCCTCCATGAGTGAGTTCCAAGAGTAAGTTTTCCAATTAATCCTTGTCGCCAAGCCTTGTGACCATTGCCATTAGTAAAATGGGGGTTGTTGGTCCTCAAATCTAAATCCCCTGTTGGATTGACAACAACTCTCCTCTAGGGAAGGGGGGAACTGCTTGGAATGGTGGTAGACCGGGTGGTGGTGTGTCATTTTGTAGCCGGTGAGGGGTCTAGCACTTTCCTTGGGGTCAAGCCTTGGGATGGTTGAGGGGCACGTACAAAAGAGAAGGCCTTTTCCTACTACTTTTGGTCTTGCGTTGAACCAGGGTGAGAGGACCTGCGGTGTAACCTGAATGCAGAGGGAGAGATGTGATCTTTGTTCCCTCAAGTTCTTTAAATGATGGGTCAGTCTGGGACAAACATGGCCATAGACACAACACTTCACTCTCACGAGTTGTCACACAAAGTGTTGCATATGCTTACCTCACCAGACACAGGTTACTAAAGACAGTAGAGATCGGTTGCTACTGCATTCTCTTGATAAAAGTTAAAGGGCACTTTCAATGATAGTTAGAGACGTGGTAGCAAAAACAATGAATGAAAGTATGGGGTGGGACTATTTGTTTGGTCTTAATGGAGATTTGGAAGGGGGAGGACAATTGCTTTTTATGACCTTGGTATTTTAATGTTCCCATGGAAAGAATCCATCCTGCACTATGATGCTTGAAAAGAACAATCAATTTAACATGGTCTGTGAAATAACATTTGCATTCATTGATACTCAATTAGCACAAATGTTGTCTACAGTTTTCCCGATCCTAACTACAAATCATGGAGTTAGAGTTAAGATAAAGCACTTGCTAGATCTGTCTTATACACCCTAAAGGCCCTTAAGGGATAACAAGAACTCTTCAAAAGTGATGATGCCTATAGGATTTTACAACTGAGCTTAGCTATTGCCTAATATACACTACTCTGCAATAGTCTTACACTGACTAAGAAAGACCTTGGTGTACTTAACAAAGTAAAGCCAATGCAAGATAGTAACAGAAACAATATTGCATCTTTCATTCCTTTAAAACATAAGAAAGGGAAAGTATAGCTTGATCAACCACAAAGAAGTCTATGCATGTAAGTTCTAGCTAGGGGACACAAACAAATGCCCTCAAAACCTGCTAATGGTTGTACATCGCAACCACCTTAGCTCTTCATTACAAATTGGATACTAACAACTGTTTGCCAAAAGCTAGAAACTGGAACAGAAAACTGAACTTAATCAAAAAAAAAATCTACAACTACCCCCAATCTTCCTCCTTGCACAAATGGAAAACTGTTACATTATATAGAAGATGAGAAGGAGAAAGAAAGAAGAAAAATATGATTTCCTTCAACCACCAACAAGAAGAATTAAAATCTTGCAAAGGAGCATGGGATGCTTGCCAAAATCATTCATCCCTTTTGTCTTGTGCGCACAGAGAAAAAAAAAGACACCATACTTCATCAATTCGGGTGATTGAAAAATATTGCAACTGTATTTTTAATTAAAAAGACGTTTTTTGCTTTTTCTCCCACCAACTGCCATCAATTCATGAATCTAATGACGCCAAAGTTAAGGGCTTGAAGAGATATTTCCAACGATATAAAGTTTACAAGATTTGGAGCAGGAATCGAAAGATATGGCCTTCTGAAGTTTTGCATGTCCGGAAGCACAAAAATGTGACACGTGGTGGCCTTTGATTAGCTCGGGGACTGCCTCCTGCCAACGTGTGCATTTTTTCCTTCACCACGTGTTGGTCTTTGGTTGGCTCACAAGATCGAGCTTTGTTTCCTTACTTTCCTTTGCTGGCAGGTCTGTTCTTTAATGAAATACGAGCCAATACGAAACTGCCACGCTTTTTACTAAATGTCAGATTGTCCTTTACTTTGACTAACAACGGCAAAGCATGAGCCAATAAGAAAGATCCACATTACTTCGCAATTTAGTCTTTTGATAACTCCTTCTGACAACGTGCGAAGTTTTAATCAATGAGATCATTCCACACCCCTACAATGTGTCATACTTTTTTATAGTCTCAACTGACAACAGCGAAACACGAACCAATACAAAAGCCCCACGCCCCTTTCGCAACTTTTTGGTGTCAGACTTTGCTTTTCCATCGGATTGTCAGACTGCGAAAAGCAAGCCGGTAAAAAGCCTCCACATAGCTTCGGGTTGTCAGCCTTATCAAATTTTACCTTCACATCACAAATTTAATTTTTTAGCGGACTTAGAAAGTTTTGGCTTCCTAAAAAGGTTGCCACACATCCCTGGCTTTCCGAACCCGAAACTTTACTAAATCTTGATTTATTCGGCGAACTTGAGGTCCGCACAATGCATCTGCTTTGAAGTTTTCCATAATGGTGACACGTGTCCACATTTGGTCATTGATCTTGCGCCATCTGTCATCTCCTAACTCCGCCACGTTTCCTTGACCTTCACTGACCCAAACCCAGACCCGAAAGCTTTATGAATTGCAGCTCATCTCAGGGCTTGACGTCCGCCAGAGCCCAAATGCAATAAGGAGCCCCGGAATCCACCACATGTTGGTCTCTCATTGGTTACGGCTTTTCAATGTCCTACGGCTATTCTTTGTTGTGCGGTTTTTACTTGCTTCCCGCGGGTTTAATTAAAACCCACCTAAGTCCAACTGACGCTCCTTTGTTTCGCAGGTTAGGAGAACCCGCGGAACACTAAGTTCTTGTACCCCGCGGTAAACTAAACCAGTCCCCCGACATTTTTGTTGAATCCTTTCATTTATCTTGCTAAGGCACAAAATTTATCACAAATTGACACTTCTTCTTGACTCAAACTGATCTTTGAAGCACGGGGAACAATAAGAAACACACAGAACCAGTTAAAATACACGGGGAGTCATTGAAAAAGACCAGCTCAATCCAAGGAACTGGATTGAGCTCCAACAGGGGCAATATATTCTATCAGCATGACTATTTCCACATCATATACCCTTGTTGCCCAGCCTTGTGACCATGGCCATTTGCAAAATGGGGGCAATATATTCTATCAGCATGACTATTTCCACGTCATATACCAACTGGGAGGGTGTGTAACCTGTAGCCCACTTGTAATTGGTTCTATAAGCCCACAATATTGCTTGAATCATATTCTCCCAATCATCCCTCTACATGTTACAATTCTTTGTTAGCATTCTTTCTAGTAGCTTATTTGATGCTTTGGTTTGCCCATTGGCCTGCGGGTAATATGTGGTGCTCCTTTGGTGTGATATCATAAATTCTTCCATGAGAGCTTTGATTGTGCTATTTAGGAAGTGTGTACCTCAATCACTTATCAACCTTTTTGGATACCCAAACCTAGTTATGTTCTCATTTAAGAACTTTGCAATGTCCCTTGCTCCACAATTTGGTGTCACAACCATTTTTACCCATTTTGTGAAGAGGTCGGTCATAGTGATAATATGATGAGCATTTGACCACTTTGAGGTGGGATTGTAGGACCCACAAAATCTATCCCCCAATGCTCTAAGGGTTGGGCTACAAGAAACAAATTCGATGCAATTTCATCTCTTTAGTTTCTGGGTGACATACATCACAATGTTTTACAGCATGGGAAACATTGTGGACCACCATAATCTATTGTACAGTATCTTCTTGGCAATTGGTTCTCTCACGAAATGTCCTCCTGCGACTCCCTCATGAGCTCATTTGGTACTACCACTCTTTCATGTTCTAATGTCACTCTGTGCAGTACATCATCCTTTCCTAATTTGTACATTTACAATTGTACAAGGCAAGACTCATACAACCACACGCTTCTTTTCTTTGTGTAGTGTTATGGTAGTATGCAATGCTTCAAGAATGTAGCAATCTCTTCTAGCTGTTTTGAGATCGCTATGACTTTGAAAAAAGAGCATCTGTTAAGTCTTCTTGAATCTCATTGATTTCCTCTCCCTTTTGAATTCTACTCGGGTGATCTGGCCCCACATGTTCCCTTCTCATCCTAACAATGATATTGAACTGAATATTCTTGAAAAAAACATTAGCCATCTACAAATGCTTCCTCCCAATAGTGGCTTGTTTACAAGATATCAAAAGGCCTTATGATCGGTGAAGAATTCATAAGGAGTAGCCAGTTAGTAGTGATGAAACTTTTAAAATATGAACACCATAGAAAGGGCTTCCCTTTCTGTTGTATAATTCTTTTTTGCAGCTGACGATTTGTGGCTTGCGAAGGAAGTGGATGATCCAACTCTCCTTCCCTTGGTTTTGCAAGAACTCACCAATCACAATACCATAGGCATCCGCATAAACATGAAAGGTCTTACTCCAATTTGGGAAAACCAAAATAGGAGCCATGAGCAGTTTTTACTTTAACTCAGTGAAAACAGCTTGGCATTCTTGTGTCCATTCAAATTTATTTTATTTATGAAGCATTTTTCAACAGGGGCTGCAATGCCTGCACAACCACAAATGAACTTGCAGTAGTACCCTATATGCCCCAAAAATGATTGCATTTTCGATGGATTTGTTAGTGGTTTGAGGCCAATTATGACTGCAATCTTGGCCTGATTAACTAAAATATCATTGCTGTGAACCATGTGACCCTAAAGAACAACAAATGGCAAGAAGAATAAGCACTTATTCAGATTCAACACAATTTGTAAGGATCTACACCGTTTGAGAATCAGTTACAGCTTTGACAAATGTTCCTTTAACAGCGAGAAGATGACATGAATGAAGTCTCTTGAAGTTGATAACACTGCTCTGGAGAATACTGCTGGTGCCTTTTTCAACCTAAACAGCATTACCTTGTATGCAAAAAAGCCCATTCTGTTGTGAATCTCATTTAGTATTGATATTCTTTCGCCATCAGAATCTGATGATAACCACTAAAGCTGTCCATGAAAGAATACACCTCATGACCTGCGATAACTTCCAAAACTTCATCTGTGAATGGCTTTGGGATTGGGCCATTCACACATGTTGTTCAAAGCTCAATATTCCCCGCAAACTCTGATTTCCCTAGTCTTCTTCAGTTGCACAACCATTTGACTCAGCCAATCCGATTACTCAATATGGTAGATAAGAGCCCTGCTTTGACTATGCAATCTATTTCAGCCTTAATTTTGAGCTTCATGTTAGGATTTAACCGGTATGGCCATTTTTTTATCAGCCTTGTCCTCTGTGCATTTCTCTCGAAGAACTGTCCACACCTTTGATCTCACTGAACTTAGTTGGGAACATATCTTCATATTCTTCCACCAATGGCGTAGCCTTCAAGATCTATTGTTGTGTCCAGTAATCACTAATAGATGTCATCTTCAGTACTTCCTCTGTGCGAATATTATCTTGCCTTTTTGACAACATTTCTTGGTAGATCTTATTGCATTCGGCCTTGATTGAATCTTGGACTTCTCTCTGGCCCGATTGCTCTTAGACATTTAGATTTCGCAGATTCTCTTTTCCTGTATTAGTTATGGCCTCTTTTGAAAACTTCTTGATGCATTCTAGCTCAAAGATGCCTTCTAGATTTGTATCCACTTCGCTATCTTTGACAGTATAGTTGTTTGAACTACTCCAAATCCTTTTACAGGAAACGATTATGAATCCCTTCCCTTCACAGATCTTTCGGCACTTTTTGATGTCATCTTCAATGCTATTGTCTAGATTCATCTTTATCTGCGATGCTTACTATATCCAACCCTCAGTAACATAGAAAAATCTAAATCTTTGAGAGCTGCATAGGTAGCTGGATTCTCATCTTCAAACATGAAGGTCTAGATGAACTCCTATTGGATCTGCAACCAAGGACTTGTTTCCCTTTTGTGTTCTAGGTGCATGTACCAAGCTTTTGGAAGCAGCATTAGAAATCCTTAGAATATATGTGACCAGTAATGAGAATCTATTTTCTTTTCTTACCACATGCCCACATAAGAGTGAACATGTACGTCTAAGCTTTTCCCTGCTAGGAACTTAGGCCACTTATCTGTCAAGCGAGTTGAGATATGGAACCATGCTCACATCATTTCGCAAGCTACTTCCCATTCAAGGTCATTTGATCGGTGCACAGCCCACCATGTAGTTGTGATCCCTTTCAACACATGATTCGATGCGCTTACTCATATTTTGACCTGAGGAACATGGCGCCGCAGCTTATTGAAGAAGCCAATAAGATCCTTTGCTCCAAAGTATTGTGGGATTTATTGGTACATTGTAAAAACCATTCTCATAGGCCATGTCTCATGATCTCTAGGAACCCAATTAGTCATGTGAACATCTGACACTCCACCGATGGCGATTTATATCCATCGTTGATGTGTTGTTGCAATATCTAAGGGATCCTGAAAACTTTCCTTTGTAATTGCTCTGGTCTTCTTGGTTCTTGTGCAACCTATGGAACTTACAAACTCCATGGAAAAGTACTCCCTTGTTCCATTTCTTTCTTTGGCCTCTTATCCACTTTGCACCATCTTTCTACAATGTGCCCATGGGGTGAATTTGGCTCATTTGGTATGGTATATGGCCTTCTTTCCACCTTGTTCATAGGGATGACAATCATTGCATCATCTAGGTGGACCTCTTAACTGATTTTCCACCATGTTAATATTCATGCGACCTCATAATCCCATTTTCCCCAATTAACGTAGTATACTGTGTTTCATCGGTTTTCATCTCAATTACCTCAAAATCCCCTTGCAGACTTAATTCTCCGTGTTTGATTTTGACATTTTCTGGTTGGCTTTACAAGCACATAATCTGCGAAGCTGAGTTTTACGAGTTGTAACTCAGCATAGGCTTCCCAATGGCTTCCCATGGTGAGAAAGGCACCATATTTACCATGCTCTCAAAATCCAACATGGCATTTGGGACTTCATATCCTGCAAGTTCAATATCCATCCTTTCATCCATATCCCAAGGCTTCTCTGTTTTCACATACAAGACCATTTTATCTATTTTATCCTGCCTTTTGTAGTGATCTGCAACAGATTATGCAACAGGTCTGTGATGTCTTCATTTCGCAAAGCATTTATCGATTTTTCGCAAATTTGTAAAGAGGATTCACATGCTTTGGTTATAGATTTGTGCTTTTATGCTCACAGCATTTTTTGTCCTCCCATCCTTAATTTTGATGGATCTTAATACTGCAACAGCCTCATTCATCAACATCTGTTCCCTCTTGGGATCCAAATATTTGTTGTTTTGCAATTTTTGGTTTGTGGTTCTGCTCACATCTCCAAAGGACCAAGTCCTTGATCCCTTTGTCGCATCTTTGTTACTGCCTAGATGTATGAGGGCTCCTTTGGTCAAGTGTTGACCATGTTTACATTTCACACTTGTTTGTCTTTACGCAACTTTTGCAGTGTTGGGAAATCGTCAGTATTGTGTTGAGCTGATGTTTTGCAATAAGCACAATAAGTTTCCCTTTGTGGATTGCTTGGGCAATTGCATGCAATGTGATTCATC
This sequence comes from Taxus chinensis, assembly GCA_019776745.2. Lineage (NCBI taxonomy): Eukaryota > Viridiplantae > Streptophyta > Pinopsida > Cupressales > Taxaceae > Taxus > Taxus chinensis. The sequence goes on along the minus strand of CM034151.1, from coordinate 602,058,050 downwards.
TCACAACACAGATAGCAGACAATTGGTTGTAGTTATTGCCTTGGCCCTTGTCTGCGAGATTAGCACCCTCCTTCATATCCTCCTTGTCTTTGCTGAGATCCCCAACCTTGTTCTTGATTTTGATATACCCCATATTGTCTTTGTTGTGAAGGGGGTGCCCAATCATCTATATATTGCGGAGAAGGAAAACCCCATCCATTTTGATGCTAAGGGGATCACAGATCCATCACTATTGATTATGGGGGATGATGAAGTCCGTCCCAGTTGATTCTAAGGAGATGGAGATGCCCATTCTCCTTGTTGTGGCATCTTAGTATCCTGTGACCTCTATTGCCACGCAATAATTGTGAATATATTTCTTGTTATATCCTCTTTGGGATCCTGCAGTACCCTACAATTCTAGCCATCATGATTATTTGATTGGCAAAAATTACAAGACATGCTTTGTGGTTGTCGCGTGTAATGTTGCACTAGGTGGCATTTAGATGTTAGATAGTGCCAAATACGGCATATCTTATAGAATTCCTTTCTTGTTTATGGGCATTCATTGTGATGGTGGCCTTCATGTTTGCATTCTATGCACAATATTGAAAGTTTTGACTTTTTCCCTTCCTGCATTTTATCTATCTTGCGTAAATCTATCTTGGCATCAGTCTTTGCAATTACCAACAAACTGTCTCTGCAATCCTCAATTTGTTCTAACCTTTTACTGCAATTGCAATTACTTCTACTTTGCTAGGGAATTGCTTCTATGTTATCGCAAACTGTGTTCTTCTTCACAGCCCTTCCACAAATATGAAAGATATTTTGTTCATAACATTCGAGAATCTTTGATCGTTTTCTAGGATTAATTCCCCTAGCTTTTGTTTAATCTCCTCCAGGTCTTGAATCATCTGACCTACACATTTCTGCCTTTTAAATTTTGCTATTAATTTGTTCTCAATACCTTACAGGTCTAGTATGGTGTCCTCACATTACCAATGAATCCTAGCACACAGCCAGTTAAATCCCCTATGAGTTCTCAATGTTTTGTATCATCATATTTTTAGCCTTTATTGTCCAACTTCATGTTGCATGTCAAGAGGTATTGCTCTAGGTCACTGGACCCCGTCATATGGCTGTAATGTGAGAAAAGCTCCAGTAGGACGCACCGTACATCTAGTGATTAGGTTAATTGTTGGATTTTGGCTAGGTGTTAAGATTTTTGTGTTATTGCTTGTTGCGATATTCACCCCTGGAGCTGCTCACATTAGTCTTTCCCTAATTTTGTGAACCATTTTCTTCACTCTAAAACCTTGTAAAGTTTTGAATCATCTGCTTCTAATGCTCAATCAGTTTGTAATGGTGTGGGGGATAGGGGTCTCACAAGTGAATGAAATGTTTTTGCTTCCTGACTAGACCTTTCTTCATATAGCTCATTGTAAATGATTTACTCCTTTTCCTGGTAAAAGTCCTAAAGAACAAGCTTCCTATTAAGACTATTACTACACTGATCTACATCCTTGATGATCTCTTCGTCTTTGATTGCCATATCACTTCCCCAATTTGGGACAATCTTCACGGTTTTCCTCTACATTACTCCCTACATATCTGATTCCTTCATAGCCTCAATCGCTGATTCTGTTGGAGTTCTACTACCTCTTGGTCTCTGCAATTTTCCTTCCGCATTTCTTCTTGCAGCCATCTTCAAGCTTTCTGCTTCATTAGGATTCGACTTTCCCCATCTCCTATAATGCCTCAACTCTCACTAAAGTCCAATTATCTTCTTTTTGTTCTCCACTTTCTTCTTGATGGGCTCCAGCCTCAATAATTAACCTACTCTTCAATCACCTCCCATGAAATCACATCCCCGTGACACTTGAGCGAACTACCCTGTGTCAAAAGGAGTAGATACCATAGCCTTTCCCACAACCGACATAGGAAGCTTTGGATGAATCTACATCTTAGCCTCTAGTGAACAAATCATAAGCAATATAAAAAACAATGTATTCTTGAATAGAAAACGCAGATGCCTACCCGCCAATCGTAGTTTTCAACCCAGTGGTCAATTTCTCGTGTCCACTCTATGTCCAGATTTTGCAGCTTTCCAATTCCACTCAAATTTCTTGGTTTTGCAAGGTCGAAAGCACTAGTGTTCTAATTTTGACAACCATGCTCCTACCAATTCAGGGAACTTGCACCAAAACAATTCATAGATATCACCGTATATGTGCTCTGTAACTACTTATTTCACAGGGATCCCTACTACATAGACTTCATCCTTAAAAAACTCAGTTATCTTTTCATCTAGCCATCTCTTTGTCTTGATGGCTGGGTAACCATCTTAACATCTTGTTTTCAGATAGATTACATGTTCAATTGGCAATGGATCTATTGTTAGAAGCGGACCTTTGAAATCATCGTCATGAAATCCCAAGTTTGTAGTCCGAGGAGTTTTACAGCAATAATTGCTGGAAAATATACACATGGATGGCATTCTCGCGAGAAAATGTGTCCTAAAAGAACCTCTCAATGCAAAGATATCATTTTTGTAATCCACTGAGATATTAGACTAAAGCCTGATACAAGAAAGATAAATATACTTGCTCTTAAAGATAATACACATAATTAGTAATGCAAACTATCTTCATATATTTCAAAGTGAAGTATTAAGGCTAGGAAGATCAATCTATCTTTGTGCGATCTTTACAATATTTATAGAGTTTCCATGACTCTGTCTTCTTGGCCTTTTGTTTCCTCTTCCTTTATTTCTTAAAAAGAAATACAACTTACATTTGACTTTTCTTTATACAAGATCTTTTATAAAAAAACATATATCACAGAGATTCTTTCCTACCCAAATTACAAAGTGCTTGCAAGGTACATGTCCCAATCTCCCACTAATAGACAAAGTAGTTTCCTGCCTGTATTGAGACCTTGTTTAGTCTTTTGAGGGTAGTAACCAATTAGCCTTCTCTAGATAAGGCTGTATAAGTAACAGGGAAATATGATTCAACAGTTGCCATTGTTTATTTCCTTGATTGTGGCATCATATTTCTAAACTTACTACTAACTCATAGTTGTGAAATTGTCTCTATTGGAAACTCCTGTGTGATGAAATATCATTGTAAACCTCCTAGTCATCATGTACGCTAACGTATGAGATGTATGAGACGTGCAATATGGAATGATCTGTGAAGAATAATGGAATGTACAACCATGCTCTGTAGAACCATCAAACATAGGATACAATGGTTTTAATAAGGTATTGCATGAGAAACATTTTTGAGGTGAGGTTTGTGTTTCTAGTTGATTTACAAGTGGTATGAGGATAGTGATGTGGTTCTTTCCTTGAATGTGGGTTGGACATATTTCCCTAAGAGACTAAAGTCTCTACCTCTTTGTTCAAATTGCCCTTAGTCTCAACGAAGTGAGAGTAGTATCTAGCAAATGTTGTAAATGTCTAATCTCGTCAAGATGTTTATTCATGCATAAGATCAAAGTGAAATTCACCAAGAGGATGTCTCATCTAGGAGGATCTACTGACTGCGATTCCTGAGATAACACCAAGTCTATTTTTGTCACTTGCGGTCATGCCACTCCACTTCAAAGGACTACAATACCCATAGCCTCTCCCACATGTTTGCAGTACCTCCAAGACCATCAATCCATCTCCAATAGATGTCGCACACACTATTGTAGTGGTGCAGTACAATCTATGTAGGTCAGACATGCTACCACCCCTGCATTCATCAAACCATCTATGGTACATACGGCTTCACACCCCCATGTCTAACTGCAAAGGACAACTAACACCACACGGTACCAACACTTGTCGCCTCCATCCCAAAAGGCATGGATTGTATCATAGTTACCAGGTTCGGAAATCCGATTAAATTCGCAAGGGCAAAAAAATCCGAAATTCGGAGTTCTCGAAAAAATTCAAAAAAATACGGAAAAATCCGGTTCGGAATATATATACTTATAATATTATAAATTTATATTATTGCAATATATAGACAAATCATACAAAAAAGCATCCATCTACCATAATCATCATCATCATAATGATTCTTTCAAAAGATTGCAAGAAGTTGCTTGGTCCAAAAAGGTACAAAAATAGATTTTATAAAAATAAGAAAAATATTGCCATCAATGCATAGCTCGAGAAAATATACACTTTTAGAGAAGACGACACCTGAAACGGAGCCACAAAATGAAAGTTATGGCACATGCAAGTTTTTGCTGCTACATCTTCCCGGACCCTTTCCAAAAATGGAAAAAAAAATTCTTTTCCTTGTGATTTCTTCGACGAAAATCCAAAAAAGGAAAGAAATGCCAAAAAAGGAAAAAAAAATTGTGCTAAAAAATTGGCCGAACCGAACCGGATTTATTCGGTTACTTCAAAAAATACGGTTCGAACCGGATTTCATACAAATCCGGCCGAACCTGGTAACTATGGAGTGTATGCTCTTCAAAGGCTTAGCCAATGTGGGATTGAGGGGCAGCAGCACCCTAATTTTTTATGATCACAATGGCGTCGTTCAGCATGACTCCGCACCACACTGCGCCACGCCACATGGCACTTCCAAGGCTGTTGTTATTTACAAGATCATCTGGTCAGCATAGCGCACACCTTTCAGTCAAGCCTCATGATGGTCGGAAGGTGGAGAATTGCTACATGGAGTCCCATGACGGTGCAACTTCCATAACAGTTCTTTTCTGCCTTGGCAGGTTTGTAATATATATATACACTTTTGTAGCTTAAGTTAGCAATCAAAGCAGAAATTAGATAGCCACACATCTTTCTCAAGAGTATGCCATGTAGAGAACGCATAAATAAATCAACACATTTACTTTTAGAGTTATGATATCTCCCTCTCTCAAGTATCTACATAATTCTAAATAACTTCCGCATACGCATATAACACATCTAAATCCTCATTTATGGTGTTGTCCATCAGATCAACTCTTCGACCTAGGATCAATGTTTGGCATACTATGTCTATGATAAGGAAAATCCGCTATTATGGCAAATAGATAAACTATGGTGTTTGTACTAGATCCAAAAAGTTGTATCTTTCCTAGCATTATCAAGTTTGTCAACCCTTTATCATATACATGATCTTCGTCCCCACCCTCCTCCCTTCCCTCCCTCTTATATTTTTCACATAACATATCGATTAACGACACAATCACCTTCAGAAAGTTCCCCTTAACTACTGAAAAATGGCCTCAATCTAGATGCACCATTGTGTTGGGTTTGAAAAATATTTCAAGGGAAATAAAATGCTCCAAACTCCACCCTATGCCCAAATATTGCAATCTTTGATAGCCTTCTCCAAGAAACCAAAAAATCTATGCTATGACGGTCAAATGGACATCAAATTTAAACAAGGACGGTCATTTCTATTACCGCACTCACGACCATAACACTCCACCACCACTCTCATCTACAATTATAAGTTATGCCTCTTGATGTAATAAGGTTGTCAATAAAGTTTTTACTATAGAATTGAAGTTTTACACCTCCAAAAACTTATGTTGATCTTGAAGAGGGCATGCCTGGAAAAGTAGTTTAGGCTACTTAGTTATCCATTATCCCTATGGCAAAAGGATCAAAAAACCAATTGGAAATTGGGCAGAACTATTTATTACGTTCTTTCTTGATTACACAATTCATGGCATTGATTAAGAATGTGATAGGATGGGCTATTGTTTAGCCTTATGATTACTATGCAAGATGGAATGTTGTTTAAAAGAGATACAAGAAATCCAATCAAGAGTTAATTGTTAGTAGCCACATTGATTGGTCTAAAAGTGGATTAGGATGATTTCTTTCATGCTTGTTTAATGATCTTTACACATTTATGAAAAAATGCAAGCTAATAGGGATTGTACCATAAAAGAGACATATTGACTACTCATGGTAATGATTAGCTTTCATTATTACACTTGAATACTAAACAACTTTAGACACATTTAGCATGCAAACATTAAGAGTGGATTGATGGATGTAAAAAATGCATTAAATGTTAGATAGGAACAAAGCTAGCGAGTTCCTTTACTTGGGGAAATAGTAATGAGAATTTTTTCTATTAAGATATTATTTTGAAGATTGTGGAATAAGATAAATGTTTTGCTTTTCAATGCAACTATTATTTTCTATCTTTAACCCTTTATGAGAATCATTCACCTTGGAAGTTTTTCTACTTTTAATTGGGGTATACCAAAGAGGACACTAGACGAGATGTTTTGTCTTGCGCAACCGCTCCTCAATGCAAGGTGGAGGGTATCAAAGTTGTCAATAGGTACACCGGTCTGGGTCATAGACTTAGATCACCACCAAGATACATTTCCATTCCCAATCTTCTATTGCATCATGCAAGGTACAATGGATTGTACCTCCACAATTATGTGAGACAAAAAAAAAAAAGGTGTGTTTATATAGAGAAACTACGCAAATAAGACAATTGCATGTAATTGAATACACCCCTTGTATAGACAAGAATGACAGTACCAATAGCTTCTCATTAACAAAAGTTACAACTCAATGCAATTTATGCCGTACTGGGAGGACCTGATACAAGCTCCCCTGCCCCTTTGTTCAACAACCATTTAATCTCAAGAGGCAATGGTTAACAGTTGTGTCAACCATTCAACCAACATTTAAGGCCTTGTTAGCAAATGTTAACAAGAACAACAATAATTACAAATAGGTATAAAGGCAATCAACATTATCCCCACTTTTAGAAAACTTGGAGTCCCATCCAAAAGTACCCACACAAAATAAGCTTGAGGGGAAGAAGACATCTTTAGAGGCGTAGAGGGATGAGTTGGAAGAGAGCCCAAAGAGGCTACTTGTTCTAATTTTATTTGTTATTCGTTGACGTTTGGCCCAGAGAGCATACACCTTAGTGGTATGTTGTTGCATTCATTTAGTAGCTAGTAATTTGTGTTATCGCGAACCTATGACCATACATGCATCTTCCCTTTTATGTTGTAGATCTCTTCCTTAGTTGCCTGAAGCTTTTCATTAAGTTTTATGATTGTTTCCTCATACCTAGCGACTTCTACCACCTATGCCTAGGTGAGTTGAGTTTGTTGAGCAAGTTGATCCTAGAAACGGATATGATGTTCTTCCGACTAAGTCCATTGTGCCACATTCTCAATTGTCGCCTATACAAATTTTTGGATGCAAGTGACCATCCACATCGAGGACATCAAGGATGGCCCTCCTATCACATCCAAATGTCCAACTACATTGATAATGCCCTAAAGTGCTTGGACTATAGGGCCCATTGTTCTCAAAAACTAAGACAAAGTTTCATATGGATTTGCAATATTAAGATTGGGAAAAAACACAGGCACAATATCATCTCGAACCTCAATGGGTCTTGTCTCTGAGGGCCCAGGGCGCTTTTAGTGGAACTCAAAATCAATCCCAAGATAAATCTCCTCTTGCTCAATGTACTCTAGGGGCTGATCCTACAAATGATTGATGGAATGCACTATGCCAAGTTGGGTCTCCTCCAACACATGATTAATGGCTCACCAACTTGGTTCAACTAGTTCTCTACCTATCGTTATTACATATGTTGCTCCTCCATGAGAGGTTCCAACTGTTCAAAAGAGAACCATAAGTGGAGATGAGGTTGATCCTACCATGTGTGTATTGTTATCCTCCTCGTAAGCTTTTGAGTCCTCTCCTTCTTCCTCTTCTGAAGTGGCAAGTTCTATTTGGTTTCCTTTTCCTATCTTTATAATCATCCTTATTTTCAACAAGCAGAATACCAAGATATCTCCATCGAAACACAAATGGAAAATTCGAGTCGTGGGAACTACCTAAGGGAAATTCCTCTCCCAGTATTGCTTGGATATAAACTCTATCTAAAAACAACCCAATGACATGTTGAATCATGTAGAATCCCTTGCATGTCAAGGATAAAAACTCATGAATCTATGTCAATAGTAACTCTACCCAACTGTAAATCTCGCCTCTGTGTAACCCTAACACATATATTCTAATACCCATCTAGCAATTTTAGATACCCTAGTAGCCGCTACCAATCAACATTGAATCACATCCAAGATGCACCACCACTCTTCAGAAACCAAAAAATATTTTTGTGTTCCATGGTGCCCCTTTGTTCACATGCTACCCAACTCTTCCTTGGTCAAACCATTCTATGTCTTGTGATGGTAAAATTGAGTTTGTATCCACCCATTGTCCACTTTTTAATTTCAACTTTGTTTTGGTTGTTATGAGTGGCTATAGAGCTATAATGGAGGATACAGCGGTAAGCGATTACTCGGAAGTGACTCCAAACTATTTGTCGAGCGTATAGAATATTGTTGTTCGAATTCACTCAATTGTGGTTGTTTTAATTGTTGTGTTGGTGATATGGGGTCGAATAGTTCATGTGGCAGAGGGGGTTCAAACAATTTAGCAATAGGTAATAAGTGTTTAAATGGTGGCTATGAGCATCGACACATCAGGTCATACGTATTGTGCACTAACAATGGGAGTAGAGCAATTTACAACCATGAAACGACAAAGCAGAATGGTCAATGGTTGGATGGAGGTTAAAACAGAGTATGGAAATGGAAGTGGTCAATTAGACGGGGAAAGTGATTGAACATGGCTTTTGGCTTTAATGAATGGTCAAACTGAGCTTTTGGCTTTAAAACATAGTCATATGAAGCTTTTATATACTTTAAATTGAAGTCCAACTGTTTGACTTGTTTGTCAAATGGTTCCATGGCACTTATTTTGTCTTCACCTTTGCTTTTCTCTGTTCTTGATCCTTATTAGGAAAGTTGTACTTTTGTACTAGGAAATTCCATGTTGATCGTATGAACATTTTTGGTCCATAGTAAATTTTTAATTTAGACCCATTTATTGTCTTTAACATGTTTCTAGTTTAAATATTCTAAATTGGCTGCCCCATTCTCAAACACCAACCTTCAAAATTTTAAAGATCAAAGCTACAACACTTTGAACTTACCCAACTTAACTTCACAACTCCTGTTATACTTCAAACCTAAATCTCCATTTTCGAAGTTCATCCATCGGAGGTGTTTTTCATACCAAGATTTCCTTCAGTTCTACGTGACTTTCGTAGCCTACTATGCCATTACTCGGCATCCATCCAATTATTCAATTGAATACATCATTTTTTTAGGCTCTCATCATCCCCAATATATTCTCAACGATACCTCTTACACTTGGTACGAAATATTCCACAGGGACAGCTACCTCTTGACCATGCATCAAGTAGAAGCATGTCTAGTTGGTGGTGACTTCGTATGTCATTTGATAGGTCCATAGTATAGTAGGTAAGTGTTCTTCACAATCACCACCCTCTATACTGCACAACTTTTAGATTTTAGATATTAAAACTTTTTTCATGGCCTTTGCTTGGCCATTTGCTCACAATGTCCCTTAGACTTGGTACTAAATAATTTATAGAGACAGCTACCTCTTGAACATGCATTATTTAGAAGGGTGCATGGTTGATGGTGACTTAATATATCGTTCAATAGGCCAATAGTATGGTAGGTAAGTGCTCTTCCCAATCACCACCCTCTATACCACATAACTTCTAGATACTTGATCCAAAACAGGATTTATGAACATCTATTTTTGGGAAGTCCTGAAAATCTATTTTTAGCATTTTTTGGCAGCTTTTAGTATTTTGCTTTTTTGGGGATGTTTGGAGCATTTCTAGGCTTCAAACTATACGGTGATAGCCAAAGTACTATGGTCATAGCGATGTTTTTCAAGTTCGTTCCTTCATCTTTCCAACGGATCCTGCAATTCACAAAACAGGTCAACGGGCTAGGAGATATGACCTCAACAAGTAGCACTAAATAAAATAATAGCAATAATAGGATATATTTTGGATTTTTCGACTTTTGTTGTTTTGAATCCATCCCTAAAGTGGATACGAATGGTCTCCAGGTAGGATGACCTTTTGGTTCCCATCTAAAACCCTTCATAATCTATTTTTAGCAGTTTTTCATATTTTCCATTGTACGGCTATAAAGCAGTTTTTTTGAATAAAAAGATAGATCTCCGGCATACATCTCTCTTATGGAGTTTGCCAATTTGTATACATTTGGAATTGCAATAAAATTAGTTTGTTTTTACAGCTTTTTCATTGTGAATTGATTGTTATAACACATTAAACACCATCATTAGTGTGTTGTCCACTGGGTTGCACTTCAATCCGGATCAGTCCTAGCTATCAAAAATTTGCTCATGGCCTTTCCTTGACCATTTACGTGTGGGTAGTATGGGCTCAAGAAAATGGAAAATGCAAAACTCCAAAGTCATCAACTTGATCACATGGTTGATGGAATGCCTTCCTCTATCGACTGTGATCTATATCGGGATCCCGAATCTCATGACCACTTATAGATGATAGTCGCTATACTTAGGACACTATTGTCAAGAAATGCTCTCACTTTTGTGCACTTAGTTAAGTATTCCGTGAACACCACAATTTACTTGCAACAACAAACTTTACTTACTTTTAGAGGCCCAATGAAATCTAGGGTCTATCTTTCAAAAAGTTCTTGAGGCTGCAATGGCCATAGGGGTATAAAGTCTCTTTTTAATGGTTTCCAAGTACAATGGCAAGTGTCACATCCCATTACCCATTCCTTTGCATCATGGTGCCAAGTACCTTCCTTACAATTCAAAACCTATAAGCCATCTTGCAATTCAAAAATTATAAATCGCAGCAACAAAAGGCAATCATGAAGGCATAAGTAGAAAATAACAAGATTATAATAGGAAAAACATTTGAGACTCATTGTGGATTCATAGGTTGCATAGTGTTTGGTCAATCAAAGTGGCTTATAAATTAAAGGTGTTTTGCATGGCTTTTCATTTACTAGGGGCTTCCTACTAAAGCTCCAATTTCAAAGAGTGGCTTTACAAATGGTTTTTGCCCCTTTTGTGCTAAACTAGAAACTGTGAAACACCTCATGTGGGAATGCCCCATTGCTAAAACTTGTTGGCAAGACATGCAGATTAGGTTGACAATTTTTTTCAGCGTACTCTTCGATGGAAGTTGGCCTTACTTCAGGACTCAACTTTGATGATCCGAAAACCCTTTGTAAGTCTATGGCAATGTAAATGTGTATATACTGTCCACCATCTTCATCCTTTGGAAACTCAGATGCAGGTACCTTTTCAAAGAAGAAGAGAGCACATTGCAGAATTTTAAACAAGCTTGGCAAGGTGAAGTTAGAATGCAATTGCTTGTGAAAGGACATCTTCTGCTTAAACAAGCTAGGCAATTTGATCCCTCTGACCATTCTGATTTAGCTGCTCTTCTCTTTAGTTTAAGAAAAGTGCAATCCCTTTTGTATTTATCTTGTACTTTTGCTGATTCTTTGTACAGGCCCTTGTTGTAAATATTTCTTGTTAATATATGAAGCATATATTCAAAATTAAAAAATTAAATGAGACTTGAACCTGTTCATGGATCAAATCAAATATTCTTTACACACGTTTACGAAAAATAAGAGAAATTTAGAACATTTTTCTATAAACAAACAGAAAGTATCAAGTTACTTAATCAAACATAGGCATTGCGGGGACATGTCACAGGCAGTGATAAATTGAGAGATTCTGATGTGCTTTCTGACGATGACAAAACTTCTTCCAATATCAGTTTTGAATGACTTCATATTCGATGTCTGTCTAAAATAGCTTTTTATGACATTTTCCACAGAATAATGAAAGCATCCTTTATAATAAGAGTATTGATGGCTGGAATTTTCAAACAAACATAGGCACCTCACATTATCAATCTTTTAATGGTTACTATGAGCAATGAGAGCTAACTTCCTTTAAAAATATTTCAATAGGGCCCTGGTCAATTAACAAATTCAATGGAGAGTTTCAAGCTGTTCGCTAGTCCAATTCCAGCTACAGATTGGCCACCTGAATGACATCAGGGAAAAAATGGACAGGGTCTGGTGAAAGTTGTAGACAACTTTGGCAGAACAGACATGTTCTGAGCCTCGTAACTAAAGTTGAAGGAAGATCATCCTTTGCAGTACAGCCCCTTGAGGTATGTTTCTTGAAGCTTCCAACAAAATATGAAAAAATAAAAAGCTTAAAAAACAATTCCTGGATTCTCAAAACTATTAGGCGTTAAGAGTAGAAGACTTACCATGTGTGTTGAAAAATAACACTGAAAAACTGTACTGAAATATTCAAACAGCTTTATCCAGTGTAATAAAGAGTGACATGCCAAGTTTATAGAATTAAAAATCAAGGGCAAACAAATTACTTGATAAGACGAACAATTTCATCTGCTCATGTCTGGCAGAAAACATCATCAGGTAAAAGCTTATCTTAATAACAATCATATATAATGAGTCAATATTATAGATAAAATAAGGTATTTTCCAGTGAATGGAAAGGTGTTCAACAATTCATATGGATTAAATCTTTCAAAGTGAAACTTTTGGTTGGAGCAGCAATATTAATTACTGATCAGTGGTCTCTTTCAATTTCAAGAGTAAAAAGTGCAAAGACAAATTCATACATCTCAATAGAAATAAGAGATGCTTTAGAGATTAAACACGATCATAAACCTGCGTATTGATGCAGTCCTACAAACCTGGAGATGATCATATTCATGCTGGAAAATCCTTGCTTGGAACTCTTTCAATTTCAACATGAATTTCTTCCCAGTAATGTCCCGAGCTTCAATCTTTACAGATAAAGGTCTCTGTAAATGAAGTTGAAAAATCAGAATTGACTGACATAAGCAACAATTGTGTTTCCTAAAAGTCAAAATCTGGAAAGAAACATCGCCTAAGCAGAGGGAGAATGGGAATTCACTGCAGAATTAGTGTAATGTGTTATCGCTTGGTAATGTACTAATTAACAGAATATCAATACACAAATAAACCACTGTTTAACAAGACTCTGATTAGCTAAATAAGCCACTATTATCATTCACTAGTCAAAATCGAATAACCATGTAACTTGAAACACTCTCAAAATTCCTTATTCAATGATTTTCAGTCAAGCACAAAGTATACAAGTTGTACAGGGATCTACAGAGATTGCAGATAGTTATGAGGTGGATCCAGATCCTTTAGAGTCAAACATAGCAGAAGTAGGTTGCCGGGAAACAGAGAACAGTTTTGTCAGTGACGAAACTGCCAAATGCAGCAATGTGGCAATTACACTTGTGTCATGGAGGTTACATTTGTGTTGAGGCAGTTTTCCCATGACATATGCAGTGGTTCTTCCCAAGTCAAACAAACGGCAGTATAATGGATGCAGACAGTCTCTTTTTCAATTCTTTGGCTTTTGGGCTTCTTGATCAGAGCCCATATTGTTGTAATGGTATATATACAACCTCAAGGGTCATTGTAAATCAGTCTTTTCAGTCATTTTTTCTTGGCTGAGTTTCAAAGGGAGTTGAGAGCAATGGGAGAGCGGTCCATTTGAAGCAAGTTGCAGAGCTATTGCAAGTGTTAGGATACTGTTGTTGATTGGTGTCCTTGAAGACCTCAAGAAGATAGTTGTAACATCCCACTTTTTGTGATCATGTCATCTTTCTATAACAATCAAGTTGTGTAATTAACAACTCTGTCACATCAAGTCCCACGGTAATTTGGGCTTGGTGAACACAAAACATGATTTTTTGTCACTGCTTGGAAAGTTGGAATATTTTAAAAATACTCATTAATTATCCTACAACGTAAATTTTTTGAAAGACCATTAATGTTAAATGATGTGTCAAATTTATGAATTGTGTGAATTATGGCATGAGAAATTATAGAAATGTTGTAGCTAATATTTTTATTTTCCGTTTATAGAATTCAGTAAACTAATGATTTTATTGCACGTACTACTAATTCCTTGTGGTTCTGTTTTTGTGTTGTATTGCACATGAGGTAACTCAAGAGACCATAAAGTGGAACGAATGATGGCATTGATGACAAAGTTGACCAGAGAACATCACCGAAAGAGAGGAATCATATGCCTGCATACAAATCAAGGGTTTGTATTTGTGTGTATGTTTTCTTGTATTTTTCCATAATGATTGTTTTTCCAACTTTGTAATGTCTGACCAATAATTTGATTAATTGATTATAACTCTAGGCACTCATGGTGAATAAATAGTTGATATAATTTGGAAATTAAAAAATAAAAAATTAGAAATAAGAAATTAGAAGAAAAGAAATAGAAAAAGGAAAGAAAATGGGAGCAAACAAGGAAAGAAATAGAAAAGAGGAGAAAATAGAGGAAAGGGCTTGGCAAACTCCAGATTAGCCATTTGATAACCTAGACAGATGGCAAGAGAAAAGAAAAGATAAAAGAGAAGGGGGCGAACAATTTGGAGAATACCATGAAATGTTTAACTCTGTTGAAAATTGGTTAGGAGCTGTTGGGCAAGAGGAAGAAGAGAAGGAAAGAAAACAAAGGAAGGAGGAGGAAGATTTGCTCCATCGCCACTCAAACATGTATGTCTTCTTCAATCCTTTTGTTTGTTCTTACTAAATCAAATATTTGGATGAGTTTTGTGAATTTTTGAATTAATTTGATGAGAAAATTAGGGCTTGATTGTGTATGTGCCTATGGGTAAAATTCTAGAAATTTCTTTAGGGTTTTGGCCATGGATCCATACCCAAATCAATCACTAACTCATGGGAAGTGTTTAAACCAACAATGTTAGGGTTTTATGACTGTATAACACTCTTCAAATGATCAAAATGAATTGCCTCCGTGCATAATGGGCTCCATTTTGGTTAATGTTGATTTGTGTCTGATTTGGGAATAAACAATGGCAAGATTGTGAGTTGTTTTTGTATGTTTATTTGGGTGATATGATGAAAGGAGGGTCATGGCTGTGTATGATTGTATTTTTATCTTTCTTGGATTGTCACAACATTGAAATATGATGCCAAACTGCCACGGAACATTTTCGCTGGTGGGTACAAACTTTGATACTTATTTTGGTGTGCCATAGGTTAGACTTGCACACTTTATATAGTCTCTTTCAAGATTTTCAGGTGTCTCTTTTATATTTTGTTTTGTCTCAGCCATAAGATCATGTGGGTAGAGCCGTCCCATGCCCATAAACTCGGATTTTAGGGCTAGGTGTCTAAAAACCAAATAGCACCTAGTGGGCATGCCCAAATGACTCTACGATTGCACTATGTAACAATAGAAAGCTAGTTTTGTCTTCTCTTGTGTGTATCATAATTTATATGCATTTCTAGCCCTAGACTTGAACTAGAGCAGTCAAGTGAGCTAAGTTCGACTACAAACATGCTGCTAATTTTGGAAGTTTTAGGGAGAGTTGGTATCCTGAAGTTGCAGTGCTTTAAATGGGCTTGTTTAGTGTTTAAATATCATTGCTAAGCAAGTATGTTAATCTAAAATATGCCCACTGTCAGCATAACTCAGACTTCAGACCTTATGACTGTATGTACTCTATAGTTTTACCATAATATGTTGATACTTGCTGTTAGAACAGAACAAATATGGGCATGATTTGCTTTTCAGGGACGAGGGATTAGCTAGTATGTGTTAATCTAGCAAGGGAAAACTTGTGGATACATTTCCCAAAACTTATGGTTTTTTGGGGGATCATAATTGCAAGTCTATAACAGGAAATAACAAAGAATATCAGTCATCTCTTCTGAAAATCATATCTCAGTCATAACCCAATTTGACCAAGTGAGCAGTCACATCCTCTAGCTTCACCTGATCTTGTTTTTTTGTGTTTGTTTTGTGTGTAGAATTTGAACCGTGTTTTTATTTCTGCGTATCAGGTGTATGGCAGTCCTATGACTATTTTAGTCAACTTGGAACAGAAAACTTGTAATTTTGCTGTAATTTTATATTTGGGTTCAAGATGACTCTTTTTCCCCCAAACCAAGTAGCTGTCGAGTAAAGACACAAAGTTCAAAATTGTACCTGGCTATTAGGCGATGTTTGGTAGCGGTATATTGACTTCTTAATTACTGTTTTTTGACTGATTTAAGCCTGTATTTTTGCTAAATTACATTTTTGTTAGACTTTTGGCTTGTTCTCAAATCCTAAACCGCAAGCAATAATCTTGTAAACACACTAATGTTTTATTTGTGATATCAAGAGATCAGTGGCCATGGTTGTATGGACCAAAAGAGGTTCATGACCTACTATGCTAGATCTTGTGCGACATTTGGAATATACCTATATGATCACAGCTCATGGAATAGACCCCGATATCCGAAGGAGAACTTCACACAATACCAATTAAAGTAATAGCATTTCACAAAAACATAAGAAAGTAAGTAAATAGAGAGGAATGAGTGTATGATGTGATTTTGACTCCGTAAATGTGTATTATGCTTTCAATTTGTGAGAAGTATGATTTGGTTGCAAACATAATGTGAAAATTGGTTATTCAAATTTCATTATATATTTTTACTATTGATTTACAAAATTGTTCAAGAAAAATTAGCCTTGGGAAACGTGCTTTTAGCCTTAAGACCTCTTGATCACTAGATCCTGTAACCTGATATCCATAACAAGTCTAATTAAACATTTGCTTATGTGGTAAACACGCTTTTGGTCTCAAAACAAGAATATGGGTATATTTTGGAAAAGCTTTGTTTTTCTCAAACCTAAAAATATATGATGTAGATCCCATCTTGTGGTATTCAGACTAAAGCTAAATTGTCTAAGCAAAAAAACAACCTATGTTTATCCTATATAATCCTTCAAATTAGAATAATATAGTGTTTGCTAAATAAGTAGGTTTGCACTTCTGTGTAAGCAACCGTATAGCAAACCTAGGTCTAGTGTTTAAGTCCTTGGCATGATCGTAATCTATCTGAGAATACTGTATGAAGGACTGAGCAAGGCCACCGAGAGTATAGCCTAGGTTTGATGACCTATAACCGGTAGGACCCTTCTATCTCCTAAGTGATAACCGAGAAATAAGGCCTATAACCCAATTTCTGTTAGATATGCATATTTGTTATTCCCATAGTGTCATAAATCCAAGGAATGTGTGCAAGTGACTGGTTGTGAGATGCCTAAACAGCAATGTGAAAGCCAACTTGATGGATGTCAAAGAATGCAGTGGAGTTAGACTACTGATATTGGTTTTGTACATTGTCAAAGGGGTTGGAAAATGTAACATGAAAATACACCTCAAGACTGTAACTAGGATCCTAGATAGAATGTAGAGTAATACTACATGAAACTGATCCTCTGTATGGGTAGACCATTCAATTTACATGTTAAGGGTAAATGTGCAAGACCTTGAGGTTAAGTGTTATATCTTGTCATTTTAATAATGCGTTTACACATTAATAAGGACTTGGCTAGTTGCTTGTATGGGAAGTGTACCAACTCACGGGATATCTAGTAACCCTCAATTTAACAACCACAACATGTCTGAAACTATCCCCAAAAGAAGAAGTGAAACCAAAAATGTCCAAAGTGTTGAGAAAGAAAGTAAATGCCTTGTGAGTATTAGTTTATGAAAAACGTGAATGCTCAAAGGAAAGATGGTTATTACTACAACCATATTGTAATTAAAGTAGAGACATCACTAAGCAAAGATGTTGGTTGTATTTAAAGCTACTTTGTAGATTGCTCGTATGTGTTAAAGATAATAATGAATCATGTGTTTGTTTGATGTACTCTTGATATATCTGTCGCATAGAAATCATCAAATTAAAGTGTTTGTTTTATGTCTCTTACTATTCTTGTATTTTTTTATATTTGAATGATTGATTTACTAAGGCAAGGAGAAATGATTTCTTCGGAATTTAAGAATCCTGATGTTCGATGGTCATTGTCGAGGTGGGGCAGGTAAGATCAGGTGCTTCTCGCCATGGTTGGGTCTTTGGTCTTCAGTACCATTACACTCATTAAGGGAACATGCCACTTATTCTATCACACCAACTTGTAGAATCGAGTTATATATTACTTTCCCTCTATTATGCTCTTTCTAAGATGTCACTCCTACAGGAAATTGTTCTATTAAAATGAGGCATCCGGCTTGTGTGTGGAAGATACAATGTAATTTAAATTAATATTAAATATGTAAGTTATGTGGTTAATACGCTATCTATATGATTGTGAATGATAAATGTAATTTGAATGCTTCAAGTTTATGATGGCATTCCTTTAATATAAGTAATGTGTCTGTTTTAATTCTCAGTTTAAAAAAAATATTAGCCTGTAAATATTGAATATAAGAGAGAGGGTCAGCTTGTATATTGGCATTGGAGATGGTGGCAAGAGATGGCAAGGCCTTACTCTTTTGGAATTTTCCCACAGTGGGTTTCTCCGGAGTGATCTCTTGTGCTGTACTATGTTTTATGTGTTTTTTTCAATGCAAGTTTGTTTCAGTTTACGGATACAATAAACTACCTTAGTTCCAATACTTAAAACAACTCATTTCTAAGCACAGTTCTGAATTTTTCTTAAGCCAAACATAAAGGAACAATCATAAAATCAATTATGTAGTTATTTGGAAGATAAAGATTCATATTGATGAACTAGTTGTGGAATATCTATAGTAATTACAGATCAGATCTGTTGTGTTCCTCAATTTCTGTGGTTATTCTTATGGGGTGACCAGATTTGCAGATTGGCACTCCTTACTACAGGGGAAGGTGATATGGTTCCCATGCTAGCACCATGAAGTGGGATAGAGAGGAGAGAAGGATGGATAGTGAAGAAGAGAGAGTGCTTCAAGACGATGAAGCAAGATTCATTAAGTTGGAAGAATATGTGGCAATGATTTCTCAATTCGTTAGGAAGTTTGATCAATTGAAAAATATTACGGTGGCTCTCACAAGAAAGCTAGGAGTTTCCATGGAGGGCCTAAATCAACCTAGGATCCAAGCAAAAAATAGACCCAAACACACGAAGAGCAGCAGCCCCATACCAACCTAGCACCTCCAACACAATCTCTTCAAAGCAGAAGCCAAGTTTGAAATCTTGCCATATGAAGGTGAAGTAAATCCTTGGAAACATAACCATTAGTTGGCTCAGCTTGAGGCATATTTCAGTTCCCATAATATTAGCGAAGAACAACAAATTACTTTTGCAAGATTGATATTCGCAAGTCATGCACATACTTGGTTTGAGAGTTATGTTTATTCTTTGGCTTTAAGAAACTGTCACCTATTACACAATGGGATGAATTCAAGACGCTGATTAAGAAACAGTTCTTATCCTATTTTTTTATTAGTCTATTAATTGGCAATATTTCATGGAATGACGAGGCCAAAGGGTAAAGAAATATTCATGTGAATCCAAAAGAAAGTTGTAATAGAAATTTGGGATTGTATACGCCTCTATGGGTTCCTTCTAGACCAAGGGAAAGAATCTCCATGAATTTTGTAAGGTGGTTGCCTATGTCAAATGAAGGGCACGATTAATTTGTTAATAAAGACTGATTTGGCAAGATGTGCATTCTCATTCCATGCAAAACAACTCATAAGGGAAATGATGCAGCTAAGTTATTTTTCGCCAATGTTTGGGTTCACTTTTGTGTGCTTAGCTCTATCATTTCAGAAAATGATACATAGTTCATAGGTATTTTTTGAACCATAATGTGGGAGAAGATGGATACAAGGCTCAATAGGTCAACTATGTTTCATCCACAAACGGATCATCAAGCCTAGGTAGTCAATAGAACACTTTTCCAGAACTTGAGGGGGTATAATAGGAAGTATCCTATGACTTAGGATGAAAATTTTGGCATATATCTGGCATTCTTATGATATGACAATTCATTCCTCTAACAATAGATCTCCATTTGAAACATCTTTTGGTTACTCACCTCCTAGTCCATTTTGATGTAGTGATGGGATAGCCGAAATGGAAACAAGAAAGGGTGGATTCATAAATCCACAAAGTTGAAATGGTCATTGAGAAGATAAGGCAAATACACTTTCAAATGCAATAGAGGTTGAAGGAGTCTCAAGCTAAGTACAAAGCAAGACACAATCAGCATAGTGTTGAGCACGAGTTCCATATTGGGGACAAGGTATGATTGTACTCGAACAAAGAAAGACTCCAAGGTAAAGCAGACAAACTAAAACCAATTAGGTATGGTCCATTTGCAATTCTTGAAGTGGGAAGAAATGCATTTAGATTAGACCCACCTCCATAAATGAAGTTATATTCAGTTATAAAAGTGAAAAAGTTTATGTCTCTTTGAGCATTCCATGCTAGATGATGTTGGTCTTTTATTGTCTTCCATTGAAGACCTTGCTCCTAAAATTCAATAAGTGTTGGACAAGGATGTTATTTTACAGAAGAAGGTGAGAACAACAAAAGAAGGGGAAGAGAAAAGTTGGCAAATAGGATTGAAATAACAATTGCCAAAGTAAAGCCAACTGGTATTTAAAGGTGGGGTTATTGTTTCCTCGTCTATTGATTTTGTAAGATTCCAGGAACTAAAATCCTCCTAATTGAAGAGATGTGATTTGTATTGGATCACGAAAATCTAGTAAAATCAGCTAAGCCACTATTCCCATTCACTTGTTCAAACCAAGTACGTAACTTGAACCACTCTCAAACATTTCTAAGTCAATAATTTTCAGTCAAGAACAAAGTATACAAGTTGTATAGGATCTAAAGATATTGCAGATGTGCTGAGGTGATCTGATCACCTTGGAACCAAACACAGCTGAAGTAGGTTCCTGAGAAACATTGTAGACACAAAGAACAGTTTTGCAAGTGAAGAAATCACTGGATGCAGCAAGGTGGTGGTTACACTTGTGACATGGTGGTTTCAAAACCACCATGGCAATTACGCTTGTGTCATGGCAGTTACACTTGTGTCATGGCATTTTGCTTGTGTTATGGCGGTTTTTCCCTAACATACGTGGTGGTTTTCATTGAGTGAAATGAAAAGGCAGGATAATGCTTGCAGATTGTGGCTCTTACAGTTCATTCGATTTTTTGCCTCTTAATGCGATCCTATCTTGATGTACTGGTATATATACACCCTCAGGGGTCACTGTAAATCAATCTTTTCAGCTAGTTCTTCTTGGTTGTGTCATAGGGAGTTGAGTTCTGTAGGAGAGTATGCATTTAAGCATGTTGCAAAGCAATTGCAAGTGTTTGGATATTGTGTTGTGCAGATTTTATCTGAAACTAAACTCTAATCCTTCCCATTCATTCCAAACTCAAATACATGAAGGTAAAATAAGGACTTATGAAAGATAAGATTCTGCCATTTAAGTGTCCAACCCAGAGTCCTTGGTCAGTAAAAAAATTTTAACTACCCCAATAGCAAATACCACAAAAACTACTAAATACACCGTCTGCATATGTTCAAGAGGACTACTCACACATATATGGCCTATGAAATATACTTTAGAAATTGCAAAAAAAAAAAAAAAAGCACTCAAAACTGGACTCAACCCACCCTCCAACTTAATGTCACATGTCTCTTTGTGACAGTAACCTAGAAAACATAAAGCACTTGATCTAGATTGAGGATTCAATCTGGAGGACAACTTGCCAATTGTTAGGAATTAGTGCATTATAAGAAAGCAAACTCTTCTCTATTGAATTGTAACAGATTTGCAAGAGTAGAAAACAAAGATTTTTGGCAACTTAATAAGAGAGATTTTAAAAAAAACAATCTCTTTGGAAGAGATCTCTGCTATCCACTTCACATTACAATAGACAAACCCTTGTCGTATAGCTAAACAAAACTAACAATAGTAAACTCCTTTAAAGTTTAACTGTTTAACAAAGATAATAATATCCACTCAACATGCATAGACATGCCAATAGGAGTCTTACTTAAAGTTAAACAATGCTAATAATAGTCATTCAACATGTATATGCATGCAAATAGGACAACTCGAAAATAAGAATTGCTAATAATAGCCATCCGGAGAGGGTTATCTTAATGTATCATTTTTGTCTATGGTCCGATTTTAAAACCATTTGCATTTCCCGATATCGTGACTCGTGATCTAGAATCCCACCTAGCTTGAGACAAATTGTGAGGATGCTCCAAGCTCCAAAAGGTTCTAAAGGCCTCCAAAACTGCCACTTACATTGTCCTGAAAATTTACCTTGCTGTTATGCAGTGGTCCAGAGTCGTTGCTTGGATAATTAGTTTCCCCTTGAGAAGAAATGGGCCTTATCGTGCCTAGGTTTTTAACCAAATGTGGAAATTTCTGCTGAATTTTGCTCCAGGTTAATCACTTTCCTTGGTGAGAAAATTTCTTTGCCTTGATCACTCAATGTAGAGGAATCTTTTCATTTTGGACATATTTTACCACTGCAACTATGACCTGATCCACAATGGTGTTGAACAGTCAGGATTTAACTTTGTGACCTGCAACTATTCAGCAATATCGAATGCGTCTAAGAGAGATGAAAGGAATGTCCAAAGCAGTTCTACATTGAACAATGGATGCAACCCAAGATAGGGTAGCAGGTTTAGCTCAAAGGCGTCAATGCCCACTTGCTTGATGATTGTGTAGGGCTTGTATCGGAGAGGTTTGAGTTTCTTATTTGGTCCTTTCAAACTTTATTGCTGTATATGGAGCCATACTTTATCACCAACCTCGAACTGGTGTGTTGCTCATGACATTGCTTGTACTTTTGGCTGGTTTTATGTAGAATTTCATGCATATGTTGTTGGATTTTCTAGATTCATTCAACAAACCTAGTGACCTTGTCGAATTATTTTTGTATGTGTGGGGACTCTTCCTCCAATGCAAAAGATAATGCCACATCAATGGAGGACAACAGTTAAAACCCAAAACAAACCTCAAAATGATTGTCTTGTGGAGCCATGAAGGGCTCGATTATAGCTGTATTGGATGTATGGTAAACAACCATCCTATGTCCCTGAATGTTTTAAGTTATATATCTGAAATAGATGTACACTCATATGCTTAGCCACTTTTGTTTTCCTATTTTTGTGTGGATGAAAAGAGGTGGACTTCGTGACCATTTTTGTCCATCATGGACCATTGTGTTGACCAGAACGTGCTAAGAATCCTACTATCCTGTCTGACACAGTGATCTATTGTAAAGCTAAAGTGGACCTGCACATGCTCGAAGTATAGCCCTCTAGCGTCTTCAGATTTTATGCCCTTTGTACATGGCACCAACATTGCCATCTTAGAAAGCCTGTCAACCACAATGAAGATACAGTCATGACTACACCTAGTCATGGGCAACCCTGACATGAAATGCATGGAGAATGACTCCCAAGGTCAATCAGGAATTGGTAGAGGCATGTAAAAGCCCTACTTGTCGGTCAGTTTTGTTATTGCACATGTTGTGCATGGTCTAATATACCTACTGACATCATGATGAATCTTTGGCCAATAGAAGCATTTCTAGAGCACTGTTGCTGGCTTTTCCACCCTGAAGTGTCCTACAACTATGCCTAGTCATGAGCAACCTTGACATGAAATCCATAGAGACAGACTCCCAAGGTCGATCGGGAATTGGTAAATGCTTGTGAAGTCCATGTTTCTTGTAGGTTGGTTTCACTTTTGCACATGTCATGCATGGTCTACTGCAACTGTTGACATCATGACAAAGCTTCAACCAAAAGAAGCATTTTTGGAGGACTGCCATTGTCATTTCCTCCTCAAAGTGTCTTGCAACTTGATTGTAGTGTGCCTCCTCAATCATATTTTGTCAAAGCACAAAGCTGTCCCAATTGACATAGAAGCCCTTCCTGTAAATGGTGGCCTAAATCTGGTTATCCTATAGTCACTACCATACAACATGGACTATTTAGAAATCCCATGTCCAGATGAATCAAGGATTGTTGTTAGCATTGTGATAGGAGGGCGGCATAAGCAATCAGCAGCCTAATTGGAACTACCTTTCTTGTGCTGAATATAAAGGTGAAATTGTTCCCGTAGTTAGTGCTTGATATATGGTGGAAAACATAGGGTCACTACCATACAACATGGACAATTTAGAAGTCTCATGGCCACACTAATCAAGGATTGTTTTTAGCATTGTGATAGGAAGGCAGCATAAGCAGTCAACAACCTAATTGGAATTACCTTTCTTGTGCTTGATATTAAGGTGAAATTGTTGACTGCATGTAGATCACTTCTAATGGTGATTATTATAAAACTTGCCTTGGCTCTACATGAATTGCAAAGGATTTTGATTTATATAGATGATGGTTTCCATTCCCAAAAGGTAATGCTTCCATTGTTTGCACACCTAGAATGGCATCGAGTTCTTTGTTGTATGTAGGATGCCTGCATACAGTATTTGTGAATGTTTCACTGTGGAAGGCAATTAGATGGCTACGTTGGGTGAGGACTCCACCAAGTGCATATTTTGAAGCGTCAACTTCTATCTCAAAGATTTGATACAGATATGAAAAAACAAGGACTAGTGTTAAGAAAAGCCGCCTTTTTAACTCCCCAAAAGGTTGTTGCTGTGCTTTGTTCCACACAAACTTGGCCTTTGCGCCCCATTTGGTTGCATGGTTCAAAGACCGTGCAAGATGAGAGAATCTAAGTATGAATTGACAGTGAAAATTGGCAAGTCCAAGAAGCTTATGATTTCTTTAAATTTTGTTGGAGTTCGCCATTCTCTAGTGATTTGGATCTTCTACGGGATAACATGTACATCATCCTTGTTTACAATGTATCCTAGATATTGTACACTCTGCAAAGCAAAAGAACAATTATCCATGTTGGCATATAACTTATGGTTGCGTTGGGGGTCAAGAACTTGTTGAGCCTATTGCAGGCGCTCCTGTGTTATACTGAAAATAAAGATGTCATCCAAGTGAACAACCACAAAGGCTCAATGAATGGTCATAAGACATCATTCATCATCCGAACAAATGTTGCAGGTGCATTAGTCAAGTCGAAGGGCATAATTAACCAATCAAATAGACCTCCTATGGACTTAAACGTCGTCTTATAGACATCAAATAGATCAATGGGTGCTTAATGGTACCCTGACTTTACATCAATATTTGTTCTCCCTTGAGCTAGTCTAAGAGTTTATCAACGTGTGGGAGTGGATATCTGTTGGCTAGATTTTCTGCATAGCATCAAACCTAGGCAGTCATGAGATAAATCTCCCTCATTTAACCGGTGAGGCTTCCGTGTCAGATTTGTCAATAAAAATGTGTTTCTATCTATCAGGGGTTTTACTTTAACAACTTAGTTCATGAACCATAACTAAGAAGTTTTGCAGCAAGTAAGCAGCTGTTTAAGAAAGGAAATTTACAGAAGAAGGAAGTAAAGGAATTACAGAAAAGAAATGAGGAAGATGTGCATCCCAACTAGTAGATTGCAGAGCTAATTGCATGCACATAGAAGAAACTCAAATAGATTTGAACACACAGAATTATAAAGCAAAGGCAGCTCTAGATCCAGATCTAAAATAACACAAAGTCTATTAAGAGATCTAAGATTTAGAAGCAAGAAACAAAATACACCGTGACACAAAGTTCTCCGGAAACCTGCTTCTTTGTATTCCTTTGCAACAAGTGGCTCTCAGGGGTTCAGCACAAAGTCTAGAACACAAGATTGCTTCTTACAAATTCTGATCGATGATTAACCCATAGGTTCTTCTCCTACTTATAGAATGTAGGAGGGAAAGTACAAATAGAAGACTCAAACTGAACTAAAGTATGAACAACAAGTAAAGATGACATTTGGCAATCATCCTCAACTAACTTCTTCCTAAGTGACACATGTATCACTTAACTAATAGAAAGGTTCCACATGACTTCAAGTAATGGTTGCAAAACCAATAACTTAGAAGTTTACAATTTCATCCGAGAACATAGAAAGTAGAAGAAGAAAGAAATAGAAGAAGTCATGCCAGCTGTAACATCTACATCTTCTTCTTGTTCTGATATCTGATATACTTGTCGAACATATAATTCAGCATCTTTCCATCTGTTTTAGCTACTGCTTCCTTTTCTGTCCTGAATTGCAGCAATCCTTCATTCAACACTTTGCTGCATGCTTCCACTTCTTCCAAACTTGGCCCAAATCTCGCAATGTCTGCCTGCAGTGTCACCAGCCTACTGATAGAGTTCATCGTGAAAGGCTTGGTGGCTTTATCAATCCTCTTTTGCACCATCAGAAGAGAACCCTCCAGGGAATCATGCACCTCGTTAGAAACAATCCGCACGTATGAAGTAATACCTCCATCCACTCTTTCCTCAGTGAAAGAAATAATACTGTCCAGCAAATCTGATGTTCTACTCTCAAGCGCCTGCATCCTCTTCAGCAAAACTCTGCAGATCTCCAAACGGAAAGATACTGCAAATTCTAGCTGCTTCCCCTTCTCAACTGATCCATCCGGCACAATTTGCTCTGCAATCAATACATCTCCCGGCAGCTTGTTGATCTCGGCCAAAACACTCAGGTTACTCTCTGCAACTGTATTTATTCCTTTTATGCTTTCTATCAGTTGCTTTAGTTGATTTTCTGCATCGTTCATAACCTTTAGGCGGGCTGGCACTTCCCCAAGTTGCACAGAAGCTTGACGAATAATCAGATCCTTCCATTCGTCAATAGCCTTTACTTGATTGCTTGCATCTTCCATTTCCTGCATAAGATGATCACTCACCTGCGCTGAAATGGGCTGAACGGAAGATTTAGCAACCTTGGCTATGATCTCACATAATTGAGATATTTGCTTCTGTAGCTCTTCTTTCTCCGCCTTTTCACTATCAAGCCTAAGGAACAAAGTATCCAGCAACATCTGCGTGTCCTGCTTCAATCCTTCAGTAGTAGCTTGACCGAGTGGTATTTTGGTCACTGTCACATCTTCTGCCGTGAGTTCCTCTTCTACCTTTCCTTCCGCCGGGATTGATATCTCAGCAAACTTCTCTCCCGAATCCTCGATGATCAACCTAGAAGTTGTTTTAGCAACTTTAGGCCTTCTGTCTCTTTTGCTCAGATCCTGAAGTAGCTGCAAGTCATGTTCCTCTAAGTTCATCTCTATTCTTGCTTCCGGAACCAACTGCAAAGCTAACCATTCTGAGAAATTACTTCTCGGAGAATGAGAAGTTGCTGAGTGCGCTACTATTTCCCGCTCTGCATCCTCTCCATCAGAAAGTGCTACAGTATCATGGCTGCCATCCTCTGAAACATCCAAGGACAAAGCTCTTTCGAACTCCGTCATCTGCAGCTTCAACATCTCTGGAACGGGTGCTGAACGAAGTGGCTGCGGAGAGAAGATGAACGTTGCTGGTTTTAATGAAGGCATGGAAACATCCTGCTGCTGTGGTGCAATAGTTGGTGATCCACTAGGTACTGGAGAAGTCGGAGTCAAAGCTATGGTCGTAGAAGTGGTCTTCTCTTTCTCTTGAGATCTTCTGCGTACTTTCAACTTCTCGGACCTTCTGCTGCTCTCTCCTTCATGCTTTCGCTTGAGGGAATCTCCTGCGCCGAAGTTGCCCGTGATTTGATTCATCAATACTTCATCAAGGCAGTATCCCCTCGTTAGCAGCCAGCTCGAAGTACTCACCAACACAGCTCCAGATCTTTCTTCTATTGTGCTGCAGCCGCCATTGCTATCCTGTAGTAGAGCTTTATCTCCTCCCATTTGATGGTAAGTGTCAAGTACCACGTTCCCATCATCTTTAAGATCCGCAAGTATCCGCGCTAGTCCAAAGTCAAATACTTGCTTTGCCGACAGCCTGCTGAAATCTTTCTTTCTGACCTCGTACTCACTTCTGCACTTCATCCAGAAATCTTCTAACGAAGGCACATGTGCGTACTCCTGGGAGATTGTCTTCCTGGCTATTCCAAATGGATCAAAATTAAGCCGTGCAGGGAAGAACTCATGCTCATACTCGGACAACATTTGTGCTTCCATCCCTCGAGCTCTGTGAATGCTGATGCAACTGTAATATCCCACAGTGAGTGGGAAGTAGCCCGTAGACTTGTGCCGCTTCGACTGAAGGTCGTGTAACTCCACAAGTTGCCTGCTTAGCTCCATGGCAATCAATCTGTCACTTGGGTACCTTGGCATCTTTGTTGGTTCACCTGAAAAGCTCGTAACCCTGAGGTATGTGAAATCTGCAAACTGGATGAATACACTGCCAATCTTGGACACTGCTTCCCATGCTTCCTTGCTTACTCTGTGAGTCTTCAAGTCTTTGTCTAACCTGCAGATGAAATCGTAGAAGAAAAAATCGTTGATCACTTTGAAGTCCTTCTCGCACGCAGGTGCAGTAAGCTGTGGGTAGCACTCGAAAATGGGATCCTTGGAAAGAATACCACATCTATCCAGCTTGGAAAAGACACCCTGTGAAGCTGCAGCATATACCAAGTATGAAGTCATCTTGAAGCTGAAGGTACGCTTTACGTTCCGCAGTTGCTCACCGATGTTGCTGCTAATAATTTCCGACCAACTGATTATAGAATCAACCTTGTTGATTTCAATGGTCCTGATGAAAGCATACATCCATGTCCGGAAAGTGTAGGCATTCGCTTCACCATTCAACCTGCATAGCAATTTGACAATATCATCCGCCTCCTGCACCAAATTGGATCGTGGAAGAGTTCTCGGGAACCTGGAAGGGGATCTAGGCTTCTTCATGAACCGGCTATTCATGATACTCACACAGTCAGCTCTATGCTTTTCCCACCTACTGTCAGCATCCTGAATGCTAATAGAAGTCACCACCTTTCGTACTGGAATCTTCAAACAATAATCGAAGAATTCTGCATCCAAACGAATTATTGTCTTTCCCGCAACATCACGCACTGATCTGGATGAAGGATGATAAGATCTAGCACACTCCATCACAAACTCTGGCAATTGGGCTATACACGGGAAAGCTGCAGCTCAAATAATTCCGCTACTTTTGACCGCACGCATGAGTGAAGTCTTTCCAGCTCTGGATCTATCTATCAAATCAGAAAGAGGTTCTGGGCCTAGATCCGTGTCTCCTATGTCTGTAAGCTTAGAAGCAATGCATGAATCCATCGTGCTCTCTTTTTCATCTCCTTTTGCCATGGCTTTATCAATCTTTGTCTGAATAATTCTTTTTCTTCTAATTTGGCCTGCTTTCTTCAATACTGGTGCAGATCTGGACAATTCTTCAGATTCGGAGGATATTTGCAATGTATTGGACATTGATAAATGCTCCTTTTCTTTTATAAAGCACCTGTAATGAGTTCCTGCAATTTATTCAGACAAAAATGGCCACCAGAGCATGAATAGTGAATTTGAATTATAAAAATCTGCACTTTTCAAGCCTGCTGCCCCAAAAATTGGTGTTTAATTTGCACATAAAGAGAGCATGAATCCTTTCAATCAACACCTGAGCTCCTTTAACACCTGTGAAAACAATTGTGCAGATGAAGATGAACCTTCTCCAAAGCATGCGCCAAATCTGGAAGCTTTTAGCCTTTGTTAGCAATTTGTCTGTGCAAAATTCTTCCTCTAAAGGGGGCGCACTTTTTCTCCTTGCTGCAATTCTTTACCTGTGTGTTGAATAATAAATCCATATGGCTGCCCATGCTTATATAACCTTCACAATTCTATAATTAATAATTGCCCTAACAATTAAAGGCAATTAATTAATTAAAAATCATGCTTTTCTCTTTTAAAAATTGCATGTTTAAGGACAGCCATCCAATAAATTAAATTAATCCAATTTAATCCTTCACACAGCACTTAACTTTAGCCTCATAGTGTGCTTTGACCATAGCCACTGAAAATAGAAATTAATTTAATGATTTAATGTATTTAAAATCATTAAATAACTCCTAAATGGGGCGCACTTTTCCAAGGGGAGGGGCAGCCACTAAAATAAATTAAATTTAATTAATTTAATCCCTTTCTTTTATTTCTCCTTTTGACTTTTTGACCTCCTCTAGCTTGGGCGCACTTTTTCCAAGGAGAAAGATTATTAAAAATAATCAATTTAATCACTTTAATCCTTCACCAAAGGGGGCGCACTTTTTTGCACATGTAATTCTATTTTTAAGAATTTTCATCATAATGGGATTCTTTACCCTGCAAGGTAGGCACCACAATCCCATGATCCACTTAAGTGATTTGACTTTGACAATGGGATTCTTTACCCTGCAAGGTAGGCACTAAAATCCCATGATTTCACTTAAGTCACTTTCCTTTTATTATATCATGGGAATTTTCACCCTGCAAGGTAGGCAATAAATTCCCACCTGCCTGCGGCCTCTATTTTTCCCACTGCAGCTTAAGTGACTTTTATAACACGGGAAAAAGTACCCTGCCAGGCAGGTATATAATTCCCATCCTGCCTGCGGCTTATGTTTTTCCCATCGCAGCTTAAATCCTTTGTTTTCCAAAAATGCGCCCATCCCCGCAGGGGCTTTCCTGTGCACGACTTCGCTTTTTCCCAGTGATCCAGACCTCCGATGATGACTTCCTCCGGGCAAAATGTGCGTGTATGTTTTCCAGCTGCTCCAAGCCAAAAATCGGGCTTACCCGGCGAAGGAGTTGTTCCAGAGAAATTTCACAGAAAACAGAACGGGACACCACAAAAACACGAAAAATTGCCAAAAGTTACAAATAAAGCCCAAAACTTAAAATAAGTTAAAATCCTTCTGGTATACAGGAATAATAACATATTCGCTTATAACAGAGTTAAAACGGAGCGCAAATAGCCTCATACGGGGCTCAAAATAATTAAATACAAATTTCTCGCAGACAAATCCCGACGACAGAATAAAACAATTTTGGGCATCTGGGTATTTGGCGAAAAGGGCTAATATGGCTCTTTAGGATTATCTTGACGCAATACAGGAACTTTCAGGCAATAAAAACAACAAATGACCCACTATTTTAAAAGTACGAAATTTTTTCGAATTGGGTGGGTAGTCACAGATTTCGGGGTGAAATCTGAGTGACACCAATATCTATTCCTGACAGCAATCTTGTTAAAGGCCCTATAGTCAATACAAGCACCATGCCCCGTCTTTGTTATGGGCTAACATGATTGTGCTGCCACAATGTGACATGCTAGGCCAAAGATGGCCTTTCTGGACTAGATCCTTGATCTGTCACTTGACCCTTCATTTTCTAGCATTGAGCGCCAGCATACTAATCCACTTGGTAAGAGTGGCGTATGGATCATGTTGATAGGATGTGTCACCGACCAGTGTAGGGGCACACTAGTAGGTGTAGTGAAGCCATTTGTGTACTATGTTAAGACCTATTCTACCTGTTGTTGTATAGTCTGATTTTGTATACCGGGTGGTGTGGTTGTAATGGCTTAATGTGCTCGCTGGCCAAATAAACATTAGCACAAACCTTGTTGTGTGACCAATTGCACACCTACATTGTTTTCTTAGGAGGGTCCTCAAGGATCCTATAGGTTTTCTTCCCCGACATGATGATGACATTGCAGGTCTTAATAGATTCCATCTTGTTTCCACATGTATGGACGCCCAATCAAAACATCACAAACCTCTAGGAGTACCACATCACACAACACCTCATCATTGAATGGCTTGATTGCGTGTGGTAGAAGACATTATTGACTAACATGAATATATCTACATTAGCTCAGCCATCCGATGGAGTACAGTTGTGGGTAAGGTGTTGTTTTTAAACTTATCCCTCAAATACTTTTTGCAAAGATCAAATTCTTTTCACTTTCATTGTCCACAATGAAGTGCAAAGCTTTCCCTTGTACCCACATTTGTAAATGAAAGAGACCTTCCTCAAACAATGACGTTGCAACCTGCATTGTACAAAAGTGGAATAGGGGTTAGAATCCATAATTTGCTTCCCTGTTGAAATAAGTGCTTTTCCTCATCAATTGCTTGTATCGGATCAGATTCATGTGCCTCAGTGAAAAATGTCCTCTTGGAACGACATTCATCTATGGATCAAGTCGTGCTCTTGTGGTTCTCACACAATTTTCTAGTCTCTTTCTGCAAGGGTTTATTTATGGCATTGCTCAGAGAAAACCTTGAGACTGGAAACCTTGAGTTTTGCCTCTAATGTGAATCCTCTCTGGTCTGTTTCCTGTTTCCACACTTGGAGTTTCCTCTATCATTTGATTGTGCCAACTTTCTCGCAGTAAATTTCCATTTTTGTTTTAACTTTTCCTTGATCTTTAATGCATATATGGGTTAATCTCATCGTTTCAATGGTCAGAAATCCCATCTCTACTTCGATATATTGATGCAAACCAATTCTTTATTTGAGTAATCTTCTTTTTTGAATCCTTGAAGCAGGGTTTTGCTGATAGAGTATGGAAGGTGATCATGTAGTCTTGAACAGATTGGTCCTTCTATCATAGTAATTGTCATTGCATGTAGTTCTCAAAGGCATTTTCTGGACAATACTCATTTTGTAACATCAACAAAGTCACTCCAAGACGGATCTGTGATGATCTTAAATCCATCCTTTGCATCTTCCTTAGATTATTGAAGGTGAGCCTCCCACCATTGATGGGCTTGCGTTCACGTGGGGCTATTTCTCGAAACTTGAGAACGTTTTTACAGAAAAATATGACTCCAATTTTATGATCCGATTTTCAAGGGACCTGCTTCTTTTTTTGCCTTTAAACATCGGGATATCAAAGCCTACATGTACCTTAAAGGGTTTGGACCCTTAGAAGGGCTTCATTTCTAGATCTATTGGCATGCTTCTTGGTATTTATTGGAGAATTTGCACGAACTGGGTCGTCATTTCAGCCCTTTACTTGTCTACAGCCTCTTCTAGAAATACATTTACCATTGTTTATAGAGAAACTACGCTACCAAAAGAATTATAGATAATATTGGATACCACAAGTGTAGACAAGAATGACAGTCATAATAGCTTCTCATTAAAAAAAGGTGGCCGTAGAACTCGTTACATTTAGTGTAGTACAGGGAGGACCTGATACAAGCACCCTCACCCCTTCATGAAACAACTTTTCAATCTCAAGATGCAATGGTAATCAGTTGACACAACCACACTTAATTTGTTACAACCTAATGCTGACAAGAACAACATTAAATTCAATTATTTGTATATATTGTCTACATTAACCCCCCCCCCCCCATAAAAAAAACAAAAAAAAAAGGCATAGTAAAAATAGCTCATGGAGGCAACGAAGAAGAAGACATCAATAGAGGCACATAAGGATGAGCTAGAAGGGAACCAAAAGAGGTTGTTCATTCTGATTATATTTGTTGAAGTTCAACCTTGAGAGAAAACTCCTCAGTGGCACATTGTTGCAGCCATTTGGAAGTCGAAAGTTCCCGTTCTCGCAAACCTTTGACAAACAGTGCAGCTTCACACAACTTCCTTTTTTCCTAGTTGGTCTCCCACTCAGCTACCCGAAGCTTGTCATTGAGTTCCTTTACCACTTCCTCGTATTCAGCAACTTTGAGTACCTAATCCTGAGTGAGCTGATTTTGTTGAGTGAGCTGATTCTGTAAGTGGTTATGTTCCTCTTCCGACTGAGTCTGTACTGCCACATCCTCATTCATAGCCTTGTCCTTTTCATTTTCCAATCTCTTTTGCTCACACATAGAATATTGCAAAAGCAAATAATAATATTTGTAGTTATGCTCAATGTTGCACAGAGAACTCAAGATACTCTTCACGCGGGAAGTAATAGCCTAACGAGCAAGTGTCAGTATCCATTCCTTATGCGTCTCTAAAAGTATTTTGTTTTGGCCACCACTTGTTAACAAACACTCGTGCAAATGCTAAGTGGATTTCTTCTTGCATAAACTTTTGGATGCTAATAGATTCATCCAAAATCATCTGTGTCCTATCATATCAAGATGCCCAACCATGCTAGTAACGCTCTAAAGGGATTGCACCATAGGTCCCATAGTTCTAAAAAATTGAGATAGTCTCACAAAGATTTGTATAGTTTGGGCTAGGAAAACACACCGGCACATGGTCATCCTTGAAACCCTCAAGCTTTGTGGGTCCTGTCTTTGAGGGCCTGCCTCTAAGTGGAACTCTAAATCAAACTCAATCTAAATCCCCTTTTGCTCTTTGTACTTCAAGGATTGGTCATGTTCATGCTCAATGGGTTGCAAAGGGCTAAGCAGGGTCTCCTCCAACACCAGATATTGGCTCACCAATTTGGTTTAACCAGTCCTCTATTTATTGATCTTTTATTTGTTGTTTCTTCATGATAGGTTGGCCTAACTGTTTGAAAGAGGGAACCATAAGTGGAGATTCATTAGATCCTACCATATATGCACTATCATCCTCATACTCATAAGTGTCAGTGTCTTCTCCATTTTCTTCTTTCGGAGTGGCAAGATTTTTTTTGGGTTTCCTTTCCTTTGTATCATCAGCCTCAACAAGAACATTGAGATATCTCTATCGGAAAACAAATAGGCAACTCAAGTTATAGGAACTGTCTGATGGAAATTCTATTGGAGCATGCAGCAAGGATCTCTCCAACAAACACCATTACCACAGCAACAAGAAATCCATTCTACACACAGCAATATTAAACATCCACAAGTAAAAGTCTCTTCATTGACTCAATGATCAATGTGCAATCCGAAACATCCTCTTAGTATAACATTGGAGATACTAAAGGAGTGTCTAATATATAGGCCTTAGGAGTTTGCTTCGTGCAACAACCATTTGTTGCATGAAACCAACACTTACGAAATATTTGCACATACTTATTATGGTGAGTGCAAATATTTCTCACACAATAAATAACTCACTCACTCCTAATCAATCTTAACACCTATAGTGGGTGTGAACATGGCTAAAACAAAACTAGTTTAGAAATAACCCAAACCATTAGCCAATGTAAACACGACCACTCCAACACCCTCGCTTAAGCACAAAGTAGGAAGAGATAAAAGAGGAAACAAAGAGACTAATGTGTCCTAGCAACCAAGCCTAATTAGGTACCCATTTACAAACAACTGGAAAAAAAGAGTTACCATTGATGAAAATATGCCACCACAAAGTACCCAAAAAACCAGTAAAACAACAGCTAAAGTGGAGCGAGAACTTACGCCACAAGGCATCCCACAAAGCACGACTCAAAGATTAACCA
Organism: Taxus chinensis; assembly: GCA_019776745.2. Taxonomy (NCBI): domain Eukaryota; kingdom Viridiplantae; phylum Streptophyta; class Pinopsida; order Cupressales; family Taxaceae; genus Taxus; species Taxus chinensis. Next base: position 602,023,050 of record CM034151.1, on the reverse strand, counting down.
CAATGCTAAAGGAGGTACACTGGATTGAACAAAGCCCATCAAACATAAGTGCACTCAATGGACTCAAAAGTCACAAAAGATCTTATGAGAACATGTGGTCCAAAGATATTAATGTTGATAGGTGTTGGGGATGCCAAACTTACAAAACACTACCAAGTCAGAATCTGCTACTCTTCATGAGAGCTGAAGTTTTGCTAATCAAAAGGTATGTTTGGTAGAAATATGTTCACTTAAACTCATTCTACACTAGTGGTTTGGATCCACTACTCGATCACACAAAACAAAATCGTTAACACTATAATTCACTAGAATAGCTCCACACAAGAAGACTACCAACGGTGTCAATAGTGCAAGAGTTCATCAAACTTTAGTTCGATCTAAAGCAAGAAGATGTGGTGCACCAAATACCAAAAACAATTGCCAAGGCAATGGACACGACACCCGAAGTACGATCAACACCATACCCCCCCCAAACTACTGAAATGGTGGAGTGACGCTACAACTTTGTATGAGTGGACAAAACCAACTACTCGAACATTGACAAGCTGACATTGGATTATACCAAACTAGCTACACTTTAGAAGGAGGGCAAGCTCAAATGCGAGTAGAAGGAGACTGTCAACATGCCTAAAAAGTGTTGAAGATACAAATGAAATATACCTCTTAAGAAGATGGCCCCAGTGGCAATGGAAAGTCATGCAAATGAAGGAGAGAAAAATGTTCAGAATGGAGCACAACCAAATGAAATAACTCCATGGCTCTATAGACTCGGTGCAACTAAAAAATGGTCCCATTCAAACTAACATCACCAAGTGACGCATAGAAATTCTAGAATGTTGTCAATCTCTAAGGACGCCATCTGGAATAGGAGAGTTTCTCTACAACTGCAAAAGAAAATAGCTCAAACAATAAGATAGCATTACAATGTAGGAGGAGCGATGAGCAGATCAAGAATTTAAATGGTGGAGGAGCCACACCTGCAGTGCCCTCTCAATGAACGCTTACGTTGCCGCCACAAGTGATCAAAAATCCATGCTAAATGAACACGGATGGCTGAGGAGGATGCCTGCATATGATTTGTTGCGAAGGGCACAACTGGAGCATGCAAGGAAACATCAAAATATGTGCCGAGTTGATCATGTCTAACAACTGAAATCTCAAAATCCTCAAGCCTACGTGAAGGTGCAACAGAATTCATGTGTAGCTCATGATCCTCACTAAGAGTCAAGCGAATAAAAAATAGGTCTGTCAACAAGTGATCCCAATAATTTATTACCTACTTTGTAACCAATGTCATGGCGTGAAGTCCACTTAACACGCTGGATAGGGGAAGCAATACCCTATGAATGTTTGTCAATACCTTTGTCAGAAAATCCCATTGACCGGAGCATCCAAGAACCAAATATAGTGGTATGCTTCTCAAAAGAGCCACGCAGGTGAGCATAAGGAGTTGAAGTGGGCTACACGAAGTGTGTAACTGCAATAGGCACAAATGCAAAAGCAAAATATGCAATAAAAAGCATAACAGGCTTTGGAGTAAAAGTTGCAATAGGAGCATCAGGAGTAGGCTCAGAAACTAACAAGTCAACGTCAATCGATGCAGGAGTAATATCTGTAAGTGGAATAGGAGCAATTTTTGAAATGTCCCACAATATGAGGGTGATATTGCAATATAGCAAGTTTTTGCTATGGTAAGTGTATGAGGTCATCCTTGCTATGAATGAGGATGCGAAGAAGAGGGTTTTGTTGATTGAAGTTTCTATTCTCTTCCACAAATTTTATCATGTCCTCTTCAATGGCACAAACTTTGGAGAAAAGCATCTCATTCTCAAACTGCAAAGAAAGGATGTTAGGGCAAGAATCCATGATAGAAAGATAAACAAAGGAAGTAATAAATAGTTTACCTATGATGGAATCTAACCTCTTTCCAGACCGGACCTCGCCCTCCGGTTTTCGACACATGAAAGAAGAGGTGATGCCAAGTATAGAGAGCGACCCAAAAGTATTGAACACCAGACCAAGAAGTGGAGGTCTAGGGGTGGCAGCCCCCAACGGGGTCAAGGGGGCAGCACCTCGCGGGTCCGGGGGAAGTGCCCCTCGCTGTTGCTCCCTATCGCAATATAGAACGGGATTGAGGGGCAGCGCCCCCGATACCAAACACAAATTACCCTTTGCAGCGGCCTTTGAAATGGCAAAAAAATCACATTTTTTGATCCAATTTTTTTTTTAAAAAAAAACCCTTACAATAAAATTTTGCTTTTACAAAAAAAAACACAAAAATAGCTCCTTTAAAAAAGGTTTACCTCCTAAAAGGAGCTCGAATCAACACGACAAGTTGGCGGGATGAGCTCATGGGTGAGCAAGAAGACAAGATCAGCAAGCTGGGAGATAGCTCAGCAAACTCGAACAATGTCTTGACGAGCCAACAAAACCTCATGGTCCTCATGCCTAGAACTCTTTACCTCGCAAACAACAACAAGCACCTAGACCACTACGCCGCTCAAGCTTATGCGAATAGATCTTGAGGAATGATTTTAATATTTTCCTTGATCAGGAAACAATAACAAAGGAAGGGCCCACCGAGTTGGCAAGCTCAACGGAGCCTTTGTGAGTAATTAGAGTTTAAACCCTAAAATTTGAAGCGGCTAGCCAAAGAAACATGTCATGACCTATGGACATGAGCCGTCTCGGCCAAAAACACAAGGTTGAACAAGACCCCAAATGCGGCGCCAAGGAAAAGAAAGATCCGAGCAGATCAGAATTCACACCGAGTCGGACCAAGCAGGATTCATGTGGAGAATGAGCAACATAGAAGATCAAAATTCACACGAGCCAAGTTGGGGAGCGAGATTGGGCTGAGCGAGTAGAGTAGCCCTCGGACTAAGCCAAAACACATGTTGTACAAGATCTAGCCAATCGAAAACGACCTGAGCAAGAAGAGGCTAACTTTGTGTAATGTCCCCTTTTTAGAACTAATTCATTTTGAAGTCTTCTAGCCCATTCCACTTCCCGTAGGCAAAAAGAAGGTGAACAAGGGAAATCTTTGTTGATGTTTTTAGTCTTTTTTGTGAGCATTTACCTTTTTCTTTCATGGTTTCTCTTTTGAGGTAGGTCGGCTAGGTTGGAGAGGTGAAAAGCCAAGCTAAAAGATAAAAGCAAACATCCTTAAGAGGTTGGTCATGGGAAAGACTCCCTAATTGACCTTTGGTGCCACCAAGAAGAAATATACGGTGTTGCTTGGACTCATTTTGGGCATGCATCTTATTATAATTTTATATTCACTTGGTTTTTAGGCTGATTGCTCAATTACATTCTGCTAGACGGCAAAAATCGTTTGGTGTGACATACAAGGAAGACGAAACCCTTATTCAAGTTGGAGAACGAAAACTCTCCAATTGGTGGTTCCTAAGGGCTTCAAAGAAGGTGATGTTGTTGGTTTGCAGCTAGGGTTTGAAGGAGAAAGAGCTAATAAGGTTTATCCATTCATTTTGCACCCTCTCCTAGGGTGACGACTTGGGTGGAGGAGGAATTCAATGCTTTCTAGGGCACATTTTATTATTTTGAGTTGATATTCTTGTTCATATTTTACAAGGCTAGAATCTACATTTTGGTGATTTTTGGAGAGTGTTATCTATCATTTCCAGCCCTTGGTATTGGTTGTGTTGTTGCTGCCCTAAAATTAATTACCGCTGTGGTTTATCACTTATTTCTTATTTATTTTTGAAGTACATTGGCTGGATAAATATCTTCATGGTAGGATAAAATAGTTGGAAGCCTTTTATGTCATTTTCTAGCTTGTTATTGCATGAGAATTGATGCCATTAAGTGCTGTTACGGTTCGCTGCCACAGGAGGGTTTATTCACTAATTTTCAGCTAGTTTGAAGAGTGTTTGATGCCCTAAAGGTGTGATTTCCAGTTTGTTGCTGGGGTTTGATAGCTGCTGTTCTAAAAGCATGATTTCTCTCATTTGGGTTTGAGCCCAAACCCTTATATTCAGTTTCATCCCTAGAAAGGGACATTACACTTTGAGCAGGATCGAGCAGGGGTTAAGCTCATAATAATCCACCCAGAAAATACAAACATGGTTGTACCATGCCAAGTGGGTGGTTGTCGTTACCGACTCAAATGCTGAGAAATCTAAGCCAGAGAGAAATCAAATGCCTAGTTGTTTGGAGGCAAGCCTTTTTCCTGTGTTGATGCAAACAAATATAACCGGACTCGATCCAGATACAACGAATGGAGTACATTAGCAAAACAAAAAATGAGTTGATCCAATGCAAGTAATGCAGATCCCACCACACTTGAACCGAATGCAAAGAGCCAAATAGTTCAATGAAACTCGATACAAGTGTGCACAAATGATTCGATGCAAGACCTAGTTATATGCATGGGAGATCAAGAAGCTCATCATAGGACTCAGCTTGGAGGGAGCTCACCAGGTTTCAACGAGCTAGGACCAAGTTGCTCGATGCATCTTTTCCAAGAAAAATCCTAAATCATGTATCTTCTAAATACAGGAAAAATTATGTAATGTAAACTACCGTACAAACCTGAAACAACAGTTGTATGTAATGTCCCCTTTCCTACGCCAAAGGCCTAAGGGTCAAGTCGAGTCCAAGCCGTGGCCATACCCAAGGGGCTGTGGATGCTGAGAGCCTTCGGGAAGGGGCCCCGTGTTTCTAATATCCTAGTTTTGCGTTTGGTGGTCACTTTTGGACCATGGCGACTTAAAAAGGAAAAAAAAGTAACTTTAGTTACTTTTATTTTATTGGCCCCTCCATGGAATGAAATGAGTCTAGGGTTATTGGGGCTCTTTTGCCGTGGAAAAGTATATAAGGAGTTGGGAGAGAAAGGAAAGAAAGTTTTTGTCACATACATTTTATCCTCCTTCAAGTGCAACTGTTGTTTGCACATCTACAGCTTGTGGAGTGAAATCCCACAAGGACCCTAGCTTCAATGGTGAGAGACACGTCCCTAGCTAGCAAGGAATTCTTTGGTAGTGAGAGATCTACCCTAGTTTGTCATTTTGGAGCCGCTTTCAGGGTTGTGCTACAAAGATATTACCAGAGGGTTCAGAGGAAGGGTTTGAGGAATTTTGGGGGAATTTGGGGAAGATAATTAGAGGTGTTCCAGATCAGACTTACGGCAGCCATTTGGGCTGGGCTTAGCATCACTTTGAAGGCACCTCCATCATTTTCTGACCCCTTTTCAAGTGAGGCGACTTGCAGCCTTTATTTGGGGGTTTTCCAGTCAGTCATTTTCAGATCTAAAGGTGGAAATATTATTTACTATATCTGTTAATGTTATTTCCAAAGACCCTTAATTTTTTCCCTTGTATTTAGAAAGTTACAAACCTCTGAAGTTTTCCAGCCGCCTAGGGCATTCTGTAATTTTTTGGCAGCAATATATTATTCCAAAAATTCCAAAAAAAAATTTCTAGTGTTTATTTTTATTATTGCAAGCTTCCCTCAAAATTTCATGCACTTTGGGAAAATATTTTTTGAGATATCAATTAAATACCATTCGCTGTCCTATCTAGTCATTTTCTATAAAAATCAGAAATTTTACTTTGCTGCAATTTTCATATAATTTGTGCATTTTCAAGTGGTATCCCACAAGGGATATTTCATTGTAATTTGTACAACAGAGGACTGTAATTTTTTATAATTTTCTAAACAATGTTTGCAAACTAGACTGAGCAATGGGTACTTGAAGCCCACTCTGATACCATATCGGAGAAGTGATAACTCCTCATGCAGCTAGGATCTCTCCAACAAACACCATTACCATAGAAAGAAGAAATCTGTTGTACACACAGAGCAAAATTAAACATGCACAAGTATAAGTCTCATTGTTGATTCAATGATCAATGTACAATCCAAAACATCCTCTTACTACAACATCGGAGATATTAAAGGAGTGCCTCATAAATAGGCCTTAGGAGTTTGTTTTGTGCAACAAGAAGTTGTTGCATGAAACCAACAATTAGTTAGGAAACATTTGCATGTACTTATTATGGTAAGTGCAAATATTTCTCACACAATAATTAACTAACTCACTCCTAATCAAGTTTAACTCTTATAGCATGTGTGAACATGGCTAAAACAAAACTAGTTTAGAAATAACCCAGACCATTACCCAATGTAAACACGACCACTCCAACAAATTCCTCTCCCGTCATTGCCTATGTATACACAAGATCCAAAAAGAGCCCAATGGCATGCTGAGTCATGTAGAATTCCATGAATCTCAAGGATAGAAACTCGTGAATCTAAATCAAAATTAGCTTCACCAAGTTGTAAATCTCACCTTGGCATAACCCAAGCACTTCCTATTGTAATTGGATGTATGTCAGAGTCCCATTGACCTAATTTTGGTCATTTGTGGACGTTAATATGATTTCTTTCTTTCTTCCTTCCTTTTTTCATCCAACCAACAATGTCAAATGCCTTAATGGTCATTGCTAACCACCATCAGATCACATCCAAGATACTCTTTTTTTACTCCACAATGCCACTTCACCCACATGTTGCCCAACTCTTCCTTGGTCAAAATCCCTCTTGCATAGGTGTTCTATAGCTTGGTCCTTCTAAGCGATTCTCATGTGATGGTTGGCAGCCTTGTTAACTGGCAAGCCATGTGAAGGCACAATGAACACTTGGGTTAAATCTTGCGGAGTGTGGGTGATTTGGACTTCATTATCCATGTAATGAAGAAATGAACATCGTGTGTCCCTGTTGTAACTCAAAACCATTCAAACTAAATAGGGATCGAGGTTCCTCATAATGAAATAAGGCATTTGCAAGATTATATTTACACATGCTTTGCATAATGTTATCTTTAGCTCATGATTGTCATGTTTATTTTCATGTGTGGCAATTTTTAGCTAGAAGGCATCCCAAACTGAGTGTCTCGGGAGTAGTTAATATCTTGGATTTATTTTTCTGCCCAAATTTTGTAATGTCCCCTTTTCCATGCCAGTCATTTTTGAGGCCTTGGGCCCATTCCACCTCCCGTGGGCCTCGAGGAAGGAAGCAAGGGAGGTGAACATTGCCATTATTGTAAGTAATTTTCTTATTCATTAAATTACTAGCTTGGAGTGACTTGATTAGGTGAATGGCAAAGCAAAAAAGGAACTTCTATCTTCACCTTCATTAAGGTCAGTCTTCTTGAGAGCTACAAGGGAGATAAAGAAATATTCTTTTATGAGGTCGGTTTTCTTAAGTTAAGTGAAGATTAAAAAGTGCATTTCCCCCATCATTAAGAAGTCGGCCATGAAGATTGGGCTCCTAAGTCATCCTTGGCGCCAAGAAGGGGTTCTTAAGGAGGTTCGAATGGAGGACATTAGTATCTATCATCTATTTTCACATCTACTTGGAGTGGAGCTAGTGTAGCTTTTCTTCTTGCCATTTAAGGATGAAAACCCTTCATTGGTCACCTATTGAGGACGAAACCCTTCAATAGGATCACACTAGGGGACGAAAACCCTCTTGTGTGTAAGGGTGGTCTCACACGGAGGTCACATAGGTACTTCAAAGTGATTTTATACAGTTGATCTACATTTCCAATCCTATGCGACTTGCTTGAGGGTTGAGTTTGGTGCCTTCTAGGGCACATTTTGGTATTTTGAGTTGGTATTCTTGTTCCTCATAATTTATAAGGCCGGAATCTACATTTTGGTGATGTTAGGAGTTTATCTATTTTTTCAAGCCCTCGGTTTGGTTGTATGGTTAATCTAATAAAAATTAATTACAACTATGATTTATCATTCATTTCTCCATATTTTTGATGTATTTGAGATTGATAAATATTGGCATGGTTGGATAAATTATTTTGGTGGCATTTCAGCTCTATTTGCATGGTTAAATGTTGATGTGAACCCCGTATGCAATTCACTTCCCTAGAGGACTGATTTATATTGTGTGTTGATTGTTTGAAGAGCATTCTCAGCTATTTGAGTTTGATGTGTGTGTGTGTGTTTGAAGGTGCAATTTCAGACTTGGGTTTAAGGCCAAACCTTTATTTTCATATTCAGCCCTAGAAAGGGACATTACAAATTCACCCAACTTTTGCTTCTCCAAAAGATGTGGAACTCTAAAGTCTTTAACCAAATCACATGGTTGATGAAATACCCTCGGGTATTGTTGGCGATTTCTGTTGGATTCCCGACTTTGGTGACCACTTGTTCATGGATGAACTTTGCAGTAGTCAAGGCATTGTCGTCAAGCAATGGTCTCATTTCTACCCACTTAGTTAAGTATCTTGTGGCTACCACAAAGTACTTACAACAGTGAAACTTACTGACTTTTAAAGGCCCAATGAAATCAAGGACCCATCTTTCGAAAAGCTCTTTAAGTTGCAACAGCCATAGGGGCATAAGGTCACTTTTTAATGGTTTCCCCGTATGTTGACAAGTGTCACATCACATTACCCATTTCTTTGCATCATGGTGCAATGTTGGCCACCATAGCAAGATTAACTTCCTTGCAATAGCATCTGGTCTTAAATGGCCTATAGCGGGTCCTTTATGTGCTTCCAAGAGTACATCCCAAATTTCCTCTTCCATTTCACATCATTGCATGATACAGACAAGTTCCATCTTGTAAAAAAACCATTGACCAATTGGAATGTTTGGGCATTCAAAACTAGTTTCCTTACCTCAATCAGCTGCATATCACTAGTGAATGATGCAATAGATAGATATTCCCCAATATTTTCATACCAAGAACACACGACAACAACTTGGAATAAGTATGTCTAGAAAATCTTCATTGACACCTTCTAGAGGTTCGCCAAACTTTATCCGAGAAAGTTTATCCACATTTACATGACTCTTTCCAAATTAAACAATAATTTTCAACATGAATTATATCAACCGCATGTTTATCTGACCTTGGCTAATTGACTTGTTGACCAAGTACAACAATGTTTGGTGCTCTATATAGAACATGATGGGTGTGGCTAGTAGATAATTCTAAACTTTTGTGCTACATACTCCAAGGGTTCCACATTCCACAGTACTATAGCTCTTCTCAACATTTGACAAAAGTCAGCTCCCAAACAAATGGGTGATCCAGACCTTGGGTTCCTACTAGGCCGATATAGCTCCAATAGCATAGTTGGAAACATCAATGTGCACATATAATTCTTTGTACCAATCTAGATAAACAAGGAGACGTGAACTAGTAAGGCATACCTTTAGTTCTTTAAATGTTTGCGCCTATTTGTCTGAAGGGAATTTCATTTCTTGTCAATGTGTCTAAAGAATGACAGATTTGTGCAAAAAAAATTATAAAGTGCCTGTAATAACTGACATGCTCCAAGAAAGGCACTATCCTAGTGATGTCTTTTGGTCCTTCCATTTACACTACCACATGTATCTTATATGGATCGGTCTTCAATCCAACCTTTCAAACAAATATGCCCAAGAAGTTTCTCTTGATTCCGTCAACCCCTGAAGATAAGTATTTTGAGTGTTGTATATGGACTAATCGTCGATGAAGGCTTTAAAGTTACTAGTAGCCATTTTTTCAAAGATATGCAAAATGATCCGCTAGAAGGTTACCAAAGCATTATATATTCTGAATGGCATCCGATTGTATGCATAGATTGTCTTCCACTATAAAAGTGGTTTTCAGTTTGTTCTCTTCAGCTATTCTGATCTGATTGTACCTCGTCCATGATTGAGTAAACTTCATGACCTGCAACTTCTTTGAGTATACAGTCTTTGAATGGGATCAGGAATGAGTCCTTGCCAGTGATTGTGTTTAGACTTCAGAAGTCCATGCATATTCTTATTTGTGCATATTCTTTATTTAAATTGATTACTATGGGAGATACCCATTCATTTGTTTCCACTTTGAAAAATGTACCTGCCCTTAACATCTTGTTGATCTCCTCTTGGACTTTAGCAACATAATTCTTATTCATCCTATAATCTTTCCTTCTTACTAGCCGTTCTCCATGTACTAGGGGAATTCTATGCAGAAACATTTCAAGGGGAACCCCTTTCAAGTCTTTGTATGTCCAAGCCAACATGTCCTTAATAGTCTGAAAATGTGGAACATTTCTGATTTCAAAATTGGGTCCCAATCATCTCCTACCAAAGAGACTTCGGGATCTCTTTTTGTTCCCAAGTTTACCATAACAGTGGTAGGTACCTTGTACTACATATCCTCCAAGCCCCCAAACTAGTGAGCAAGTTATTATCCTATAAACCTTCAACAATGATTATTATCCTGAAGATGTCTATGATGACATATAGTGGCAACAACTACGGAAATCACGTGACCAATTAGTCCAAGCCCACACCAATGCCTTCCATGATCTGTATGCAAAACTACTAGAGGAGCATAGAGTCCTCTCAAGTACTGCAAAGGCTTCCAACCATCTATTCAGTCCAAACAAAAGTTGGTTAAGGTCAATGCAATAGGAGAAGCCTATCGCTATATGACAATAGTCGGGAAAGAGTCCAAGCAAATGGGCAAGCACAAAACAACCTTTGCACTAAGAAACACACATTTAGACAAGTCCAAACCGTTTAAGACAGATAACTGGTGTGACCAACACCAAAGCAATAGTCACTCCAACGCAGGGTGCCATGCTCAAAAAGGTTTGCTTATGCAGCAGAAATAGAGGATGATGGAATTATGGACCTAGATGCAAATGTTGTAGTACAAGCAGGACCAATAGTAGTAGAACACTCATTTCATTCACAGATGTGGGTGCTAGGGCAGCCACTGAATTTTCTAATTGATGGCAATAGCATGAAGAGATCCATCTCTGAAAGCAACTCTCAAGTGACTAAATCTACCAACCATGCCTGGTCTACAACCTTACAACTTTGGATCGTTTGGTTCCTGAAACAACAAAGGTATACGTGTCACTCTCTAGTGTCGCTTCACATATGTTATCCATCCTTTCAACAGGGGGAGTCTATGATGTAGCACTAATTGATGTCTATGATGCACTCCTTGGGCATACCTACATGCATGGTCACAAGTACATGTAGAATGCCAATCCTCGTAGTGTAGTTGTATCAGTGGGCAGTAAAAGATATCAGATTCTTGAAGTGATTCCACACTCTAATCATGTTACGCCAACTCCCAATGAGACTGTGACATATAGCTATGTATATTCCATATTTAGAACTTCACCTCCTACTGACGCATGACCTCAACCAGAAAAGACAAATCAGATTCTAGAAACTACATTTACACAGAACTGTTATATACCAGTGTATAGAGTCGTCAAAGTGGATCAGCTCCCACAACAAGCCAAATGGTTCACAAGGTATTAGCTGGATCTAGGAGGATCAACCAACTCCGGTTCCTGTGGTACTGCCAAGATTATTCATAGAGCTTGTGGTTCATGTAGTTCCTGTTCAATGGACTGCGTGCACCACAGGTTCATTGTACCCCCAAGACCATAAATCCATCTCCATCCGATGTCGCACACACTCCTGCAATGGCGCAATGCAATCTGTGCAGATCAGAATTGGAGCCACTCATGTGTGTACTTAACATTTTGCACAACCTCCCATCTGCTTCAGCAGAGTCAAAGACACATCTAGGCCATGACTCAAAGGACAACTCACACCGCCATAAGCCAGCTTCTCCAAGAGTTACACTACAGACATCAAACAATGCAGTCCCTGCACCATGCTGCATGGCACCCCCGAGGCTCCAATTATTCCAAAACATCTGACATCATATCATGAAATGTCCCTTTTGGGGCTGAATAGGGACGAATGGGGTTTTTCCTCAAATCTGATCCAAATCAACAACAAAACCAGCAACACATCACACTGAACATGGCAATAGATCAACCACAATTGAACTTCACACAAAGAAAGGCCCTTAAGGAGTCTCAAACTCTAGTCAAAACATCTCCAATTTTCATAAAACAAATACCACCTGCACGGCAACACTTGTTGATATTATTTATGCAATAAAACTGAATTTACAACCACTAGAATAGCTGGAAATCAATAAATTCGGAATAACATAGTTGAAACTTCTAAAATTCACAACTCCATGGAAAATAGGAATTAGAACACATATGATAGCTCAAAATGATCATGAGAAGACAAGTTATCCAAAAAGAGTAATCTCATAATTTTCTAACCACGAAATCGTGCCCAAATATGCGACCGAAATCTGCAAGTGAGTAGATAAATATGAAACCCTACCCCAAAAATCACCAAATCATAGTCTCTATCTCCAAATAGTATGATAAATCTGAATATGAATTCAAATCACAATTATTAGCTCTCTATGATACCAAATCAGTTCCTTAAGCAACTCGCCTAGGGCTAGGAAGAACAGTGAATGCACTAGTAGTGCCAAATCAGCTCACATGAGACTCCTAGATGAAGCCTCCAATGGATCCCTTGAGGGTTTTCGTCCCCAAGAGAGATTGCCACACCTTTGGGGTTTCGTCCAAGGTGGAGAAGGAAGAATGCACACCATGCACAATCCAAGAAGAATAACAAACATCCAATATGCTCCTCCAAGTGTAGCGAACTCCTCTTTATAGCCTCCCAACGCTAAATTAGAAGCTTCCAAGAGAACCGACCCATAATGGAAGAATAGAATGCTCCACATGCAAGACCAACCTCTCCCCAATGAGAAATTAGAACAACAATGCCCAAATAATTCCATGACCAATCTCCAAGCATACAAAAGTATTTAAAAATACTTTTCGCACAAGTATGAGGCTTTATGAGTGATGTCTTTGAAAAAGGGGACATTACATATCATGCAGCTTTCCACCACATCATATAATGGTCAGAAGATGAAGAGTCACACATGGAAACAGTTCAAATTCCATAACAGATCTTCATGCCTTATTGGAAATTAAGAAATACACAACATGCAGATTATTCCAAATATATCACTTACAATGTCTACCACTGGAAATCTTAGAGAATTCAAATGTATACACATTTGTAGCCTTAGCAAGCAAATAGTAAGCAATCAAAGAGAGGATAGGCAGTCATACATCTTTCTCAACTGCAGTATACTGGGTCTTCTAATTCTATACGAGTTTTATCTAATAGATCCGTGATATGTACAGAACACACAAATAAATAAACACATTTATTATTCCAGTTCTAATATCTCTATCTCTCGATAAGCTACATTCTCTCATAAAGCTTACACGCACATATACACATGTAGACCCTCGTTTAGAGTGTTGTCCGTCAAGTCACCCCCTAGGCCTTGGATTGCATACAATGGAATGTCCATCTCGACTACGGGTATCGAAAGGGTTTGCTAATACATTTGTAGATTTATGTGTGTATTTGCTTCCATGTTTGTTCATTCACAAGGAAGTGTGGGATTTAAGTTGCATAGTCCAACCATGGGTAAATCTCTGATGAGAGAAAGGCTTCAAGAGCTTGAAGAGATCAGCCAACAAAACTAAACAGAAAACGGAGAATTGATAAAGATGTAGCAGTACTTGGAGGATAAGAATCAAGAGTTGCAAGGTAGATGAGGATGTAGGAGTGAAAAGGAGAGAAGATTCTACCATGCAAAGATCATCCTCTACCAAAGATGCCCAAACCATGACTAAAGTGTGCTAAACAAGCACTCTACCATATGCTCTTTCTTCCCATCAAGATCTATATAGTCCTTTGGTAAATTTGAGAAGCATACTAAGGGAATTGAATTGTTATTCAAGATAGGTTATGGTGGAACAATACTTACCAACCTTATCCAATTCGCAACATTTGCACTTCCTTCCTCTAGAAGGGGCAGCTGTCTTGCAATCTCCACCCACTACTCACTTATGAGTAGTGTACGATTCTCTGATAAAGACTGAAGCCTTCCTTGGTTTCAGCTTCAGCTTCGACTTTCACTAATGCTTCATACTCACCTCAATGACTTTCTAGAAGTGACTGCCTCTTACAGCCTTTGTATTCGATCTTGTTGTTCCAAAAGTCTAGTAGACCTTATGATCATTTGGTTTACTCCCATTTAGTGTTCTCTTCTACTACTTTTTTTTGGGCTCAATGGCATTAATTCCTTCATGTTTGACCTCGGTCTTTAGATATTTCTTCATCTTCTCGACAACACCTCTCCTCGTACCATCGTTAAATTTGTTACTGTTGTATTTCGAAATCAAGTTTGGCACAAAGAGCTTGTAGAATAATATAGTACCTGGCAAGATGACTAGGTAGATTAGCAAGCAGTCGATCCACTTCTTTTGTCACTGCCAAGTTGCCCCCAATAGTATTATAGGCATTTGGTTCCTCTTAAATTTTTCTTTGACTTGCTCACATACAAAAAGATCCCACTGGTACTTAAAATGTCTAGAGAGGTTGTCCTCTCTTTGCTTGTTAGTCTCAACGGCTTCTTGAATTGGTGTACATTACCAAATTCCTAGGTAGCCGGTACGGGGGTACAGTGCGGGTACGGGTACGGGTACAGGGATCTGGTACGCTGATACGGAAAATTTTTTGGGGGCCCGGGTACGGCACTTGGGTATGGCAGTACAATATACATATAAAATATTAAAAATATAGCCAAATAAGCAAAAATTCAGCCTTATACATGAATGCAGTCAACAAATAAATAATTAAGTGAAATAGCCAAATAACGTATTAATAATTCAATGCATTTTGTCATGATATTCATTGATTGAACTTCGAACAATACATTGTTCAAACTCCAAATGTTACAATGTCCAATTATTAACATAAATAATAACAAATCACATAACTGGACTGGAATTCTGGCTATTACCAGCTCCCTTCAAATCTGGCAGTTCAGATTCCTTTGGGCTTTCTCTTATTATTCCTGCATTAGTCTTACTTGCTAGTGGAGATGCTGCCACTGTGTTTTGTGATCCTACATTACCCAAATGCATCTCAACTGTTGCAGTTTCAGCCATTGTTTTAGGTACTTCTGTGAAGTTTTACCACAGTTGAATCATTTACGTAATCGCATCTATTGACCTTTATTGACCCCCAAAAAAAAGTTTTTTTTTTTTACAAAAAAGTTTTTAAAAAAATAAATTAAATTTTTTTTAAAAATTGTTGTTTTTACTGGTGGGTACGCCCTGGGTACGGCCAGGGTACGTCCACAGTACCCGGGTACGTCTGGGTACTTTTGGTACGCCCTGGGTACGGCCAGGGTACGTCCAGCAGTACCCGGGTACGTCTGGGTACTTCTGGTACGCCCTGGGTACGGCCAGGGTACGTCCAGCAGTACCCAAGTACATCTGGTACTTCCTGAGTGGTACACCCTGGGTACAGCCATGGTACGTCCAGCAGTACCCGGGTACGTCTGGTACTTCCTGAGTGGTACGCCCTGGGTACGGCCAGGGTACGTCCAGCAGTACCCGGGTACGTCTGGTACTTCCTGAGAACGGCCAGGGTACATCCAGCAGTACCTGAGACGTACCCGGGTACTGCTGGATGTACCCTGGCCATACCCAGGGGTGTACCGTACCCATACCACGTACCGGGTACATACCATACCCATACCCGTACCCATGCCCTGTAGGGTACGTACCGGCTACCTAGCCAAATTCTCTTGTACAGAAGGGGATACAAATACATTTCTTTGCAGGTACGAATACAGGGATAATCTGGCACAAATACAGCTAGGGTACTGCAGCAGGCGTGCAGATACTCCCAGATTTGTCCCTGCTGCAGTATCTTGGTTGTATCTGGGTGAATCCAACCTCAACAACGTTTTTTATTTTTACTTTTAAAAAAGTCAACTGTGGACTTAAAAAATAATAAAACAATTGCAGTATGTGCTTGTTCTAAACTTAATCTCAGTTCAACCACTTAATATCAAGATTTTGTGGTTATTTAACTTATTCTCAAATATTTTGTTTACTTTATGCATAATATGTGGTTAATTTTGTTAATATTTAATATTATATAATATATATATATATATATATATATATATATATATTTGTACAGCCGTGTCCAAAAACATATCCGGGGCGAAAAAATACAAATCGTCGGTACCCAAAACGAATTGGCTACTTAGGAATTGGTTGAACCATTCACTCTGCTACACTTCCATCATGTGATTTCTCTTCATCGGTAATTATTGTAGGATGACTTCAATTTTACCCGACTTTAGCTTGACTCAACTTCACAAAGGCAATGACACTAAAAATGTTTGTTGTAAAAGCTACATTACCACGAAAATATTATTGCAAAACTTAAGTACATACCAAAACATAGCACAACACACAAGAATAACAACTTTATTGCATAAGATAGTGTTCAATACAATTTATCGGTATGTTAGCACCCTCAACAGAACATGCATCATTTTATTTATAAGGAAAAAGACCTGACGGTTGTCAATTAATATGTTGGAAACCTGTTGTATTTTTTGCATGATTTACCCCCTTTATAGACTGTACACTCAAGCACAGCGAACAATCTGGCATGATTAGTTTTTAAAAAAATCGGGGTCAGGTTTTAGGTCCATATGGTTGGTTTCCACTCATGTTTTATGACCCATGGTAGTGTATGGAAGGTTTCTAAGTCCGTGGTTTCTACCCTTTTTTATTGCAATGCTGATTGAACTGTTTCCTATTGATGTGGCTACAAATACTTGCACATGCATTAGGGTAAAACAGAATTTTTAAGTACATTATTGTATTGTTAACAGTTGAGTCAATGCAATAAGGAAGAATGTTGTTGAGTTAGGTTTTTGCCTGAAAATCTCTAGTGTGTGTGTGTGCATCATTTTTCTATTCTGATATGGTTTAATATCTTGTTACAATTGCTTCTCCAACATAATGTGATCAGATTATTCTCTTCATAAAACACAACCGTCAACTAGAAAGGAACACAACTAAAGAGTTATTAAGACACTACCGAAAGTCAACAAAAGAACAATAAAAACGTAACAAAGTCAGCTACAAAACAATGCTTTTATTAAATTTAATGGTCCACATATCTAAGATTGGAAACATTTTCCTTCATAAAAGTATCTACTTTCCTTTTTTTCTGAATTCCAAGAAGTAAAATATATATATTAAAGTTCCACAGATGACCAATGTAAGTCAATGAAAATCAAAAACACCAAGTTAAATAAGCTAAAAGGAATGCCAAAACCCAAGGTAAAATTTATAGAACTAAAGAATCAAAAGAACAAAGAAAGGAAAGAGGGTGAACCGAAATAGGTAAACCATAGAAAATCCAATATATTCAAAAGCCATTTAGTAAGAGATAATTCAGCAGAAGGAAAATCCCTCCATCCAAAAGAGGCATCAACGAAGCCATGAGAAGAGATAGGAGAATAGGGAACAAGGCTATAGTCTGCATCAATGTCAAGAGAAAAAGAGAAGCCAGCATCCTCGTTTACCATCACAAAATAGTCAATGCATAGTCTACTTAAAAAGTAAGTCCCTGGGAGAATCTTGTGAGCTAAGAAGGGTCAAACAAGAAATCTTGGAGGGGAGTCAGCTGCTCCTTCCAATGGCTATCCTACCAGCCAAGGCTGACAAACCTCAAAAGTACACTTAATAACTTGCAACGTCAATTCCACAACTTCAATCCCATAGTTCTTATGACTTCTCTTTTCCGTACGTCCATTTAACTTCCTCCACATTCATTACTTATTGCAGGAACAATGTTTCCTATTGATTACTACCCCGATTGTCATTTTTTCTAAATTTTACAAATCAACCTAATGCCCTTTAATGTTGTCCATATGAGGGATAACCTCTTTCTTAGTGAGGCTTTTTTACATACTGGGGTCTTTTGTTGTCTTCTCCTCTTGATTGACATTCTTGAACTTCATTCCAATCAGCTAGTAATCTTTTACCCATCTTTTATGCAATCAGCCACCTCTTTGTTTTTTAGTTTCTGATTCCCAACTTACCTTTGTGTGCGCTTTAATTTAAATGCTTTGATTTACCACAAGTACTTGCACAAGATTTCTGACCACCATATCCTAGTTTAGAAAAAAGCATAATTGTTTCTATTAATATTGAGGCTAACCAAATTATCTGTTTTCAAATGAATATCTTAAGATGGTCTACAATCTTCAATATCATCTCTGAATAATAATTCTATAACTACTAGGATTTGAGGATTTAAATACAATTTCAACTTTTTGAGGCAAATATGACCGCGCTCCTTTATTCAGTGCAGATTGTATGATCCATAATGGAAAATGTTTCCCTGGTCATAACTTTAACAATTTACAAAACTCGACTAATTAGAAGTGGAAATTCTTCTTCTTTTAGATCAGCCTCTGATCACACTCTTCTAGCAAACTGACCCTATCAGGAAAATGGTGTGCAGTTATTGCAAATGAAACAACAATGTGTGCATCTTGATCTAATCAATAAGGTGAATTTTATCTGAATGATGTCAACAATAATGCATATGAATATTTTTTTACATCTGATCTACATACACAATTAAGTCAATAATCCAAAGGATTATCGAGAATCATAAAAACAATCTGCTCAATATTATTGATCTCAGATAATGGTTCAGTACTCATCACTCAGAACCCTAGTGGGTGGAAAACTTAAATGCATATGTCATTACATTTAAAAGTTTCGTATGTATATTTTACTTCTTGACATGTTTGTCCTGTGCTACTGCGGCAGTTAGTTTGACTGGTAAAGCAGTTCCCAGGGTTCATTACCCACCACCCATCTGAGCACCAGCATAGATGAAAGAGATATTCCTCGCTTTACAATTCTGATGCTTGTCATAAGGCCCCCTCTCTGAAAACAAAGCTAAAATTTATATTTCAGACCATAACCTTCTTAAAGGTTCTTACCATGCATCATAAAAACAGTCGAGATTCTCCATAAGCGCTTGCACTGCCAAACCTTCTCAAAACATTAACAAGTATTGATTAAATCATTGTTCTTAGGGCATGAAGTCCATATGCATCATCCTTCACTGCTTCATGCAAAACTGATAACACACGGCACTATAGCTTGGAGAGTTGCTGTTGCATCTTTATTCATACTCTTAGCATTAATCAACCTTCTTGACATTGCAACCCTAACCCCACGCCCCCAACAAAAAATTCCGGTTTGTTAGTGCCATTGCAAATAGCAATTGCTAGTGAAAGAATCCAAACAAATGTCCACAGCTTTATTTAACAGCACCCTTGAATGTATTGATAACTCTGTAGTAACATTGCCTTTCTGACAACTCATACAAAGCCTTTCATCTTACTGAAGTTCACGACAATTTATAATAAGAAAGGTGTTTTCCCGAGAGAGGGTTCAGCCCTCTGTAGTCCCTACTGGTTTCTTCTGTTTTATAGCCTGTTAAGCCATTTCACTTTCATGTTTAGACTGAATCAAAAATACTGCCCAAGTAGTGTCCAAAATTCATCATTCAACTTTCACGGCTTTCAATACTTTCCCATGAGACCCAGGTTTAGGTGACATGTCTTAGATCTAAAAGTGATTTAGATTCAGAGAATAGACTCATTCAGTAAAAAGGGACCACCTGGACTATGAAAGCCAAAAGGATTAAGAATGGGTACTCGTATGCTAGTAGACCAAAACCTTTCAGGTCTTCATTGGAGATTGCCTGAAAGCCCACAAAGACGGTAAAAATGATTACAGGTAAGCCTACATGGCATAAAGCTAAGCCTTTGAGAGCATTTTTGTTGTGGAGTCCTGTCACATAAACCTGTTTCCTACAGACTGTATTCTTCTATGAATATCAAATATTTTGAAATATAAGATTCACCTCCACATCAGCACAAATTTCTGGAAATGATAAGCAGCCCTCTGTAAAAACTTCTGTTTTCTGAGAGAACTTGTAAATCTCTGGATTGACAAGAACAATCTCCTCTCCTTTGCCACGTTCACCTTCAGGATTGAACACCATGAGCTGAACATTTACTCCCACTTGTGGTGCCGAGAGACCAACTCCATCTGTCCTGAACCGCAAAAATACCAGAAAAATCTCAATGCTCTTCAGTAAAAATAAAAGTTACGTAGCTGCAAATTTAAAATGCAAATCATCCAGAGACATGAGTTCAACACTCTTGTCTGCAGAATATTAAATAATTTTCATAGTATCCATAACTTAAGAATAAGAAATCCAAAGGCAGATCAATTCATTCTTCTTGGTTAAAAGGAATGTGAGAATATAGATTTGGTAAACTCACTCTCCTTCCTCATTTCTAGTGCACATTATTGTAAATCCAACACTTCTCTTTTCTAGAGAAAAATACGAAGTGGTTGTAGGCAGAAAAGTGTATCTTTGCTGATTTGTGTGTGTGGGTAATAATGAAATTGTTAAGATGTTAATTTTGAAGAGTCAATGCAAAGGTTGCTAAGTCAATAATTGTAACATACAACTATTAAGACTGCAACATAGGTTTTGGAGAGAAACTATGTAAAAACGAAAAGATGTCATCAGTGTTTCAAGACCCGTTATCCTGAAAGATTACACATCTGCAGCTCCTTATATAGATAACTTCATTACAATTACATGGAGGTGGAACATATCAAGAGCATTAATTAAGAGTCCCCACATTAGTTAAAATTTGGACAATATTGAATTAGGTTTTATGTGAATTCCTGTAAACATCAAAATATTAATCAATCAAAGATCGTCGCTGGAATTCTCCCTGTGTTTATGAATAATTGGTCTACATGCATGTCCT
Organism: Taxus chinensis; assembly: GCA_019776745.2. Lineage (NCBI taxonomy): Eukaryota > Viridiplantae > Streptophyta > Pinopsida > Cupressales > Taxaceae > Taxus > Taxus chinensis. Next base: position 602,002,410 of record CM034151.1, on the reverse strand, counting down.
AAACCAAGACCCTCATCCCTCATCAAATTGTTTGGTCTCTTGGCAATTTCAACAAATTCTCTCAAATGATGCTTAGCTAGGTGAATTGTTTTGGCAACAACTTTAGCTTCAAAAATGCAAATCTCATCAGTTGCTGAGAATGAATTCTATGCTAAAGCTGACTTGACAGCCTTATATAGCTGAATGTTTTTTGCATGCTCACATTACTTGGTTTGTGTCAATCTCTCATCTCTCCTATATATGGTCACTCGGGAACCAAATAAGATAAACCTAGCTACTCAACTTGGGATCAGCTTGATCCTTAGTGGATTTTAGTACCTTCTTGAGACTTATGTGGGGAAGATATGTCGCCTTTATTTAACCTTTCCTTAGAATTCTAAAATTTTATTTGAAATCCCTTCAATGTAAGGTAGAAATGCTTTTACTTTTGGACAAGATCCCCCTAGCGCTTTCAGAAGCCTCTGTTATTTTTCTATCTTTACAGCCATTTAATTTTTTTTGACAAATGGTAATCTTGTATTAGATCAGAACATGGAGGATTTACAAAAAGAAAAAGAATAAAGAGCTGATCACAGGGATCAGGCATAGAGAAAATAATTACAAGAGGGATCAAACCAAAAAAATTGGTCCCGTCTGATTTCCAAATCTAGTGACTAATAGCTTCCTTTGTTAAACTCTGCCCAATATTCCATGTGCCCAGTTGTGCGAGATTATAGCCATTAGATTTGGAGGCCTTATAGAGATGCTCTCTCCCTGCTGGAGATGCTCGTCGTTTGAGATGCTTAGGGCTCTTGTGGCAATTGTTTTGAGGGAACCTATTTCTTGAGACAGATGGTGATGTGATGAAGCATGTAACTTGTAAGTATAGATCTGTGTGAATGACATTAGTTTGTTATACAACTACACTACCAAAGGAACATCAACTACAGAATGGTAAGTACATACCACAATGTAGCATGAAGGCTATGACATTAATAACCAAAAGAGTTGAGGGCGTTTTCTCCAAATCACTACATATAAATATTAGCTAACACAGGAGATAAAAGAGAAGCCATCACCACACCTTCCATGTGTTCAAAGGTCTCTCCTTAAAAGCTGAAAAAGGTTGATTGCGGGAAAAGCTCCACCAACCTCACAGCATCCTCATTAATGAGCTTCTTCAATACATTAATGGCATCCATTAAAGGAATTTATTAACAGAGATAGAACATCAAAACAAACAAAACAATCCTTGTTGTCAATCTTCTAAACCTTGAACAAAGTGACAACAATGTGTCAAGTCTTTGATGAACGAAGAAGCCTTACCCACAAAAGCCTTCAGCTTATAAAGCAACTAAATCATAAGTGAGTGAATTAATAAAATTGACAATTTGCTTCAAAGGAATACCTGGTTTGTGAATCTTTAGTGAACCATAAATCCTTGCTAGGCATCAACTGCTTCTTTGTATCAGTGCATAAAGTAGAGTTACTGATTCTTCTCTTTACATTCCTCAACACACCTCCTTAATTGAATCGTCTGACCTTCTTGTAGCTAACACAGTTCATCGGGTGGTTTTCCATCCGCTCTAATAACCCTTTCTAGTCATAACCTTTGTTGGATTTGGTGACAAAGATACCTTTATTGTAATTTGTTGTTAAGATATCTTTATAATGCAAACTCCTCCCTTCATAAAATGCTCCTAGGTGGCCTGGGATGACGGAGAGCAACAGTAAAATCCTCTCTCAATTCATCCGGGCCATCCTCTGAATGTTTCTTACTGCACTCTCAATACCGACAACAAACTCTTCAAATGGAATCTGTTTTTGAGCCATGGAAAAGCCTATAACTTTTTTCAATATACTGATTGTGGCACCGGTTAACTGGAAATCTTGCAAATTGACCACTGTTGTTGAGCATATATGACAAATCCAACATCATCTCACTACTCAGCTCAACAGAAGACTCCTCATGAATCATGGCTCTGGATCAGAATTAATAATTATCATTATCTTGAAAACGAAGTAAACTGCCAAATCCTGCTGCATCTAACTGTCCACAAAATCTGTTGAAAGAGATAAGATCAATGTTTGTGTCAATCTGCAGCAAAGCCACACGAGTAACTGGTTGTTCCTTACACCAACAAAGACAAGCCTGGAATGGATGGAGACGAGCTTGATAAAAATTGACTCTTAGATTGTTTTTATGCTGAAACCTATCAATAGATCTATCATTACTTCTCTCACAATTCATCGTTTCATATCTGCTGCTATATTGTTGTGTGTGCACTGATATTGCTTTACAGTTGTGCTTGATTGCTGAATAATTCATATTAGCTGTACAAGAACACCTGAACCTGATACAAGATAACATTGCTAGAAACCAAATTCCTGAATTTGTTGATTGGATACAATTTCCACATTATTAAGTCAGTTATAAATATCAAAGGGTGGATCATTTGTGGGTTATAATCAAGTATAGCTGCCATGAAGGATACATAGCTGATTGTCTATACTTGGCAAATAGAGAAGAACCCACTCGGCCCGTATCAGTTTACCACAGGAAATGACAACTGAAATCAACGAAATACCTCTTAAGAGACATAAAAAGGAACCCAAACTCTCATTGGTTTCAAAGCCACCCAGATTTTCTGGTAAGGGGAAAAGATACAAATACCCATTGCTTAGATTGGGATTACTATTGGGAAGCCAATATAATCAATGATGATAAGATGAAGTTTATGTCATTCAATGGTATGATCAGTTGAACTGGCAGCATATTCTCACCAGATGATTTATCTTCCTTGTCCCTCGTATGTTCATCCTCTCCCAGCCAACCCCCAAGCTCCCATCCAGACTATTGCTCTGATCCCCAATCAGATTTTGACTGGTTGCAGCTAAGATCAGCCCCATAGGGGAGGCCATGGCTTCCACCATGTCATTAGAACCGAGCAACCCATCTTGAGGCCGTCAAATGGACATGACAATGGATCATACACAGGCTATCTTGACCCCTCAAATTTTCAATTAAATGTTTCAAAGGAACCACAGATTTGCAGAGTAGAAATGAGAAATTTTGAGCAAAGTCATGGAAAGAGGACTATCATGAAACCCACTTTTTCTTCGAAAGGGGGAAATGGGTGCTACTTGATAATGGACACACATCACGAGGTATCCTTTTCCATGGATGAAGTGGAACAAAGGACATGGCTTCTATTATCCAATTTTATACCCCGTGCAAATTGGCTAACTTGCAAAATCCGGACTTGGGCAGTATGATGAAGTCTTGAAGAGGAGGTTGGAGAAAACGGTGTGTGCGAAGTTTGGAGCGGGCAGAGGAACCAAATGTAATGCGGTAGCATGTATGGATGCTACCACCCGGTAGCATGTACGAATGCTACCGGCCGACATCATGTACGAATGCTACTGACCGACACCAAGGAATTATGCTACCTACCGACACCAAGGATTTATGCTACCGACCGACACCATGAATTGAGATATGTCTCCAGCATTAAAGAACATAGTACAAGGTAGCTCAACAACCAGTTTTAATGAGGTATGGTGCCCATTTCTTCTTCTGCGAGCAAGGTACCATGGGGAAATGCATTTGTAAGGTTGCCCATACCTCTTTTCAAAAATTAAATGCATGTTGTCGATGGGTGGAAGCGCAAATTCTCTATATAATGTAAAAACCTCTCATTTGTGAAAGGGGATATTCTAAAATGTAAAGAAACTCTGCCAAAAATTGTTTCTGAGCAACTATGAGTTGTAATCCTTCATTTGGACTTGGCAACATGTTTTTTGTGCCTTCTTCTTCACATGTAATGGTCTGTGCATACTTTGAAAGCAATAAAAACAATGTTTTGTGATGTTTTCTCAGCCCTAACTTATGTTTTATTGCATTTCCTCGGCTCTCCATTCTCGTTGTGGTATTTTGTGCATGTTTTCCTCACTTACAAGTTCATCTTGTTGTGTTTCATGGAGAATAGAAGGTAAAAGAAGTTTTTGGTCTGTGTCACCTCTGTCTAGCCTCTCCCTTCTCCATTTTCCTTCTCCCTCTTTCCCTCATTAGAGTATCTCCACCCCTTTTCTTGGTGTTATCACCTCTACTAGTTTAAGATTTCCATTTTCATGCATCTCTCTCACCCTGGTCCCTTGGAATTTTAGAGTAAGATTATATAGTTGCATTTCCGTTCTTAGGAGTAGTTTTAGCATTAGGAATAGGTAGAGGAACCAACCTTCTCTGGAGGTCTGTCTCAGTTCAAGTCCCACGGAGACAGTCCCATGTTGCCTCAAAGCCCTAGATCACTCTTATTTGAGACGTGCAAATTTGAGCTCCAACAGCTTCTAAAAGAAAGAGCTCTAATATACACATTTATGGGTGATTTCCCAGGGCTGCAAACTCTTGAGATTGTGGGTACATGAGAACTGGAAACCCGTGGACACAATGGAGGCATTAATAATGCTCAAAAGCTACTTCTTGGCTGTCTTTTCTACCAAGAATGAAAAAGACCAGATTTTTTGGGCGGACTATGGTTTCTCAAGAAGGTAGGGCTTTTCATGAAACATAGATCTATAGCATTCACTGTGACTGATGACCTTCCTAGCACCATCCTTGTTTGGGTTCATCTACCCTTGCTCCCCAATGATTACTGGAAAGCATACTCTTGTGGAAAATAGGAGCTGCCATAGGAAAATAGATAACTTTCTCAGAGTTCACAAGAAATCTTGGGGTTTTGAACTATGCTTGGATCTATGTGAGTTTGGACTTGAAAGATCCCTTGCCTGATTGTATCATATTGGATATAGAAGAAAAAGAATGTAAACATTCAATTGGCTAGAAAAATATCCCAATCAAGAGCCAGATTTGTCATGAACACGACCATCTGGCCTAGGTATCCCCCACATGAAAATCTAGAGCTTGACACTCGGTGGCAGCACGAAACAATGGCACGTCAGGTACAACTAGACTCCACATCACATGCAAATCTACATAAAGCCACCTAGAACAAAGGAGCCAATGAGAACAATTTCAAAACGCCTATACAACATAAGGCAAGGAGACTGCAAGTAGACCAAAGCAGATGTATTGAGTCAACTTGTTTGACAACCCTGGAAAACCAAAAAAATGGAAGAAATGGATGATGATTGTAGCACTCACTATTGCAGCACCTGTCAAGGAAAATCCCTATGAAACCAGCCAAAAAAATCAACCCCTCAAATGTGGTAAGCATCTGGAACCTATAAAATTTGCAGCAAAAGAAGATGATAGAAACACAATACTAGAAGCAAAAAAACGTCTTCAATCAAGGAACAGGTCTAGGTATCTTATTCCCACTTATTTAGGCATATAGGATCCTAAAAATAAGATGGACCAAAATAAATAATATCTCTCACTGAGATCATAGAACTGACTAAGGACAATGTGGGTGGCACAGTGACAAAGTTAATGCAGATCTGGTGCCGTAAAATCAAGCAATCAGAGATGCCTCGGGAGGCGAGAACTTACATCACTCCCAATTTGATAATGTGGATCCTTTCTTGGAATACAAGGGAATAAGCATCCCCAAAAAAAGGCTATATCTCAAAGACAAGATTAAGACTGGAAATGTGGTCAAGATCCTCCAAGAATTCATGCAGATGGGATCAGCAAAGTTTCAGATTTACTGGTATTTGGGGCAGCAAGCAAACCATTCTCTGCCCAAAAACTAGAACCGTCATCTATTCAGAACCCTAAGGGTATGCTCCATCTACTCATAACTCCTTTGCTATGGGGATGATGGTTGTTTTCTTCTATCATGAGTTCAATTTCCAATTTTGTTTCGTCAATATATATATATATATATATATATATATATATATATCCCACCTTGTTCGAATCAAAAGATTGTTCTTATTACTCAACATCAGCAATCAATGCTTGTCTCCTCCCCGCCTTACCTTTTTCTTATGGGTGATATCAATACCAAAGGAGTCACAAGGTGCAACCTCAGGGACACGAAATCCCTCACACAGCTAAAACAAGTGACATCCTTGATTGATATGGACTTTTCACAAGGCCTTTACAGGTGGTGTAGTGGGCAAAAAGAATAAGATAAATATCTGGAAAAAGTGACAGAATTCTTATCCCTGAGGTATGGATCTCTTCTAGTATACACCAAGCTACCAGAGGTTACTAACAACGCTGTCTGATCACTGACCAATAACTGTAAGCATACAAAGAAAAACTACTTTGACGAGCAGCTCTCTATTTAGGTTTGAAAGGATGTGGTTCTTTCAATTCACCCTGACATTGATCAATAGATAGAAAACTGGTGGAAAGGAGTAACAAATATTTAAAGCTGGGAAAAGCTTACATTCATGGGAAAACTACACCTCCTGAAGACCCAATTAAAACACCGGAATAGAAAGGTGTTTCATAACCCTTCTCATCAAGCCTCCACTATTTACACCAACCTCGCTGCTATTCAGAAAGATATCAGGGACAAAGGCCTCACAAATCAGACAGCTGCACAAACAATTGGCTATGCACAGGTCAGAGACAAACAATATTGGAGGCAGAGATCCAAAGGAAAATGGGTTATGCAAGGAGATCAAAACTCCAAGTTTTTTCATAAATCTGTTGTCAATATATAGAATATCAAATTTATGCAAGAAGTCAAAAGGAAAGATGGAACTGTTGTTACCACCCATTATGAGATAGTAGATTACGACACAAGTTACTTCCAGGAAGTATTGATTGAAACCCACAGTGACAAAGACAAACAAATGGACCAACAAGAGCTTCTTCAGCATATTCTGAATCTTTATGACTCAAGACAATGACAACATTTTATGTCCAACTTCTGAAGAAGAAACTAAGCAAATTGTCTTCTCTTTCCAGCCAAAGAATTCACCCTGGCTGAATGAATTTCATTCCTTATTTTATCAATATTACTAGGAGCTAATGAAAAGGGACCTGCTACCTGTCATTGAAGAATCTAAACAGAACAAGCAAATGCTTAAAAAATTGAATGCTACAACTCAAGTCTTAATTACCAAATTGGCACGTATTAAACAAATGGATCAATACTGACCAATTGCACTTTCACAATATAGTCTACAAGATAATCTCCAAAGTCATAGCTCTAAGGATAAAGCCTCTCCTTCGGAGATAATATGTACTTCTCAATCAGCCTTTGTCCCAAAACAACAAATAAGTGGCTACATCATAGTGGCTCAAGAGATTTTGCACTCACTCAGAACCTAGAAAAGACTTGGAGTCATGATCAAATTGGACATTTCAATAGCATTTGACAGATGCAATTGCGGGTTGATTGAAAAAGATCTCCAAGCTTTCAGGCTTACTTTCTACTACATCCACAGATTCAAATCCTTAGGGAACTCAGCTTCAATTCGTGAGAGATATCCATACTTTAGCACTTTTCTCTTCAAAGAGGATTGCTTCACGGGTCCCCACCAATTGTCGGCACTATTGGTACTTTGAGATTAGGTTGCTCCTCCTTTCTATTGGCATCTCCATTGATAAGCTACCCCCTCTCATGTACTCCCTAGACACCCCACCCCCTGGGCTTCTTCCCAACAAGGACATCATCACTGGAGTTGTGAGAGAGGACATTTACAGGCAGTATATTTTGGCCACTTAGATCTTCCCCTTGAGTCACTCATCCCCAAGCTTGCTTTTTACGTCGAGCACTTCTTACAAGTGGTGGATGGTATTATTCGTCGCCCTCACTATCTCCAGCACCACTAGTCCGGCGGCTTGAGATTTCCCCCTGGCCAGATGAGAGTGTGCTCTCACCTATCATCGGTTGAAACTGATCATCACATTCTCCGACAGGGCCAGATCTGCCATATTTGCGCCCTCCAAGAGGTGCGCACTGAGGAGCACTTCATTTTTAGATGCCCCATTTACTATGAGCTTTGAAGAAGATATCACAGCCTCTATAGGGACTCAAGCAACACTTTATCTACTTTCTTCAGCTATCCAAACCAGTGATGTCTGACTCTTTTATCTTCGCAAGGCTGCCACCCTTCAGCACAGATTCCTATAGGAGGGGTCTAGAGGCTTTAGAGACCCCTTGCTGATCGTCTCTTTTTTCCAGCCCCCCACACAACTGGGAGCACAAAGCACCCTTTGAACACCAATACTTCACATATAAGGGCTGAAAAATGAGTAAGGCAGTGCTTCTCTCAGTGCACAATTACTACTCGGATTACTCAGATCCCTCAGCCTGCTGTCAACTCCTCCACTTCAGCCCCAGACAGAGATAGTCGATGAGATTTCCTTCCAATTTTCATCAGCACATGCTTTAGGGGCTTTTGTTCACACTTCTTTGCTATTGTATTGATTTCATTACCAACTGTGTTAGTGGTCCACTACTTTATTTGTCTTTTGTACTTTGGTTTTGTTTTTTTTCTTCTAGGATTCTCTCTTCCTAGAACTTTCTAATGTTACTTGGTGTATCCTAGAGTCTTATTGACATACTTTTGGCAATCTGTGAACACTATTATAATTTCTTTCTTTCTTTCTTTCACTTTTCATGGACAGGTAATCAAATACAAAGTTGTATCACTACTCCCACCTTTTGTATATCAATTAATGAGAAAATTGGCACTCCATTTAAATCATCCAAAGCCCTTGAGGCAGGCAGACCCTGTTAGCCCTGTAATGTCCCTCTTTCTCGAATAGTTCGATCGAAAACCTTTGGCCCTTTTTGTCTACCCGACGGCCAAAGGGTGATTTCAAGAGTGACTTCGGTTTATTAATGTTATTCTATCGTGCTTTAAATAAAATAAAGTATCACTAAAGCACATATAATGAATTAATAGACTTAATAAGTGACTTCGACTTAGGAAAGTACATGGAAATAAATGAATAAATTATTTAATGTGCTTTCCTAGGCAAAAAGTGCGACTTGCTTTGGGGAGAAATTAAATAAGCCAAAAATGCGACTTGCTTTGGAGAGGGAATAAATTAATTAAAAATTAATTATGCTCTTTTGGAAAAAGTGCAACTTGCATTTTGGAAGGGTTTTTTGGATATAAGGGAAAAGTGCAACTTGTGTCGGCACTATGCAGATGATTATTATTTTTCTTCCCGGTAGTTAGCTCTGAGCTTTACAGATAAAATCCAAGGACGTAAACCCTCTGGGTTATTCCTCTTGTGGACGGAAACCCCAGGAGCAGTGAGAGGAGTTCCTATTCAAGGATTTTCGTTGTAATCACAGGTTTTTATCATTTCAGCAGTTCAAAGACAAATAAATTGCAGCAGTGGGCATTCAGACTTCTAGAGTGGGGCGACTTATTCTACAGTTGTTTTATGCAGTATCTGAGGTATTCTTCATGCTAGATAATTATTGTACCTTTCAGCATCAATTATATATCAAATTGATTTGGTTTATTGAAAATTTATAATTGTTTGCCGAAAATATTTAACATCAGAAATCATTATTCAATACACGGCTGAATTGTTTATGAAGAAATCTACCTGTTTAAACCTTAGGTGCCTTTTCTATATTCACCTGGTTTGCGGGGTTTGTTTTATTTAATTTATCTATGCAGTTTGAGTATGGTGTTTTATGGTTTCTTTTGACATTATCAGTTCAAATCCGAGCTTGAGCAATATATTAAAACAAAAAATCTCAGGCAAAAGGGTTTTGGGATCTTTCAGTGGTATCAGAGCAGTGTATCCTCCCAGCCTGTGTGGGAAGGAAGCAAAGAGTAAATTAAAAAAATCAGCTTTGAATGCAGCATAGAGAGGTTTGTTCACACAGATACTACACCCGCAGGCGGGCACAACTCAAAGTTGGTATTGTAGGAGGTGACAGAATGGATATTATGGGTGATAGACAGGAGAGTCCTCCTCGGGATGAGCATGCAAACCCAGATAGAGACTTCATTAGGGTTATGGCAGCCACTCAGAGGCAGTTGTTACAGACTATGGAGCGCATGGGCTCTACCTTGGACAGGTTGGCAATGGATAGGCCACGGGACAGGCATGGCAGAAGGGATAGATCGGTATCAGTTGTCAGTGGTTATAGGGATCACAGCAAATCACCTTCGGAAATTGGAAGTGTCAAGGGATCGCCACGCTGTGAGAGGAGGCACACCCATACAGATGAGAGAAGGACTATGCGGACTGCAGATAGGCCTATGCAGCCTAACTTCCTGCCTAGAGATGACCCACCAGAGATTGAGGTGCGGCCGGAAGAAGTAGCTTTTCTGGATACTATTATGGCAATCAATGATGAGCGGAGGAGTTTGCCACAGCATGTGAGGGACGTCTTTCCCCTCCCACAATATTGTGCTCAGAGGAGAGATAGCATGAGGGCTAGACAGGACAAGAGGCCTAGAGCGCAGCAGAACAGGAAATTGCAACAGGTTACCAATAAGGTAACCCTCTCCACTTTTGATGGTAGCGGAAAGATCAGTGCCATGGCTTGGACTCACAAGCTCAACACCTATCTTACCCTCAAACCAATGAGGGAACAGGAGGCTATACAGTTCACTACTTTGCACCTTGAGGGGGTGGCTTATGATTGGTGGCACCATGGATTAGTTACACAGAATCACGGACTTCTGCGATCATACAGGGATTTCAGCGAGAGGTTGATTGCACGATTTGATCGCAAGGATGTGGAGCTTTATTACAGGGACTTGGCACAGCTCCGACAGAGTGGACACGTTGATTCATACATCAACGAATTTCAATGTATAGTAGTCATGGTTCCAGAGATGCCTAAGAAGAGGGTAGTGATGTTATTCATAGAGAGCCTTCATGACAGGATGAGAGGATTGGTCAAGGCTCTTAAGCCTAGGACATTGCATGATGCCATTCAGACGGCATTGGACTTGGACACATCCCCCACTTCTTACCAACCCACTTCTTATAAGCCCGATAAGAAGTTTCCCACGAGCTCCAGGCCATTTCAGCGCTCTACCATTCAGCAAAAGAGTGCACCACCTCCTAAGGTGGATCAGGAATCTCGTAATGAGTTGAGGAAGAAGCTTTGCTTTCATTCCAAAGATCATTGGGAGCCTAGACATCGTTTCCTTGGTAAAGGCAAGGTGCATCTCATTGAGGTGATTTTAGATGAGGATGAGGACCACTCGCCGGATACAGGGGCAAGGGATGAGGACGGCGGCCATGATGCACAGGAGGAGCAGCCCCAAGTAGAGCTTGGCGAGAGTGAGGCATTGGATTCATCTGATGTCACTATTACTACACTCTCAGGAGTTCCTGGGTACCATCCCATTCGGCTGAAGGGAGTGCTTATGGGGCAGCGGATTGTTTGTTTGGTTGACAGTGGAGCTGCGCACAACTTCATTTATGAGGGGTTGGCTGCGAAGCGAGGATTACAGGTTGAGGATTTTTAGGGGTTTAGTGTACGAGTAGCAAATGGGTTTGCTATTAGTTGCACTAAGACGATTCCACGGCTTAGTATTCAGATGGGGGACTACACATTGACCAATGACTTATATGTTATTGGACTTGGTGAGATTGACACAGTTTTGGGTATTCAGTGGTTTAGTCCCTTGGCAGATATGTTCAGGACTTCCAGAGGATGGAATTGGAGTTCATGGTGGATAGGAAGAAGATTGTGCTTCAGGCTCTTTCTGACGGTGGGCCTAGAGTTGTTTTAGCGCGCAGGATGGAATCTATAGTCAGGCATGGAGAGGTTGCATGGGCAGCCCAATGTTTCATTTCATCCAAACCTTCTTCAGATAGTGAGCATCCCTTTCGTATAGATATCCAGTCCATACTAGATAAGCACAGCCCAGTGTTTGGTGACATTCCTCCAAGTAGACCAACAGATAGAGGGTTTGAGCATGTTATAGAGCTTGAGGAGGGTGTTAAACCTGTGATGACTACTACGCCTTATCGCCATCCTAAGACATATAAGGATGAGATAGAAAAGGCCATTAGAGAGCTCTTGGAGATGGGACACATCCGTCCTAGTTCTAGTCCCTTTGCTTCTTCAGTTGTTTTGGTAAAGAAGAAGGATGGGACTTTGAGGATGTGCATTGACTACCGTGCACTAAACAAGAAAACCATAAAGAACAGGTAGCATATTCCTCGCATAGATGAACTTTTAGATAAGTTGCATGGAGTTATCTATTTTTCGAAGATTGATCTTCGATCAGGATACCATCAGATTCGCGTTCGGGATGAAGACAGTCTTCAGGTGTCACTACGGGCACTATGAGTTCTTGGTGATGCCATTTGGACTCACTAATGCACCTGCTACGTTTCAATCTGTATGAACCATCTCTTCAATAACCAGTTGAGGAAGTTTGTGTTGGTCTTCTTTGATGACATTTTGATATATAACATGACATGGGATGAGCATTTGAGGCATCTTGATGAGGTACTTAGTATAATGGAGACTCAGTCTTTATTTGCTAAGATGTCCAAGTGCGAATTTGGACCAACTGAGATATTGTATCTTAGGCACGTCATTGGGGCCAATGGGGTTAAAGTTCATCAGGAGAAGATACAGACAATGTAGGATTGGCCACCACCCAGGAATATCTCTTATTTGTGTGGATTCTTGGGGTTATGTGGCTATTACAGGAGGTTCGTGAAGGGCTATTCTCAGATGGTAGCTCCATTGACAGATCTTACACGAAAGGGGGCATTCAGATGGACAGATGAGGCACAAGTAATATTTGAGAGGCTCAAGATAACTATGAGCACCTGTCCAATTTTGGCTCTTCCAGATTTCTCACGACCCTTCATTTTGGAATGTGATACTTCGGGATTGGGGATTGGTGCAGTTCTCATGCAGGATCGCCATCCTATTGCCTACGAGAGGAGGAAGTTGAGAGATAATGAGATATTGTATTCCACCTATGATAAGGAGATGCTTGCCATTATGCATGCTTTGGCAAAGTTTAGACAGTATTTAGTGGGTGGGAAATTTGTTGTGAGAACCGACCACAACAGCTTGAAATATTTCCTAGAATAGGAGCTCAATGAGAGGCAACAAAAATGGGTTAGCAGAATCCAAGCATATGATTTTGACATTGAGTATGTCAAGGGGACGAAGAATGTAGTGGTTGATGCGCTTTCCAGAAAACCCCATCTCGCTGCCCTATGTTCTTTGAGTGAGATTTCAGCGGATTGGAAATCTCAACTATTAGTTGACTATTCCAAAAATACTTGGGCATGTGACATTATGGATGCAAAAATTCAGGATCGCTGATATAAGGCAATAGCTGATTTGATTTTGTATAAGGGCAGAATTTACCTAGTTCCTGAATCTGAGCTTAAGGAGAAGATTATGCATGCTTTCCATGATGCACCACTTGCAGGACATCCAGGATATTTTAAAACATACAGGCAAATTAGAGAGATCTCTTGGAAGGGTCTCAAAGATGATGTCTTACACCATGTCCGCGAGTGTATGACTTGTCAGCAAAACAAGTCAGAGCATACTTTCCCAGCAGGTTTGTTAAAGCCATTCTCGATTCCGGAGCAGAAGTGGGAAAGTATTTCGATGGATTTCATTACAGGTCTTCCTGTGGTGGAAGGGAATGATCGCATTTATGCGGTAGTTGATCGGTTGACAAAATATGCACACTTTTTTGTTGTCCCTACCAGCTTTAAGGCACCTCATGTGGCTGATTTGTTCTTCCGTCAGGTATTCAGGTTGCATGGACTTCCGAAGAACATCATTAATGATCGGGATAGCAAGTTTATGAGCATATTTTGGCAGGAACTTTTCCGTTTGGTTCACACTGAGTTGACTCCGAGCACTAGTTATCACCCTCAGATTGATGGGCAGACAGAGATTGTGAACAAGTGGATAGAGGGTTATCTACATAACTATGTTTCAGGACAGTAGAAAGCATGGGTAAAGTTGTTATATTTATGTGAGTATTGCTATAACACCACTTACCATATGTCTATTGGTATGACTCCATTCCAAGCATTGTATGGATATGATGCGAGATCTTTTGTTGATTTGGCGTTTGGGGACAATAGAGCTCCCAAAACTCAGGAGAGTTTACAGGATAGTCAAGGCATCCTTAAGGTCCTTAAGGATAATATTCAGCGGGCCCAAAATCAACAGAAGATGTATGTAGATAGGCACAAGGTAGAGAGAGCATTTGAGGTAGGAGACGTGGTATTTCTGCGTCTTCAGCCTTACAGACAAAGTACCCTCAAAAAGAGTGGAGCTGAAAAGCTCAAGCCGCAATTCTATGGACCATACAGGGTGTTGAGGAGAGTTGGTGAAGTGGCATATGAGCTGGAATTACCTTCTGAGAATAAGATACACAATGTCTTTCATGTATCTTGCTTGAAAAAGGCTTTGGGGCAGCACGTTGTTTCTTCTGCAAAGTTACCACCTTTGGATGAGGAAGGGAGGTTGGATTTAGTGCCAGAGAAGATTTTGGATAGCCGAGAGAGGAGATTGAGGAATAGAGTTACTCAGGAGTTCCTAGTGAGGTGGAAAGAGTTGCCAATAGAGGATGCTACATGGGAGGGCGAGTCTATATTACAACATCCAGCTTTACAGTTGCTTGGGGACAAGCAATCTTGGGAAGGGAGGACTGTAATGCATAGTTACTTGGGACGGCGGGACGGGGTTTCCGGGACGGCAAAAAATTTCTAAATTTTAGGGACAGCGGGGGGACGGCTAATTAAAAAATATATAAATATTTAAAATAAAAAGATATAGTGACTAAATTATATAAATAAGGTGAAACTTGAACACATAAACATCAAATACATTCCTTAATACTCATGATTCTTTCAAAAGATTGCAAGAAGTTGCTTGGTCCAAAAAGGTGCAAAAATTGATTTTATGAAAATAAGAAAAATATTGCCATGAATGCGAAGAGCTCAAGAAAATATGCACTTCTAGAGAAAACAGCACCTGAAACAGAGTCATAGAATGAAAGTTATGGCACATGCAAGTTTTTGCTGCTACATCTTCCCGAACCCTTTCCAAAAATGGCAATTTTTTTCTGTACTTCCAAAAATAAAAAAAAGGAAAGAAATGCCAAATAAAAAAATAAATTAGTGGGGGACATATGGACGTCCCCCCCACGTTTCCCACGTCCCACCCACGTTTCCCCATCCCCGAGACGTTTCCCAACATTTTCAGACGTCCCCAGGACATTTCCTAGGAAAAAAAAAAGGGAAACGTGGGGGGAAACGTTTCCCCTATGTCCCCAGGACGTCCGGGACATCCCGAACGTGTCAAATTTGGGGGGGCACGTCCCCGCATAACTATGTTGTAATGTCCCTCTTTCTCGAATAGTTCAATCGAAGACCTTTGGCCCTTTTTGTCTACCCGACGGCCAAAGGGTGATTTCAGGAGTGACTTCGGTTTATTAATTTTATTCTATCGTGCTTAAAATAAAATAAAGTATCACTAAAGCACATATAATGAATTAATAGACTTAATAAGTGACTTCGACTTAGGAAAGTACATGGAAATAAATGAATAAATTATTTAATGTGCTTTCCTAGGCAAAAAGTGCGACTTGCTTTGGGGAGAAATTAAATAAGCCAAAAATGCGACTTGCTTTGGAGAGGGAATAAATTAATTAAAAATTAATTATGCTCTTTTGGAAAAAGTGCGACTTGCATTTTGGAAGGGTTTTTTGGATATAAGGGAAAAGTGCAACTTGTGTCGGCACTAGGCAGATGATTATTATTTTTCTTCCCGACAGTTAGCTCTGAGCTTTGCAGACAAACTCTAAGGACGGAAACCCTCTGGATTATTCCTCTTGTGGACGGAAACCCTAGGAGCAGTGAGAGGAGTTCCTATTCAGAGATCTTCATTGTAATCACAGGTTTTTTATCATTTCAGCAATTCAAAGAGAAATAAATTACAGCAGTGGGCATTCAGACTTCTTCTAGAGTGGGGGCGAGTTATTCTACAGTTGTTTTATGCAGTATCTAAGGTATTCTTCATGCTAAATGATTATTGTACCTTTCAACATCAATTATATATCAGATTGATTTTGGTTTGAATCATTTATGGCTGGGTTTTGGACAATCTTTTGTTATCAAACTATCTGCAGATTTATAATTGTTTGCCGTAAATATTTAACATCAGAAATCATTATTCAATACATGGCTGAATTGTTTATGAAGAAATCTGTCTGTTTAAACCTTAGGCGCCTTTTCTATATTCACCCGGTTTGCGGGATTTGTTTTATTTAATTTATCTATGCAGTTTGAGTATGGTGTTCTATGGTTTCTTTTGACATTATCAGTTCAGATCCGAGCTTGAGCAATATATAAAAAAATAAAAATATTCAAGCAAAAGGGGTTTGGGATCTTTCAAGCCCATACCTGTTTATCAGATTATCCTAATGAGTGGAACTCTTAGGCCTTACCAGATCAATAGTGGCAGCTAAATTTCAATGTGAAGTGTTTGAGCCGCCAGCTATGGAGGGAAGCTACTCCAACTTTCACTATAATGATGAAACACTTATATTTTCTAGCCTCCTAAAAGAGATCGGCAAGATGAAGCAAATCTTACAGACCTACCAAATGGCTTCAGGACAGCAGATGAATAAAAACAAAACTTATGTTCTCCTAAATATAGTTTCTCAACATAAGGGGGATATCCTCGATTGCATGGGGCAACCAGATGGTACTATGCCAATTCAATATCAAGGCTTCCCTCTCCATACAAAGAATAACATACAGCTATAGGACACAACAATCAGACAAATAAACAATCTATTAGGCCTTAACATGAAAGGGCTTGTCTTTTTCCCGCCCTGCAACTTTTTAAATTTTTGCTGCATTTGGTGTCCCCGTGGCGATGTCGGATCCATTGGGACCGACCCCTAACCCGCCCCCTGACGCTGTTGGTGCCCCTCCTGTCAATCTTTCAAGCTCCTGGAGGGATGTGACTGCTAGCTCTCCAAAATTCTCTCCATCTGGGTAGCTACAACCAAAGATCGTTGATGGGACCCTGTCCTTGCAGATCCCTGCAGCGATTACTGATGCGACTCAAGCATTGAGGGAATTGTCGCTTATTTGTAAACTAATGGGGCCCAGGCCCCCATTGGAAGAAATAAGAAAATGGGTTCGGATCAAATGGGCCCCCTGTGGCCCCCTAGAAATTGCAGCGCTTCCAAATGGATTTATCCTCTTCACCTTCAGCCACAAAGAATATTTTGCAAGGGTGTTGTTGGGAGGGCCCTGGTTTTTTGGTAGGAGAGGCTTCTACCTTCGAAGGTGGACTCCAAGATTCAATCCACGAACTGAAACCATGACTCAGGCGCCGATATGGGTTCGTCTTCTTGACCTCCCCTTGGAATTTTGGCATACTGCAGTCATTGAAGGTATCGCTTTATCCATGGGAACTCTCATTGCTATAGATCAAGCAACTAGAGCTGGTTCTAGATTCATTCATGCAAGGTTTTGTGTCAATGCTGACATTAGTGTTCCATTACCATCTTCCATTGAGCTCCATTCTGATCTAGGAACATGGGTGCAACCGATTGCATACGAATACATACCTCAGGCTTGCTCAATATGTAAAAGCATTGGCCATAGAGCCCAGGCTTGTCCCTCCAAGCCAGCCCCAAAACCCAAGGAGCAGCTACGTTCCCCAAAGAACAAAGGGAAATTCATACCCAAAATCACAAAGGAAGTTAGCACCTCTAACCCATTTGATGCTTTACAAGAGGAAGGCGAAATCCCTACTAAAACCACATGTCTCTCAACCACTTCCATCCTCATCACCCCAGTTGGCACTTCAGTCTAAACAGATGGCTACTTCGTCTGCTCATCCCTCTAACGTATTGCCTGATCAACAGCCTCCAATGGATCATCCCCTTGTTTTGTCATCTGCTCTCTCCTCAGAGATCCCTGCTACATTCCCATTGTTTGAGCATACTTCTTGTTTTACCACCCCCCCTTCATCACCTTCATTTTTTGAGCTTCTTGAGACAGTTGTAAATCTCGATATCCCCATCCAATCTGGACCAGAAGAATCTCTGGTTTCTACTTCTCCACTTGATCTTCCTCTTTTGAGAGAAAAGTCTCCTCACCCCTCCCCCTCGGCCTCGGTGTCTGCAGAGCTCAGCCCAACCAGAAAAACTAGAAACAACACTAAACAGGGTATAGATGTGGGTTTCAAAAATTCCAAAGGAAGACATACCAACCAAGCAAAGCTTCAAGAAGAAGCATCTCAAAATATCGCTCAAGGAACACAAGGAATCCTCACCATGCAAGGGGGAGGGAAGCATAAATCCAAAAAATGAAGCTCTTCTCTTGGAATGTAAGGGGAACAAATGCTCCCCAGAAAAAAAGAATCCTTAAAGATTTCAGGCTTAAACACAATCCAGACATTATGATGTTACAGGAAACAAAGCTGAAAGAAGATGATTTGTTGCATAGGATATGGCCCAATGCTTCCTTTGCATCTCAGACTTCAGTTGGTAACTCTAGTGGCATATGTACGTTTTGGAATCCCAAAATCCTTTTTGGGGAATGCATTATCAAAACGCCCCATTACCTGGGAATGTTTTTTCAAGAAATAGGATCTAGTGTTGGATGGATTGCAGTGAATCTTTATGCTCCTAATTTGGAAAGTCACAGGGAAAAAATTTGGAAAGAATTGTTGGAATTCTGTAACACGTGTAAGCATCTTCCTTGGATTATTCCAAGTGATTTCAATACTCCCCTCTACATATCGGAAAAGCAGGGAGGGACCAACATCAGCACAAACAACATGGATTCTTTGGCTGATTTTATCAGGCAAGGTGAGTTCTTTGACTTTGATCTTCATGGAGCCTCTTTTACTCTGGTCTAATCGAAGGTTAGGGAGCAACCATATTCAAATCAGATTGGATAGGATGCTTGCTTCTATGGACTAGGATTGCTCACTTCAATGATTTTTACATGATGGCACTTCCTAAAATTGCTTTTGATCACTGCCCTTTGCTTCTTAATGCTACTCAAATGCAAAACCCGAAACACCCTCCGTTTCGATTTGAGTTAGCTTGGATTCAAAACCACAATTTGGATAACCTTATTGTTGAGTGGTGGAAGACTGATTTTTTGGGCTCAGCCATGTATAGATTCTCAAAAAAGCTTAATCATGTTAAGAAAGAACTCAAAGCTTGGAAACTACATGCCTTTGGAGACATCCGTAAAAGGAAGAATCAGCTTGTTGTAAAGATAGCTGAAATCTCTGCTAGTATAGAGCTTGTAGGCAGAACTCCTACACTACACCAACAAGAATTAGTACTCCTCAGTGACTATCACAATACCCTTGCTGAAGAAGAAATTTACTAGAGGCAAAGATCTCGGGCAATCTGGTTACAGCAGGGAGACCGAAATACAAAAAAAATCATACTACTGCCACCAAGCACAAAAGCAGAGATAAAATTAAAGAGCTCATAACTATGGATGACCAGATATTTAAATACTGAAGATACCATTGCAGCAGAGTTGGTCAATTACTATTCTATCCTTCTTCAAGAAGATAATCCTCCTTGTGAGGAGGATAGTCAGGAGATGTTGCAGCATATTCCTAAACTGATCTCAGAGGACAAACACTAAGCTCACTCAGCCTTTTTCCTTGGAGGAGGTTCGCAGAGCTATTTTTGATATGAAGGGAGACAAGTCACCTGGCCCGGATGGCTTTCCTGCAGCTTTCTTTCAAACTTATTGGCATATCATAGAGTCAGATTTGTTTGCTGCAGTCATCGAATTCCAGCAGAACGATCTTCTTCTAAAGGAATGGAATAATACTTTTGTGGCTCTGGCTCCTAAGTCTTTGGGATCTAAATTGGTCTCAAACTTCCGTCCCATAAGTCTCTGCAACACTTCCTATAAGATAATTACTAAGATGATGGCCTCTAAACTCAAACCCTTTATGGACAAACTAATCTCAGAACAGCAAAATGGCTTCATTGGTGGAAGACTGATTCAAGGGGGAGTAATAACAGTTCATGAAGCTATCCATACAGCCTCTCTCACTAAAACAGCTGGCATGATTATAAAGCTTGATATGCAAAAGGCTTTTGATAGGGTGAGTTGTACTTTCCTCCTCAAATTGCTGAAAAAAATTGGTTTCAGGGGATAAATGGTGCTCTTGGGTCCATAGTTGCATCTCCTCTCCTAGGTTTTCAATCCTCATGAATGGCATTCCTCAAGGATATTTTGCCACAAGTAGAGGGATAAGGCAAGGTGACCCATTTTCACCTTTCTTGTTCATCCTCATGGCTGACACTCTTAGTAGAGCACTAGTTGCAGCTAAAAGATCTGGCAGAATTGTGGGTATTACTATTACTTCTAAAGTTCCTGCAGCTACTCACAGCCAATTTGCAGATGATACTCTCCTGTTAGGTGTTGCTTCGGTGGTGGAGGCTAAAATCTTGAAAAGAATATTGGATTGCTATCAATCTGCTTCCAATCAACTTATAAATTTCACCAAGAGCAACATTGCTTTCATAAATACCCCCCCTAACAGACAAAGAAAGATTGCAGCCATTTTTGGATGCAGCATCATGGATTTGCCTTCTTCTTACTTGGGGCTCCCTCTCTTTAAAGGAAGACAACTTAAAACTCTCTGGAATCCAGTCATCGAAAGATTTAAGAAGAAGCTTGCAGGCTGGAAAGGAGCCCTACTCAGTCAAGCTGGTAAGCTGCAACTGGTTAAATCCACTCTGCAAAGCCTTCCCATATACTTTATGTCTCTTCTTAAAATGCCTTCCTCAGTTGCTGCTAGCATTGAGCAAATTCAAAAACAATTCCTGTGGTCTGGAGCTGAGGAAAGAAAAAGAGTCCATCTTGGTCTCTTGGAATGTGGTATGTAAGCCTACAACAGTTTGGGGTCTAGGTTTACGTAGAGTTGCTGAAATGAACTCTGTTATGTTAGCCAAGTTGGGTTGGGTTGTGGCTTCCAAAGGTAAATCTACTTGGATTCAGATGTTGATTTCTAAATACCTATCTCCACTGGAAAATTTCTTTGCTGAAAATATTCCGAGTGGCTCCACGATCTGGAACTCTATAGTTAGCACTCAAAATCTGCTACAGTCAGGTACTAAATGGAAACTAGGCAATGGCAGGCAGATTGATTTCTGGAAAGATTGGTGGATAGGGGAGAAACCTTTATCCTCTAACTCATATTGGGATCCTATCAGAGCTCACCTCACTAGATTATGTGGAAAAACTATTAAAGGTTATATTGACAGGTCCAATTCTTATCTGTGCTGGCATATACCGGTTTGGGAAGGTGGCAACTCAATCCAGATGCAGCGATTGGATAAACTAAAGCTTTTGCTTTCTTCACATTACTTACAGTTTTCTCTGGAGGAAGATGCTCGTATTTGGCCACTATCAACTTTGGGAGAATTTTCGGTCAAGGCGGCTTATCTCTCCCTCCCGCATCGTTCGGAGGGTCCTCCTCTGAATCATATCTGGCCCCCTCAGGTGGTTCCCAAAATTGGTTTTTCTATACTCGGCTGGCCTCTCGAGACTCTTTCCTCTCAAGTGAGAATCTTAAACGAATAGGGTACTCTCTCTCCAAGCAAGTGTGTTTTATGTCTCAATGCTCTTGAAACTTCTGTTCACTTGCTTTTTCACTGCTTTCTCTCACTCTATGGAGTCTCCTATTAAATAGCTTTGGGGTCTCGTGGGTGTTTCCTTCCACCATTTCTGATGCTATCCTTCAATGGAAACCCTATTTTAGACATCAAGTTGCAGCTCTTGCTTGGAAACTCCTCCTTCCCCATACCTTATGGAATATCTGGAAAGAGAGGAATAGAAGAGTTTTCAAAGACCAGTCTCAAAATCCCCTCCAGATTTACTCCCTTGTAGTCTCTGGTGTACAGGAAAATTTAAATTGCTCCATCTAGAAACAGCATAAACAAAAAATTGCTCTTAACCCGAAGGAACCTTGGATTAAGTAATTTCAGATGCCCTTAAAGTCAGCCCTCTTCGGCTGCAGCTAGAGAAAATACCTCTTGGATCCCTCCTCCAATTGGTTGGCTTAAAGTAAATACAGAACGGTGCTGCAAAAGGTAATCTGGGGGGCTCAGGAGGTGGTGTTATCATCAGAGATGATCGCGGTCAACCTATGGCAGCAACTACGGTCAATTTTGGTAATGGGACTAATCATAGAGCAGAAGCACTTGCAATTCTCAAAGGGTTGGAGTTGGCTCTTAGATTTGGATCGATTAATCTCATTGTGGAAAGTGACTCCCTCAACTTGATCCGCATTTTTAATTCTAATGAACCTGCAAGCTGGAGCATAAGCAACATAATAGCTGACACGAGAAGCCTGCAATCCCGCTTTCATAATATTCTTTATCAGCACACCTACAGGGAAGGGAACAGAGTGGCTGACCAGTTGGCTAACCTGGGAGTTTCAATTGCAAAACAATAGGTTTGGATTGGGAATTTTTCTAAAAATCTACTCCTGGCATTAGCAAATGATCGACCTAAAGATTCTTAATATGTTGTTGTTAAAGTTGGACACTTTAGTTTTTGCTTTATTGGATGTCAGCATTATCACTACCTCTACCTATTCCACTGCCGTCGAGGAATGCATTTATGGAGATATAATTACGACTTATCGTAATGATGGGATTCATGCATGGGAGGGGGAGATCTTAATAATAATTCTCACGAAGGAGATTTATAATTATCAAAGTGCACAGTCAGATCTCCAGCCGGCACGTGGGAGGGACGGTAAGGGACAAGTTAAAGAGTCCCGGCTTAATTCTTACATTCCAAATTTTGTTTCTCTCACAAGTTCTTTTGGTAGCCATGGGTGGCTCTCTGGTCATAGTGGAACCTGCCAACTGTGAAGAGTTGCGCAAGGATCTCAAGGTGTGGAATTTACTACAGGAGAAAGGAGTCACTCCATTCATCGAACGCCTCTCGGGTCACTCTGTAATTGTCTCTAGTTGCATTCTTGCGACATGGAAGAAGGGGAAAGTTAAAGTGGGGCGGACCAAGTTCGAAATCACAACTGAATCCATTGTCGCCGCTACGGGTCTTCCTGTTGATGGAGATATTACTTTAAGCGTTCGCTTACTGCGGAGATGGGGGCTTTTTTGAAGAAGGAACGGGTTAACAAATATCAGTCTGGTTTTGAGCACGCTTCTCTGCCTACACCATGGGACAGAAGTCGCTAAGCAGATTATGCGCTATTTTACGCTCAGAAGGGAGATACAAACTGGTGTACGGACCCCAACTTTTCCTCCTGCCCATTTTCGCAATGGTATCAAGGTAAATTTGGCTAACTTTTTGTTTCAATCTCTGGACCTTTCCATTAAACAAGCCCATGTTGGTGAAAGCCCCCTCCTTCACCAAGGTTTACTCTACTTGTTTAAAATTGCCGCTGATCCTGCGGTTTTGGCTCGTTTCCCCACTATGTCTGGCTCGGCCCGTCGTCGCGTCCCTCTGCTGCCCCCTGTTCGCTCCTCCTCCCGTCATCTCTGTCGCTGCCTTAATTGTTCATCATGTCTCTGATTCGGAGGTGGTGATCATACGGACACCGGGATGCCACCTCTTCCCCCCCAGCTTCTCCGCCCAAGTCTTCTCCCCCCACCTGGCACTTCTCCCTTGGTGGCAACGGACCAACCACCTCCCACCCTTTCTCCTTTCACTACTACCGACATGGAAGTGTCGAGCCCTATTGGCAACAGTGGCATCCCTGATGTTCTTATCGACCTTTCCAAGGCATACTCTGATTCCCCTGCTCCTTCTCAACCGGGTTCGCCTATCGTCTTTGCTGCTGTTGTGGAAGGGAAAATGTTGTTGATGATGCAGGTGTGGAGGGCGAAAATGTTGCTGGTGATGTTGTTGTGGACATTATGGAGGTTTCTGAAGAGGCTGAATGCTGAGGATACTACTGAGACTGTTGCAGCTGGTGTTGCTGATACTGGCACTGCTGAAATTCTTCACAGAGTGCTGGAAAAAATTAATAGAGCCTTCACAGTCATCAAAAGCTGGAAGGATCACACTGACAAGACTTGGGAACACCTGCAAAATGGTTGTAAAGATCTCATCACTTTAGCTGAAGCAATGGCTGACAAGAATCCGGATGATGCTACTTATGAAGTTGTTAATGTACTGAAAAATATGATAGATATGTAACCCCTGCGTGGGTCTAGCTCTTTTGGATTTTGGTACTTTTTGACTTCTGTCTTCGTATCTTATGTGCTTAACTGTAAGATCTGGCCTTTTGGGCTTTTTGTAAAAGGATGTGGGTCCTTTCAACACCCTCAACGTTTTACCAATTCCAAAAAAAATCAGACAAATAAAGACTAAGTTGTACAAACAGACAAATAAATGGTAATCTTCAGCTGGAAGAACTCAACTAATACAATATGGTCTTCATAGTGCCCCTAATTATCTGCTCACTCTTCTTCCAATGCCAAAGCAAGTATCCCTCAATATTCAAGCTATTCAACAGAACTTCTTTTGGCAAGGAACTGAGAACAAATTCAAATTCCCGCTAGTGGCACTGGGAAAAAATTACAAGCCTTGGAGGGGGGACTGAATATTAGACATAGTTCTCTTCAATCAGGCAATGGCAATGGAATTCGTCTGGAGATTCTGGAATAAGGAAACCGCCTGGTCGAGTTGATTCACAAGAAATATGCTTTAAATGCCTCCATGGAAACTTGTAGCATTGTCTAGAAACCGATAGCTTCACATATTTTAAGTTTCATAAAAATGGGTACAAACTTCTTCAGAAATAACTAACATGAAGACTGGGAATGATCGAAAATTCAGATTTTGGGTAGACTCCTCAAATAGGTGCCGCCCAATGACAAAGCTCCAGATTACTAATCTCCCAACTGTATATGAGTCATGTGGGCTGATCTACCATGCAGATTACTGCAAGGAAGCTTGCTTGATTCCCAAATGGAATAAGGACCTTATAAAGAGGATTCCTCTTTCTTTTAGCGAGCTGTCCTATTCCCTCTTCAAGTTGCTGGAAGACAGACAAATCATTCTTGCACATAGTGAAGATAGAGTAATATGGCCACATATAAACAGCAATAATTATACAGTAGCATCAACCTATAGCTCTCTAGTCATGGCTATTCCAGGACATCATACTCCTGATCAAAGATGTACAGGTTTGTGGTCAGCCAAACTATGCTTTAAAATTAAATCCTTCAGCTGGTTGCCTATGCATGGAAAATTTCTAACAGACAACCTCCAGAAGAAAGGCTAGATTGTACCTAATATTTTCCCCAATTGCAAGAGAGAAGAGGAATCCATTCCTCGTCTCTTTTTTCATTGTACCTATACTCAGTCAATCTGGAAAGGAATATCAAATCTCCTCAGTCATAAACCTCCCAAAAATGACTCCATTGCAACCTTAATTTATAAATGGTTAGGAACTTAGGTCTTCGTAGTGAAATGCAGCTATTAAAATTCATGCACAAACTTGCTTCAAGTTGAATTCATTGGCTAGTGGAAAGAATGTAATGTGCGAGCATTCAACAATACTTAACAACCCTGGGAACTTGTGATCAGATAAAGGAAGCCGGCATAGATGGAATCATACAGGACACTAAAGGAGATCACGCCATTACTTGCTCTCAGGCTACACATATTGCTAACAACAATCTTGATAAGCTTTATATTTTCTACATAGTAGTATTCATCTGACGCATAACAATGGGATTTTCAACATACAAAACTAATTATCAATCTTTTATAAAGGCTCTTCTATGTTGTTTGGTTCCTTACACGATGGCTTACAACTTTTTTTAAAAGGTGGAGCAGAGTTAAACCATGTCATTGAATGCTTGCTGAGTGATACTGACCCAATGTCCATGGTGTGTGAATATTGTGCCAAGTGGGCTGGGGGGAGGAGACTATCTGTAGTCAGCCACGACAAAGGAGGGGCAGGCGATATGAAGAAACCTGATAAAGTAAACAAAACAGAACAAAAAATCCATGGTGCGTGAATATTGTGCCAAGCGCATACATAGATGCATTGATGTGGATCTCAAAGGGTTGAACTATGTGGAACATTGCCAAAACACGTGTTGCACAAAGATGTTGTTTGAAATCCTTGAAGGCGCGTTGTTGCACACAAGTCCTATGGAAGGTTGCTTTGGTGTGCATGATTTGGCTAAGAGGCCATGATATGTGCTAGAACCAAAGGAAAAACCTCCAGTAGAAGTTAACAAGTCCAAGAAAACTGCTCAATTCTATGAAATTGTGCGAAGTTTGCCAATCTTGAATTACCTTAATTTTCTTTGCATGCACATGGATTCCTACATGATCGATGATGTAGCCCAAATACTGAATATGCGCAATGCTGAATGTACACTTGGCTAAGTTGGCTTGCGAATTGTGTTTGTGCAATGTGTCTAAGACATGTGAAACATGCTCCACATTCTCCTCCCAAGTCTTGGTCTAGATGAGGGTGTCATCTAAGTAGTCGATGACGACGGTGTTAGTGAAGGGACAAAGTATGCCATTCATCAGGCACATGAATGTTGTCGGCACATTGATCAAAACGAAAGGCTTAACCAACTACTTGTACAATCCTTCCTTTGTCTTGAAGGTTGTCTTCAAAATGGATTGGTATCTAATGGTCACTTGACTTCAAGACAATCTTGGTGAAGTATTGTGCACCTCAAAGCTAGTCCAAGATGTCATCAATGCACGGCAATGCATATAGATTCTTCACCATTATCTCATTGAGAGCACGATAGTCGATGCAGAAACACCAAGTTCCATCTTTCTTTGACACAAGGACTATCAGGATGCCACAAGGAGAAGACCTAGAATTGATCTTGCCTTGATCAAGAAGCTCTAGTATTAAGCATCGGACTTCATTATTCTCCCAAATGACCCTACAATGTGGTGGACTATATGGAGGGGGGATCCAAGACCCATATCAATTTGATTTTTTATTGCACAATTTGTTGGATGGCCTTTTTGGTTCTGCAAAGTTGTCTTCATATTGATGCAGTAACTTATCAGGTTGTTCTTGAGATGATGTTTATGCGGCTTGGCTTGTCACCAATGTTTTCTCATGCTTGTGCAGGTGCTTTTCGATGGACCATGAGCAACACAAACTTTTGTGTCTGGGATGAACTTGTGGCATTGTTTGGCAAAGACCAAAGTGAGTTTGGTCATTGGAGCCTACTCCAAGAGATTGAAGAAGTTATCTTTGACATGGATAGTCCACCTTTGCAGTTTTCTGCGATCTACAGCATCTTCGTCATACACATACAGCCTTCCAAGTAAATGTAATAAACCTCTAGTGGCATGACGTCACAAATGATTTTTTCCTCCAAGGGCCTCATTTTGTACTAGAAAATGCATCGTTGTCATACCTATCTATCTTTCCCTCGTTAGAACCATTCGAGCAAGTATGGTTAAGGATGTATTTGAGTGGTAAGACCTAGGCACTAGATTGTATTTAGCACTGCAATGTTCTTTTGGCTCCCGTTGTCTATGATGACATGGAGAGGTTGACCTTTGACCCAAAAATTCATGTGGAAGAGTTGCTCACATGCCTTCAAAGAGTTATAGGAAATGGAGCTAGCGCTTAGACAAGTAGCATCTAGATTAGTGTCAATTGTCTATAGAGAGATTTGTATAGATTGCACGAACAAGGATTGTTGTGCACGACATTCAGAATCGCCGTGGGTGCCTATGTGCTTCCAGTGGAACCATTTTTCCCCTTGGTTCTTCTTGCCTTTGTCTGACGTTGAAGGTGTTGTAGCCTTTTGATGTTGCACAGCCTTCTTCGGTTGCTCTTCCTTGAGAGGCATGTATTGCTTCTACTCATGGGGTGGGACGGTGCATTGTACACGGGCTGCCTCTTGCACATGTTGGATGAAGATCAGATTCTCTATTTCATTTTTTCCTTGGCTTCGATCTTGGCAGCATTACCATATTCTTTCTGCAATGTGTCAGACATCAATTACTCCATCTTACTGCGAATATAAAGTGAGAATCCGATAATGTGCTTCAACACCTTGTGTTGCTCTAGCAAGTCCTCCTGCAAATGTGTAGTGTAGTCATGGAACTCATTGGTGTAGTATTCTACCGACTACTCCTTACACTAGAGCAACTATTGGAACTTCATGTGCTTGTTCTCATAATGGTAGAGGGGGAGATAGGGGATTAGTGGGGGGGGGCAAGGGACGTAAAACTCCTTTTGCAAAGCGCTGAAAAAAGAATTCCAAGACCGAATGGACTCGAAATCTTTCTCTTGAAGTGCATTGAAGGTTTCCCACTAGTGGACATCTTCAACGTTGTGAAGATGATCTTCATTCATCATCGAAGCAATTGACGGAGAAGTAGGCCTCAAGTTTTCGAATCCATTTATCCAATGCCACAACATCAATTTTTCATGCAAGAACTAGGATATCAAGATTGGCATAGAGCTTGAAGAGGTTTTGTTGCTTAATTGTTGCGCATGATGCACAAAAGAACAAGATGTTGTCAGATTGAGTCGCACCATGAGTTCACAGATCTAGCCAAAGAGTTTGGTAAGTTGTGCCTTGTAATGTCCCCTTTCCCTCGCCACAGGCCTGAGGGCCAGTGCGGGTCCTAACCCTAGTCATGCCCAAGGGGTTTACGGACGCTATGAGCTATTGGGTGTGAATATCTAGTCCAGTTATTATTTTCCATTGACAGGGTTATAAAGTGCTTTCGAAGGGACTAGATATTATGTTTTATCGTTGGAAGGGGCCACTTAACTCCTAATGTTCTAATTTTGCGTTGGGGTCACCTTTTTGGACCGTGGCGACTTGAAGGGGGAAAAAAGTAACTTTAAGTTACTTTATTATTTTGGTCTTCCCTAGGGGAAAATGAGACTTGGGGGTTTTAGGGTTCCTTGGCATGGGAAAAGTTATAAAAGGAGAAGAGGGGTGAAAGGAAGATCATTCATGCATACACTTATATTTCTTTTCATGTGCAACTGTTGTTTGCAACTATTTAGCTTGTGGAGTAAGATCCCACGGGAACCCTAGCTTCGGTGGTGAAAGATCCATCCCTAGCTAGTAGGGCACTCTTCGGTGGTGGAAGATCCACCCTAGTTTGTCATTTTGGAGCTGAAATCAGGGTTGTTCTTCAGAGGGTTTCAGTGAAGGGTTTTGGAAGATTTTGAGCATTTTGGAGGAGAGATTTCTGAGTTTTTTCAGGGCAGATCTACGGCAACATCTTTGGCAACGTCTAGCGTTATTTTGAGGGCATTTGCAAGGGTTTCCAACCATTTCCTAGGTGGGGCGACTTGTTTTGAAGATTGCAGGTCTGTTTTGGGGGGTTTCCACTTCCTGAATTTGAGGGTTGGGATATCATCTCCTATATTTATAGATAATATTTCCAAAGTTTCATAAAATTTGCAATTCTGGGAGATATTAATTTTAGAAGTTTTCAGCTGTTTAGGGCACGCTGTAATTTTCTGGCAGCTTTCTGTTATTTGAAAAATCCCAAAAACAGTTCTATAATATCTATTATTGTATTAGCAAACTCCATTTAAAATTTCAAGTGATTTGAGCAAGTATTTTTGGAGTTATTCATATTTTACTGTTTGCTGCCCTAGCTTTAATTTTCTGCAAAAAAAAACCAGATTTCTGTTTGGCTGCGTTTTGTCTATCTTTTGCATATTTTACAGTGGTATCCTATAAGGGATATTTCATGCCTCAAGGGTATCTTGAATAAGCTTCTAGACGTCTAGGGCCTCAAGTTGTTTCTGGGTTTCGGCCATCTTTCTCTTGTTGCAGCATTCTCTTGGGTAGCCTTAAACAAATCCAACTAGGTGTCTTGTCTGCTACTATGCACACGAATTTACGGGCATATGAGAGCTCTTGCTCCGATACCAATGATCCACACCACAGGGCCCAAGATGCCCATGCAGAGGACAACCCTACACTAGGACACAAGTTGTGGGATAAATAATACGCAAGGAAAACTAAACACGATAGAGAACCAAACACATTCGAATGTGGAAGTACTTTACAAAATGGTGCAACTTCTATTCAATGGAAAGAATAGGGAAATACAAAGGTGTACAATGTTCAATAAGGCTAAGAATAAAGATTCTTGTGATCAGTAAGGTCGAAACACTTAAGTAATTCACCCAGACTAGATAGAGATCATAGATGCGTATGGAAGATACAAGGTGATCGGGGCATGCAAGTATTCACTAGTATCTAGTCTATGGTCATTCTTGTTATCTTGTGGGTCAAACCCCCTACATAGATATACATAAATCATTACAAGAAAGTGGTTACCATAAACGATGGTTACAAGAGGAAACGGTTACAAAACAGTTTATCTCCTTGGCTAAGTGATGGTTGGTCTTCTTACAAGTGCCACAGTTGAAATTACAATGTGTTGCATGTTAACAAACGCTTTGAGATCGCACGCACATGGATAGTGCCGCTTGGCATCCTGTGTCACAGCATGAAGTGGACAAGTGGCCATTGACATCTGTGGGTCCTATGCAGCTGCGAGGTGTTGCATAGTAATGCTTAGGTTGTGGGTATTGCAAGATGCTGCAATGTATTGCGTAGTACTGTGAGTACTACTAGTTGCAAACCACAAAGACACTGCAAGGTTGTGCACAAGGCGCGGAGTTAAGGACGAGTTGCAAGTTACAATAGAGTTGTGTGGCATGTTGCAAGGTGTTGTGCCAATGGTCTGAACTACCACGAGTCCTTGTGCATGGCACGAGATGTTGTGAGACTGAGGAGCACAAAGCCCGAAGGAAGAGGGTGTGAGCTTGCAGGACTACTTGCGGCTATGAGGCTGCACACAGATTACAACATGAACCCTCCATTTGGTTGGATCATGATCCTCATTTTTCAAACATTTTTCCTTTCTTTTCAAATATTTTCCTCTTAGATTCCCTAAGGGTTATTCCCCAATTCCAGCACAAAATCGCTTAAGTCTTCGCACCGTGAAAGACATTGCCACATGGTCCCCTTTCACTCAATCCTAATCAAACCCAATTATAGAAGACTATATGGCTGCATGTATTGCTAACAAGAAAGCTAGACAACCTCCTAACACATATAGACATGACACTCGATCCTCCAACAAGAACATGACGTAGTTGCCAAAATCACTGACATAACAGAAGATGGAAATAAGGGTCTCATATCCTATAGGGGAGAACTTAAGGACCAGCATAAGTTTGCCCCTAAAATGTTTGACTTCCTCACTTATCATCCCAAACACATGGGAAAAAACCTCTAAAGAACTAAGTATTCTTATGGCCAACACAACCCAGACAAGCATAGCACATACCCCTCTTTTCTTCAATTAAAATAGACCCTTGGCTGCAACCATAAGTGCATCACTCTGTACTGTCTAGCTCAACTATAGCTGTCACTACAGCTGTGGGATACACTCTCACAACTATTACCATACCGCTCTATACTTCATCACCATTGGAAAACCAAAACATTCAAAATACTCAAAATCTAAATAAGGACTTGATAAAATTCCCAAAAACATGAAAAATTTACATGTAGACACACATCACCTAAACCTTCAAGTCATAGACCAAGCAAGCCAAATGCAAACGATGACCAAAAATCAAATAGCTCAAATGCAAAATCAAATGGTCTAAACACGAGGTCAAATTTTACAAACATGCAACACACCTCAACAAATTTATCAAGGACTCCCAATCAATAGTGTTCCACCACTTTCCCCATGTCCACCCCTCACCGCTGAGAGTAGAAAGCATATCCCACAATCCACAATTCACAATAAAATCCTTCAAACATTGCGTAACGATCCCTTAGCTGGCTACATAGCTGCCATTGACATAGGAGATTAAATTTGATGGTAACCAAGATCCCGCTAACCGTCTCAAGTCTTTTTGCAACTTCTACAAAGATTGGATTTAGGGTAAACAATACGCTGCAACTGAGTTTTTCATCAAAACCCTCACCGTAGATGCCCTAGAATGGTACAATCAACAAAATCCCCATAGATTACTTTATTAACACGAGACAACGAACTATCCACAATTTTATCGAACAATGGAAGAACCTAAGTAAGAAATCCAACCACAACATAGATGAAACATCCCATTTCAGCCTATTCATTGTGGGCCTTGAACCAAAACTACAATTAAAAACCACAAAACCTATAAAAAGCTTTTGAACAGACCAAGTGTCAAGATCATCTCATGAAAGCAATTGAACCACAATAACCAAAGAAAGCAAGAATGCTCGGTGGAAACAAAAATTGACATGCCATTGGAGATGGTATCTCCATTACCTATGATACCCAGCTTGATCCTAGACTCACTATCAATTCCATCAATGTACAAGCTTCAAAAAATTAACCCTTAAAATCAAATACCTTGCGTGGGAAAAGCCATCCCTCCCACACCTCAAACAAACAACCAAGTCTACCTACCCTTGAGACATGAAGAACTTGAATGACTCCTACCTACTTCTAGAACATGAGATCTTGATCCCACCAAAACCCATTCCCTAGTGGCATACCAATTGGGGGCATTCTCATTAAAACTATCGAGATCTCCAAAAATGTGCCATAGCATTCCCTGTAGGAAGAAACTTCGATCATGATGCAATGACATGCAAATGCTACCAATGTTTCAAATTTCCTTGAGCCAAGCAAGCTTTAGATTCACTGAATGAACACGACACCATATATCAAGCCAACATGCTCTTAGGGATTTACGATAACTTGCAAAATCATATGCAAAACATCTAGCCTAAACAAGAAGTGCAACCATGGCCATCTGCTCCAAGATTGTCCACTTAAAATCCCAGAACAACCTGTGGAAGAGAAGTCTCAGGAGGATGTTATTATCCCTAAGAAAAAGAAGACAGCAAGAAAAACTGGTCAAGAGAACCCAGATGGTAGCACTACCAATAGATTTGCCAGCTTACAACAGGATAAAGAAGATAAGGATGCAGAAGATGTCGTGGAGTCCCAAGTTCCAGAAACAGATGAATAAACAAGAAGCAGATCCAGCACAGCAAGTGATGGAACATAAAAATCAGATTGTTGTTTTCCAAGCTCAGACAATACTGGATGCTGCCCATACCACTATGAAGAGCTATCAGCGGAAAACCAACTATCGAGAACAATTGGCTAACCAGAATCAACAAGAAGGTGAAATTGAGAACTCGGAACAAGCTCTGATCTTGATGGCAAATCCATGGGTGCAACAACAAACAGATCTCCCTTTAGGACTAGCTCAGGAAAAAAAGTAAAAAACTCAAGATGGATACTAAAATTAAGGTTGGCCGCAACTCCAATCAAACCAAAATTCAGAAAGAAGGTCAGAAAATGAGTAATACAAGAGTGGTTCGGGACTTGTCCCAAATCTTCCAACGATCTTCTCAATGAAAGGTATCACTTGGAATATAAGGGGGCTGAAAGGCAGCCCTTCCAAACTGCAGGAAATTAAAGGAATGATTCAAACTCATCATCCTTTGATGGTTTTTTATTTAAGAGATGAAAGCCTCGATAGAGCTTATATCTATTTTAGCAGAAAGAATATGGTCTAAAGCCCAGCATATATCTCTCAGTTCGCAAGGAGCTTCAGGAGGGATGATATCTCTATGGGATCCGAAGTTGATCACAGTGTTAAATTCTTCTGCAATTCGAGGTGCCATATTCAAGCAGGCTTACTCTAAGGTGGATGTCCAATAATTTTTGCTCATCAATGTTTATGCTCCTATGGATCTTGAGGATAAAATGCAGTAATGGCAGCACATAGATTCTATGATTCGATCTTTCCCAGATATGTCGGTTATCCTAGATGGAAATTTTAATACTATCCTTAATCTTCAGGAAAAACAGGGTGGGAATCCTCATTTGGATTCTAGTTCGTCCAATACGTCCAATTTCATACAATCACTTAAATTGGTGGATGATCCTACTTGGAAAGGAGTGATGACATGATCCAACAGGAGACAAGGTCAGGATTGTATCATGAAAAGGCTGGATCGGTTCTTGATGTCTAAAGAATGGTGGTTAAAGGAATTCATACCTAAGGCTCAGATTCTAAATAATATTGGTTGAGATTATTGGTCAGTGTGCTTGTAGATGGGCAAATCAGCTCCTTATCATGCTCCCTTTAGGTTCCAGCTGATGTGGCTTAGGCATGAAGATATTGGCAAGCTAGTTCAACAATGGTGGATGGAAGGAAAACCTAGGTATGGAACAAGTATGTTTACTTTCAGCAAGCATTTGGCTTATCTGAAAACCAAGCTCAAAATATGGAATTGGAGTGAGTTTAGGGACATCAGGGGAAAGAAATGCCAGATTTTAGAACAGTTGGAACAGCTGAAGAGACACCTTCGTACTTCGGAAAGTAATGCTGGTCTCCAGCAGCAAGAGCTCCATTTGAAAACAGAATTACAGGAATGGGAAACCAGAAAAGAAATTATGTGGACGCAAAAATCTAGAATCCAATAGTTAAAAGAAGGAGACAAAAATTCAGCCTTCTTTCATAAATCTTTACTGAGCCAGACATGCCCATAACCACATAAACTCACTAACCAAGGAAGATGGGAACCAAGAGTATTCTTTGGAAGGAATGAAGCAGGTGGCTCAGCAATATTTTCAGCAGTTATTTACAACTCAACCTCTTCATGAGTCATATCAACAAAAAGTTTTGGGTACTCTACCTCGTCTTATCTCAACTCAGGATAATGAGCAGCTCATATGTCCTGTCACGGAAAAGGAATTACAGGGAGTGGTGTTCAGTATGAAGAAAGGTAAAACTCCTAGACTGGATGGATTCCCCATTGAGTTCTACCAAACATTTTGGGACATCATCAAATGGGACCTCCTTCAAGTGGTGGAAGAGGTGAGGATAGCTAAAACAATGCTTAAGGAAATTAACAAAACCTTCATAGCCCTTATTCCTAAGGCTAATGAAGTGGAGGATATTGTTGGTTTTAGACCTATAGCTTTGTGTAATGTCTTGTATAAAATAATTACCAAAGTTATGGCAAAATAGGCTAAAACCTTTTCTTCATAAAATCCTTATCTCCAGAACAAGGAGGTTTCGTTCCTGGCCACCAAATCCATGATGAGATTGTGTTAACCCAAGGAAGCCTTACATCTCCATGGATATCTAGAAGATCCCTTCCATGTTTATTAGGCTAGATCTTTCTAAGGCCTATGACAGAGTGGATTGGGACTTTTTTATGTCAAGTGTTGGCTCAATTTGGATTCTCTGAGGCATGGATAGATTGGGTTAAAGCTTGTTTATTTTCAATTTCCTTTTCCTCTTGGTTAATGGTACCCCCTCTTTTTCTTGGCTTTCAGGGGGATACGACAGGGAGATCCTTTATCTCCCTTCCTATTTATTATTTTGGCTGAGTGTCTCAGCGGATTATCTTCTAAAGCTTGTCTGGATAGAAAAATCAATGGGTTAAAGTTGGCTAAAGCAGCACGTCCTTTATCCCATCTTCAATTTGTAGATGACTCTATGCTCTAAGGCAAGGCCACTTGCACTAAAACTCAATAGTTTCATAAACTTCTACATGTTTTTTCTTCAACCACTAGTTAGTTGATTAATCATGCCAAATCGAGCATTATCTTTTGTCACTACTCAAGAAGACATGAGGAACAAATTCTTCACATCTTCAATTTTAGAAAGGGATCTCTTCCGCTACAATATCTGGGGGTTCCTCTTGCATATAAACGAATCTGAGATTGGAATTAGCTCACCAACAAAGGTGACATGAAAATGCAGAAATGGACTAATAAATGGTTATCTTCAAGAGGAAGAATGACATTGGTAAAGGTTGTTCCACAAGCATTGCCAATCTATGTTTCTTCTATCTTGAATATTCCAAGTAGAATCTTGAAACAATTGGATTCCTTATGCCAAAACTTCTTATGGAGTGGTTTGCACGGAAAGTGAAAGTGGTCCTTAGTCAAATGGAAAACTCTTTGTCAATCTGAGGAGGGCGGATTAGAATTCACATCTTCTTCCAAGCAGAGCAAGGCCCTTGCTGCTAAACTCTACTGGAGTTATTAGTTTATCCGGAGAGGACTTATGGGCTGCCAATATTAGAGCCAAATATGTGGAGAATAAACCTCTTGACCAAATTATTCAGTTATCTCTTCCCTCTAAAGGATCATCTAGTCTTGCCATCCTAAGAGTTGGAGAAGAGATCATCAAAAAACAGTTATTCTGGAAAGTGAATAATGGGAAAAAAGCCAATTTTTGGAATGATTCTTGGGATGGACAACCCCCTCTTCTCTCTTAGTACCCACAATTAAAGCCAACTATGGAAGCTATGCAAGCAATAGTATGGATAAAGGTAGCAGATTGTTGCAAGTTTGCTACTCATCCTTGCGACATCAAAAAGTGTTGGATTCCTATCCGCAAATGGCCAATTCACATTGGGCAGGGGGAACAAACTTTGACAAATAATATTTTGAAGACTCGTCCTCTTTCCTCTTCTCTTTGGTCGAATTCCTTCAAGTTATATATAGTTTCTTCAAGTTATGCTTATTTAACTAAAGGTACCCCTCACCCACTTAAAGACATTTTTTAGGTACATATGGCAGCCTGCGATATGGCCTAAGGTGAGTTTTTTTATTAGGTTGGTTTTAAAAAGAAAGTCTTAACTGATGATAGGCTTATGAAACGAGGAGTTAATGGCCCATTTAGATGTGCCTTACGCTTGGCTGATGATGAGACCCTTTCTCACTTGTTTTTCCAATGCCCGTGGGTTATATCATTATGGCAGCTCTTATCTAAATTGTTTAATCTCGCTTGGATCAGCATTTGGTCATTTGAGCAGATGATTAAAGATTGGGAATGTCACACTCCTAAAGGCCAAAATCTGAAGTCGGCTTTTTGGACTGGTATTTCCTTTCTCCTTTGGAGTATATGGAAGGAAAGAAACAATAGAATTTTCTAACAGGTGAGCAGAGACATATCTTATGTTTGGAAGAAAACTAAAATTAATGTTGTTGAATCTATCAAACATTAGATCTCTTAGCCTCCTCTTCTTACACCCAAAAGGGAGCATCTATGTAAACAGCTTTCTTGGCAACCTAGAAATTCAACTATGCCTATTTTTCGGCAGAAAATGAAACTACAGAGGGATGATCACTAGAAAGCTCCCCCAATGGAGTATGGGAAATTGAATACTGATGGAGCCTCAAAAGGTAATCCAAGTCGAGCAGCCATGGGAGGCATTGGCAGAACTTTTGATAGATTAGTGGCCTTTTTATTCACTGAAAAATTGGGATATGCAACCAATAATTTTGCGGAGATCATGGCAGTGTACAAAGGAATGCAGGAGGCTTTGAAAAGCGGATGGCAAAAAATCCAAATTGAATCGGATTCAAAGGTAATTATCAGCATGCTATCTAATCCGCAAGGGGAACATAACCTAAACTGACGGAAGGCAAGAGAAGTTTGGAAAATTCAAAGGTTTCAGGAACAGTTTCAAGATATGCAATTTAGCCATATTCCCAGAGAGAAATAAAGCAATAGATGGGTTGGCTAATTGGGCTTTGGACAACCGTAACCTTGTTTGTTATGGAATGCCGCCCCTCTGGTGGTCAACCAAGATTCAAGAAGATATGAGAAACATTATAAACTCTGATTTACTAGAATGAGAGTTGTTGAGTATCCTTTTTTGTTTACTGCCCAATCCTAGACTAATAGCTTTCAAGCCTGGCACAATAGAATTTGTATTTGACTATTTTAAGGATTTATTTCTTATGTTAAATGAAATTGCAAATTATATTAGCCGAATTTAATCACGATTTTTTTTTCGAATTTTGAATTTTTCAAACTTAATCTGAATTTTATCTTTGTCGAATCTGAACCCAAACACGAACACGAACCTTTTGACTTAGCATCACAATCAACCTAAAATACCTTACTGAAATCAGGTAAGCCAACACTTGCTGCTTTGGAACCTTCTTCTTCAACTTTTGGAATGCATATTCAACATTCGTGGTTCATTAAAACTCCTTGCTATCTTTTCACCTCTATGCTCGGTGCGCAAATATCACTTGATCCTCTAGTGAACTTCCTGTAGAAGCTTGTAAGTCCATGGAAGCTTCACACCTCTGTGACATTCTTGGGCGATGGCCAATCCATAATAGCTCGCACCTTCTCCAAATCCATTTTCAACCCTTCTTGAGATACGACAAATGCCAAGTATACCAACTCTTGCACAAAACTGCATTTCTTCACATTCACTAGTAGCTTCTCATTTCACAAGTGCTCTTACATTTTCCACAAACGAACCAAGTACTATTTTTGCCTCTTGCTAAAAATCATAATGTAATCTAAATAAACAATGGCAAAGTTACCTATAAAAGGCTTTGATACTTTGTTCATCAGCCACATGAACATGCTCAGTGCATTGGTTAACCATGACCAAACACTCACATAATCCATCCTACATGTTAAAAGCAGTCTTCAACTTGTCTCCTTCTCTGATTTTGATTTGGTGATACCCACTCTTCAAATCAATTTTCGTGAAGTACTTCACTCCACTCAAACAATGTATCAAATCATCCATGTACGGAAATGGGAATCTATATTTGATAGTAATCTTGTTGATGGCTTTGGAATCAATCCACATTCTCCACTCTCCTCCTTTCTTTAGTGCCAATACTACAGGTACTGTGCGCAGGCTCAAAGATTCTCATATCAACCCCTTATCAAGAAATTCTTGCATTTGTTTTCTGATCTCCTCGTTCTCCATAGGTTTTAACCTATATGCAGCCTTGTTTGCTAAACTAGCCCCTAGTATCAAGTCCATCAGATGACTGATATTGCACATAGGTGGTAAACCATCTTAATATCCTTCAACATGATATCCATGTACTCACCTAGCATCTCCCTCGCCTTTTGCAGGATCTTTTATGTTTGCATGACTTTTCCTTCCCTTGTTTTCTGTACGAACCTTAGAAAGAACACAAACCATTCACTAGCATTTTTCACAATACTCAAGAACTCCTTTCCTGAAATTAGCAATATTTGCGGACTCCTCTCCACCTCTACACTTGAGTCCTTCAAAGGCTTCAGAGTGTACTTCTACCTGTTCTTCACCAACATGTAAGTATTTGTGGGGCCATCATGAAACGTCTATCTATCATACTACCAAGGTCTCTCTAACAACACGTGTCATACATCCACGTGCATTATATTGTACAAGACGTCATCTTCATATGTGCCACTCTTGATGTGCACTCTGCATTGCTCACTCACAAACAACTAATGCCCCTTTAACAACCACAACACCTTATATGGGTTCGGGTGCACGATTTTCGTCAGACCATGTTACTCAATTGTCTCATTAAAAACAAGATTATTAGTGTTAACGCTAGCAATGATGACAAAATAGGACTTACCTCTAGATTTGCAAACAATTTTGAACAAATTTTTTCTTCGCGCAGGCCCATTTTCTTCCTTCACGGGCTTCAGCAATACTCCCCCCATCATGAGAGCTTCTCTGCGTTATGGTTCTGCATTATTGTAAGACACATGGCTTTCTACATCCGCATGTTAAACAACATGATTGCTAGCTTCATTCCTCATCCCACCACTGTCATGTACGGCTTGTGGACACTCAAATGCACGATGTCCACTCTCTCTACAACAGAAACTGGTTCTGTTAAATCCTCTTTCGCATCCTCTTCCTCTGAAAGAAGATCTACCTCTACCTCTTTGCACATGACTTTGTTCATGCAAGTTTCTTGTCTTTCCCTCCTGCGCATGATTATGTGCATCATTGCACAAACTTCCTCTTCTACACAGGAACTTTCATTTTCCACACAAGTTGCTATGTTTCCTTCGAGACAGCTTCTCCTCCAAGTTTAACGGAAACTGATAGGTTTCATCCAAAGATCGTAGTCTAACCATATTGAGTTCATCTTGAATGGAAATGCGTAATCCAATAACAGACCTCGAGATCTTTTGTACGTCGTCCTCCACATGTCCAATTCAAATGTTGAGCTGATAGAACTCCTTGGTGTACCTCTTCACACTCAATTCCTTCTAATGTAGGTTCTATAACTACTTGAACAAATGGGACTAATAATCTGCAGGCATGAACTTAGCCTTCAATTTTGTCACCATCTAATCCCACTTCTTGATCTTGTCTTTTCCTTTTTGAACTCTCTCAATCTACACATGATCTCACCACAAGGATGCATGTCCCTTCAACTTAGTACTCGCAAATTTCACATTCTTATCTTCTACATTCTCATACTTTGAGTATTTTTCCATTTGTGTGATCCAGTCAATGAGATCCTCTAGATTTAAGTTCCCTAGGTAACATGGAGCTTTTACTCGCAGCTTGCTTCTAATCCTCGTGATTGCGTGCAAGAATTGGTCCTCTTGCTCATCTATGTGCTCTGCTTCAGCTTCTAGATCTTTAAGTGTTCTCCTTTCAAGTTCATCATCACTTGCATCTTCATCAATGAAAACTCCTCTACATTGCGTGTTTTCCATCACCTCCAAACAAGCCTGCATTCCTCTAATCACATCAGTCAAGTCCATAAGTCTTTGGCACTGTATTTTCTCTAGCAAAAAATTCTATTTTGTGCCATCTCTTCCTTCGTCGCGACCTCTTAATAACGGGATTCTGCGACCTACACCTTCTACCCAACAATCCAAAATGTTGGAAGTTGTCTACAACAACTTTCTACCCACATCCCTGGCATGGAAAACAACTCTTAAGATCTCTCACACAACCCAGATTAATGTTTATAACAATCTCTTCAACAGGACTTAAAAATCCTTGCTTTGATAACAAAAAAGGATACAGTCATAGTTAGGGTTCCCAATGAAGGGACACCTTTCCCCACACAGCGTATATCAAAGTAGATCTCACTGAAGAAAGAACTCAGGCACAACATAACAGAGAAAGAAGAAATGTTTATTCTATTAATGATGAAATTTGTTATAAGCTGAATGGCACAATAGCACTACACCCTAATGATAGTCTTGCAATAGTACTCTACAAAAATTCTTCTAAGAACTCCAATCCTATGATCTATCACAAGCTTGCAACCTCTGCTAAGCTTTTATAGAACCAAATTCGGCTCAATTGGCAATCTCACACTAGACACTTTCCCAAATTGGAGGATTAGTTGTATTGATGCTCATAGCTCCCTGTTATTTATAGGTTTCATAGTGAATAGGGTAGGAGAACAAAGATGCCTTTGCAAGGTAAAAATAACTTGCAGAATATTCACGCAAATGTCTCAGTTCACCATTTATTTTCTTAGGAAGGTTCTCTTTAATTGGATCAAGCTAAATCAGATCATATTGTTGTTCCTTGGCCATGAAGGACATATCATCCCCCTTGTGTTTCTCCCAACTCTATTGATGTTGATAGAAGATCCTCTCAGCAGATCTCGCCATTGAAATGAATGGGAGTGACCTCACAGAAATGCAAAGGCTTCACGGCTTTGATCGCAATTGGCGGCATGGAAGTGTGTTGCAGCATCGATTAAGCATCAGCGGTCTGCACAAGGCATGCACAACTTTACTGCAGAAGATAGTGTTTCATGGTTTAGAATGTTGCGCAAAGTTATCATGTTACTTGGCATTCGCGCACAGTATGGAAAGCTTTGTGTGGTTGTCTATCATTGTGCAAGCAAGGCAAATGTTGCATGGCATAGGCAAGCTTGCACGCCATGAACAATGTTGCATGAGTTCAACATATTGCGTGGGTGAGATAATGGTGCGTCGTTTGGACTAAGCCTTTGCGGTTTGGATAGGCTTTCGCAGCTTCCGCAAGAAATGATTAAGGCATTGGCTTTCTGCGGGACATGCTTAGCAGTGGTGTGGCATTGCGCAA
The DNA here is from genome assembly GCA_019776745.2 of Taxus chinensis. Taxonomy (NCBI): domain Eukaryota; kingdom Viridiplantae; phylum Streptophyta; class Pinopsida; order Cupressales; family Taxaceae; genus Taxus; species Taxus chinensis. The sequence continues at coordinate 601,960,650 of CM034151.1, read as the reverse complement.
GTTTTTATTCACTAACTCGAAATATTTTGGGGTGACACACGATTGCTCATGAACCCAAATGCTCCTACATCATATGGTAACCCTTTTATATCCAAGGAATGTGAGTAAAAATATAGTTACATTAGGTTTCATACACTTCTTGGTCAACATATTGTTGGAGCAGTTAATATTTATGGCGATACATGCCCATTTGTGGCCCCTTAATATTAACACGACTCATTATAAAGCATAGCTTTATATATAAAACAAAGTCAGCATTTACTAAATGATTGATATTTAACAAATAACAAATAATTATTTCACAAATAGTTATGAATGGAGAGGTATAACCATTCATGATTAATACTCAACCTCCATTACAAAAATGGTTGAATCCCATTTGTGAGAAATATATGAAAAGTCAAGAAAGGCATGATGAATGTATGACAAGACAATATACTGAATTCACAGTTATTATAGAGGTGTGAAGAAGTGAGAAGAAGGTACTGAATTTGGGTTCTTGTGGTCTGTAATAATCAGACAGGATTGTAAATTTCCTCATTGTGAATGATACAAAGGATGATGCATTTGTATTGTGGGGTTTTTTTACCTGTAAAGGTTTTCCCCATGTAAATCTGTGTTTATGTGTATTTCTCTATTCTTGCATAATTCTTCATTGCTGTACTAATTCTGCATTTTTAATTCCTTGTCAAGATTTATTCAATAACAATATATTACATCGATCCTACAAATTCTGACACATATAGCATTTACTTTTCTAGTTACATACTAATCTCATACTTTACACTGTTATTTTCTTAAGCACATCAATTCTTTGTCTGTGCATACAAAATATTAACAAAATCCCCCTCTTTTAGCTTGTAGCCTCTTGTTTCTTTTTGACATTGGAACTCATTTTTTTAGCACCCCTTGCTATTTTTAGTGGATATAGTTTCGGTCCCATTGAATTACATTGATTGTTCTAAGACATGAATATAATATCTTTCTTTCTAAGAGTTCCCTTCCATGTCACCTTGCCATCCTCAAAATGTGGGAAATATTTTTTTGCATCCCAAATGCGTTCCCGCGCAGCCAAAACTCGGAGAAATGTAGTATAAAAGATTTGTTTGGTAACATAATATGGCATATATCATAATTTGTATTTTGCACTCTGAAATACAATTTGACTGGTTGCTTGAATTGCAGTATAGTTGGCACTTGCAACTAGTCCCCAATTAATTTGATACAAGCTAGGCCGACTTATTCAACAAGTCTAACTTATAATCCTCACAATCAAGGCTTGCTCATGATACCCATAGGTGTGTGCATCACTAATTGGATAGAAAGGTTAAGGTTCACATGCACTACAAAGGAATAATAACACCATAAAGGCAATTTGCTGCCTCCTCCATTTGGTATTGAATGAAATTGGCACAAAAATAATCTCAAGAAAAAATAAGGTAATAAATCTAATTTGAATGCCTTTAGCAAGCTAATACTTTATTCCATTAAACTACAAAGTATCACCCATATAAAATCTGGACACCTAAAACACACAAAATTAGGAAATAGTAGCACATCCAATAAAGCTCTCTTTGATTTTTCTTAACCTGCAGATGTCTTCAAGTACAAATACGAATGACCACTAATATTGTAAAAACATAGTTTCCCTAGCCCAGTCAAGCTTCTATCACAGCAAAGCCTTCTAAACGAACAATTAGGAAGCTTAATCCCAAAGCAAATCATTACTAAATTTCAATAACATCTCTCATGCCCAAAACTAAAAGTTTTAAAGAACAAGCACTATAAAGAGTTATGACGAAATACTGGCCAAATCAATAGCATAATATTTAATGCTTACCTGTACATCAAATCAAACATCTCGTCTACTAAATTCTGGAGCTTTTCATCAAATTTTTTAATATATTTGTTCTTGGCTCTCAATCTTGGATCGGGATACTCTACAATTTCCAATGGTGATTCATATTCTAGGTCCACAGCTGTTTGTACAAACACATTCAAGTTAAATGAATATGTGTTTATCATATAGCAAAATGTGCACTTTCCAATAAAAAACAAAGTTATACGCAAATTTAGCCACTACTTAATATACAAAACAATCATCAAAACCAGCAATAGCAATGCCATGACATAGAGCACGAAAATGAATAAATATTCGGAAGCTATAATGTCGAAGCAAATCGTAAATAAACTTCAATAACATATCAGTGTTGTTTCTTACAAAGATCAAAAAGTGTGTATCCCTGTAATGATATCTAGAAAAAGAGTGGAAACATCTAGTAGGACTCTTTATCGCAAGGTCAACAGCTCTTCCCAAAAATGCATATATTCAATAGTTTTGTAAGGCAGCTAGCGTAAAGGGAAACTAAATAAATAAATGATAATTGATGAGTTGTAATGTCCCCTTTTTCAAACTAGCTCAATTGGAAGACTTTGAGCCCAATCCACTTCCTATGGGCAAGAAGGAAATGAGCAAGGGAAGTAATTGTCATGTTTTTCAATTATTTTGAGCATTGCATGGCAATGACCCTTTCAAGGGTTTCAAACAAACACACCAAATGCAGATCTAAAAATTAAATTGCAGCAAACTGTAAAGTATAAAATCAATGACTTTATCTATCACCAAATATACCAAAAATCACCACAAAATACCATAAATCAATTCGCCACAATTATGTATATATTTTATGGAATATTAAGAGCCAAAAACACAAAGAAATGCTTGAAGATCTCACTGCTGGAAATTAATTATGAACTGGAAATTGCAGTCACAAGAAAATTATGAAATATGGGTCTAGAAACCATCTAAATTCACCAAACTTCAGATTCCGTCCTTTATAAAATATTACAAATCAGATTATCAACCCAAATTTCTCAAATACTTCATGAAGGGTTTTCGTCCTTCACTCAACCTCTATAAGGGTTTTTGTCCTTCTAGACAAATACACATGAGGGTTTTCGTCCCCAAGTGCAAGATCACATAGCAACAAACTCACAATGCCCAAGTAGAATAAAATGCGCCAAGTCTAGATGCAAACGATGCCTCTTAATCTTCTTTTATATCCTCCTTTTGGCTTCCATTAATTGGAATAAAACCTACCTCTTAAAGATGTTCTTTTCCTTCACTTCCATTAGTTAATTAAAACTATTATAAGAAAGAAAACACTAAAAGAACATATTAAAAATTAGTAAAAACATATCAAATGGAAGCTCAATGTTCTCCTCCATCTTCTTCTCTTCTTTGCCACGGAGAAGGAATGACAAGAAGACCAAATAATAGCTCTCAAGTGGGAAAAAGGGACATTACAGTCCTCCCTTCCCAAAATTGCTTGTCTCCAAGCAATTGCAACCCCAATGTATCTGCTGATCTGAACTCTTCATCCCCCTCACTTTGAAGTTCCACATCCTCTAATGAAGTAGGAAGTGGCATCCTTGATAAAGCATCTGCAACCACACTAGGTTTTCCTTAATTTAGGTAGTGCTGCCCCCATAAGAGCTGTAATCATGCATTGTTCCTTCAAAAATCAGAATGTTCAAATCTGAAAATATCATACCATGATCTGATTTTATTCCTCCATTCAACTGAAATCTTCCTTCCTCATTATGCCATGAGGGAATGCACTCAGAAAATGAAAATACACCGTAGTTCATGACTGTTAGTGGCAGCCCCAAATCTAATTCTTGCAAATTCAATCCTGTAATCATGGTATAATAACTACCAAACTGAATTTTCACAAGGAAAGAGAACTCCATAAATAAGGCAAGGACTGAAATTTGATTTACATACGTTGAAAACTTAGGAACAACAGGCCTACAAATAAAATCAGCAGTCATCTTGGCCTTGAATTTGAGAAAATCAGCCTCCCTAGCATACCCATAAGTTCTGATTTTATCATTTTTCAAGTGGAGCTCATACTCCATGTGACTTTTGAGGGCAAGCTCCTCCAAAGTTTGTATTCTAGATACCCCCAAACATTGTGTGACTCAGCCGAAATGTAAACAAGGTAGTCTAAGCAAAATCCATACCTTCATCAAGGGATCATGAAATTGAAAGATAGAACCATCATTCTCCTCTTTGGTGACCATGTGAACAGCTGCAAGTTTATCATAATTGTTTCCCTTTGCCCTTACTTCCATTGGTTCTCTCATGGAACCATGGGTTAAAATCCATAGAAGGAAAATTCAGAATTCCCTTCAAACTTATGTTTGGGTTGGTGAAACATGTCATATTAGCATCCTCTTTCATCAAATTCCATAAGTAAGGGGAAAAACTGCTGAAAATTTTACCTTCACTCATGTTATGTCCCATGAAGTACCTAAATGATCATCCCACGGAGTATCATGACCAGCCCTCCAAACTTTACTCTTTACATTAGATTTAGGCACCAAGTAGACCTAGTTTTTGTATAGGATAAGCCCATCCACCACCTTGTACCTATCATCACTTATTTTTCCTTCAAAGGCATCATTAGCAAACTTATTTTTCGCATACTCAGCTGAAAGTAATGATTTCCAATCCGTTGTAATTTTGGATAAAGAACAAAAATATGATTCACATGAAATGTCTTCTCCCACCAAATAATTAATTTGGAGTGTTTCCAGAAGCATACCTTGCAAAGTCATCTTTTTGTCTTGGTCTATGAAACTTATCTCCGTAGCTTTGACATTTGAAAGTGAGCTTTCCCAATAGATGCAACCATTGCACCACAAATATGCTATTCATATCAGCTATGTTAATGAAATGGAAATCAGGACATGGCCTCGTAATTTTCCAATAATCATAGAGTTGGAAATACTCCTTTGAGCATGGCATAGAGCAACCATCCATTGCAAACATCATGTGATCTAAAGAATTCCAGAGCACTCACTAATGGAATCATCGAGTGACTCCCCCATTAATCAAACCCATGACTCCTTGTTCTTAGAGGGTAGAATCCTTCATAACCTTGTTTGCATACATAATGATTTCAAATTATCCTTATCAAACTTTCCTCTAACCATGTGCATGGGGTATAGAATATCAAAGACTTCCTTTCTACCATGCAAGAATTCAATTTAACCATGTATCCTTGCAAGGAAATATCTAAATGACATGTGTCAACCCATAAGTCTTGACATCACCAAATACTTAGCATGTGATCTCTAACTAACAACTTTCCCATGATGACATTTAAGTATGACATCGATATAAAAGAATTTAAAAAATGTGTTTTCCATCAATACCTTGGGTTGTCTACCACATAGATTCGCATGCCGGATTCAATAGTGACTAGAATTTTTGAGTTGGAATCAGGTAACAAATGAGGCTCTATTTGCCTTCAACATTGTCGACACTTGCAGAACACTGGAACAAATTTGTTATACAGATTAATTCGCTTTGTATACAGTCATGTACACCATAATAGTAATGGCCTTTTGTTGATTATACATTGTTCTGAAATTTCCAGCAAGCTTTCATTACCATAATTATGCATCATACAATTCTTCCTTCCGTGATCAACTTTAAATGTCCTGAAGATGGATGGGGGCTTCTTGGAAAATAATTTTTATTTTATGTACCCTTCATCCTCTCATCTTTGTAAGAATATTCTTATGATGATCAGACCATTGCAAACACATTTCGGAGAATGTCCCCTTCTTGGGACATTTAATTTAAGACCCTAAATTGCTCTTCTCATTTTGAGGAATGAGTGTGAAGATAATCCTAAGATTTGTTGTCAATTTGGTAACCCCTTTGGCCTTGCCAATTAAGGACTCTCTAAGTTAGTTTAAATGTGCACATAGGATAGTTGCTTTTATTTTTTTAAAATGGCTAAAAGTGCATTTTTAGATTTATTAGAGAATTATAATGAGAGTGTATTTTGGATCCAAAACCAGAAATATGATTCTTTTTGACATGTTGCACCCCTGTCTTTCTATAAAAGGAACCAAATAATATGTTGGATTGAATCATTTGATTTGACTCCATGCTTGGAGTAATGAGAAGCATACCTTGCATGGGATGTATGTTTTTTTTCTTGGTCTATGAAACTCTCTCTTCGTAAACTTCATTTGACCATTTGAAATTTGAGCTTTCCCTCTAGATGACACCATTGTACCCCAAATATGAGCGTGTTTATCAGCTATGTTAATGAAATGGAAATCAACACATACCTCATAATTTTCCAATGTATCATGGAGTTGGAAATACTCCTTTGAGCATGGCATAGAGAAACCATCCATTATCTCCACAGTGTATCCAATCATTTCCAAGCACTCACTAATGGAATCATGAGTGACTCTACCATTAATCAAACCCATGACTCCTTGTTCTTGGAGGGTAATTATCCTTCATAACTTTGTTTATTGGAAAGCATACATAATGATTTCAAAATTATCCTTCATCAAAATTTCCTCTAACCATGTGCATGGGGTAAGAATATCAAAGACTTCCTTTCTACCATACAAGAAGTCAATTCAATCATGTATCCTTGCAAGGAAATATCTAAATCACATAGTGTCAACCCACAAGCTCTTCACATCATGCAAAACTTAGCATGTGATCTTTAACAACAACTTTCCCATGATGACATAAGTACGACAGAGATATAAAAGAAGAAAAAATGTGATTTCCATCATACCTTGGGTTGTCCACCACATATCGGATTTCCCATGCCGGATGAGGAGGAATCGGAAACATCATCTATTCTCCCAAATTTGTGACTCAGAATTTCTGAGTTGGAATCAGCCTTCTTTTTCACCTCAAATTCAACAAATGAAGCTCTTTCCGCTTTGTCTTCAACACTATTTTGTTGATACTTGCATGGAACACCTTCATGGTGCTTGCTGGATTCATGTACACCAATAAATGGCCCTTTGTTGACTGTAGTTCTGAAAATTCCAGCTAGCTCTTCATTACCATAATTATGCAAATAAAATTCTTCCTTCCTTGATCCCAACTTTGGAATGTCCTGAAGATGGATGGGGGCTTCTTGGAAAAGATTATTTTTCCCTTTAGTACCCTTCATCCTCTCATCTTTGTAAGAATAATGCTTATGATGATCAAACCCTTGCAAACAAATATTGGGAGGGTGATGCAATAAATTAAATTGCTTACCATTTGCTGCTGATTTGTAAATTCCAGCAAACTGAAAACCCTCATAAGTATCAGGTGAGACCTCCTTTTGAAGGGCATGCCTCTCAATCGGAACATCTTGATTCTTAGCCTCAAGAACCTCTTGTAGATCTGATTTTCTTTCACCAACTTGCCGCCACATGCAATCATTAGAAACCACAAAAACATCATTTATTTTCAAAGAATCTTTACCTTCATGTTGAATATTGGTCTTTCCTTGTTTTTGTTCTTTGAGTTCTTCTTGCTTCGCCATTGCAATTTGGAAGCTCTTCTCCTCTTCCTCTCTCCCGGCATGTTGAAAGTCCCTTTGAGGTGTTTGAGATCTAGGTCCATGCCTAGCTCTTCCTTTGCTCACTCCTATGAACTCGGCAAGAGAAATAGCCTCCCGAATCTCTCTTAGTAAGCCCATGTATTCCTCATAACTTGCTGCAATATTCCTTCCACCCATAGGTCTTGCTTCTTCCGGAATGGCCTCCTCTCTAGGAAGGAAAGTGGGCTTCAAACTCGATCCTCGGCTGATCCAATGGGTCGCTTGGCCTTATTGGCTCTATTCAAGCTACCTTCAACATTTTGAACCATAGGTTCAATCATCCTCTGGAGAGATAGGGCAAGAAAATCCATGGAGTCCTCAAGTCTCTTTTGGCCGACAATTAATTTGTCAACTTTGGCTCCTTGAGAGTTTTGACCTGCCATATTGTCTTCTTTCACCGAAACCCTAGGCCTTTGAAGATCCGAGCTCTGATACCACTATAATGACCCTTTCAAGGGTTTCAACCAAACACACCAAATGCAGATCTGAAAATTAAATTGCAGCAGACTGAAATATAAAATCAGCGACTTGAACTATCATGGAATTATGTCCAAAAAACACCATGCAAATCAACTCGTCACAATTATATATATATTTTATGGAATATTAAGAGCCAAAATACACAAAGAAATGTTGAAGATCTCACTGCTGGAAATTAATTATAAACTAGAAATTGCAGCCACAAGAAAATTATGAAATATAGGTCTAAAAACCCTCCAAAAATCACCAAACTGTCAGATTCCCACCTTTAAAAATATTACAAATCAAATTATGAATGACAAATTTCTCAAATATTTCACCAAAAGTTCCAAACCCTACCCAAGGTAGGTCACTCCACCCTAAATAAATCAAATAACAAGCTGGAAATTAAAATATCTCTCCAAATCAGCTCTTTACTTCAATCCCAAGTCAAGATCGAAGGGTTTTCGTCCTTCAATCAACCTCTAGAAGGGTTTTCGTCCTTCTAGGCAAATACACATGAGGGTTTTCATCCTCAAGTGCAAGAACATGGAGCAACAAGCTCACAATGCCCAAGTAGAATAAAATGCACCAAGTCTAGATGCAAATGATGCCTCTAATCTTCTTTTATATCCTCCTTTTGGCGCCAAGGCTTGGAATAGCAAGACCGACCTCTTAAAGATGTTCTTTTCCTTCATTAGCTTCCATTAATTAATTAAAACCCAACCGACCTGTTATAAGAAAGAAAACACTAAAAGAACATATTAAAAATTAGTAAAAACATATCAAATGGAAGCTCAATGTTCTCCTCCATCTTCTTCTTTCTTTGCCACGGAGAAGGAATGGCAAGAAGACCAAATAATAGCTCTCAAGTGGGCAACAACAAGGTATAAGAAGGGGTCGTTTGGCTCATTTGTGCATCATCATCTTGGGAATTATATATTTGTTTTAAGGAATTGGAGCATTGAGCTTTCATTTTCACCCTTTGAGGACGAAAACCCTCATTGGATCCTATTGAGGATGAAAAGTTTCAATATTCAAAACACTTGGGGACGAAAACCCTCATTTGTTGCATTGGCGGCTTCATCCGAGAGTCACATTTGAGCTTCAAATTTTAGAATTCAGAACAACAAGGGTTTCTATCAATGCTAGGAAACACATCCCAGCTAGGGCACGTTTTTTTGGCGCTGCCACATTCATTTCCAGCTTGATCTACCCATTTGGAGATTTCGGGATCACTTTTCAATGGGTTTCCGTGGTTGGAAAAATCTTATTCTAATTTTGTTTGATAACTGTCATTTTTATGGTCGTTTTCAGCTATCGTTTGCATTTTTTCTCCAAGTATTTATGAAGATATGGAATTTTGAAGTTTTACCTATTTTTTAGCAATAATTAATTCCAACAGTCCGTAATTTATGGTTTTTTGAGTTTTAAAATTGCAGAAGTGGTGGAAACGTGTCGGAAACATCCAGGACGTTTTCATTACATTTCTAGCACGTTTCCAGTATGTTTCTAACAGGGTATGGGAGGCTGAGGGACGTTTCCCTACAACACTTGCCTCTCATTTTACCAAAATCAAAACACAAAAAAAACACACTTACATGTCATTACAAACTTACCTCTTATTGCTAATACTAATTTTGATTTAATAATTAATGTTTATCATGACATTCAGTTATCATTATCAATTTATTAGAGATGTTTTGTGGTTATTTTGTTTATTCCATGCATATTATGTGTTTAATTCATAGTTCCACCGAGCCTCGGAAGGGGGGGACGTGGGGACCAAGGGCCTAGGTTTGAGGACAGCAGGGGGGTGATGGGTCAAACATATATAGTACTTGAAAAAATAGTTACAAAAAAATGTATAAGGAATAGCAAATGAAACTTTGAAATACCAAACACATTGCATTGAACAATGAAAATGTTGAATATCAACATAGTAATATTTATATCATAATTTATATTCAAAATGATGATTACATCCAAAATTCCAATACAATTGGCTCTCAACCTCTCACTCTTGCAGCCTTGCTTGCTCTCGCTCTCATTATTACACTTGCAGCCTTGTTCGATGTTTTCAAGCTTCAACGGTGATTTGGAATGAGGGTGTGAGATTCATGTACAGTATCTTTGTGTGCTTAAAGTATGGGTGGGGCACCATAAACTATTTGGGTTAGGGTTGGGGGCACAAACATCCAAAAAAGTTTGTTTTTTTAATTAAAAAGTTGCCTTTTTGACATTTTTCGCACAGGGGACAGCCAGAAGTTTCCAGAGCTGTCAAGGGACGTGGGCAAGTTTTTACAAAGTTTCGGGGACATCCCGAAGTCCCCCAACCGTTCCCTCTGTGACAAAAACGTCCCAACTTCAAGGAAACATCCCAGGGACATCCCCAGATTCCTCATGGCAGTGGTGGTATGGCGGAGGACATTTCCCAAGTGTCCCCAAGTCCACGGGACATCCCCATCCCCAGAAACATAAAAAAATTCGGGGGGGACACGTCCCCGTGGAACACTAGTTTAATTCCTGATTATTTTGCTTGATTCTGCTAAAATATATATTTTTATTTTCTATTATTTTTGGGTACAGCCATACCCAGAACAAAAAACATTGAAACTTATACATCTTAAATATGTTAGTATGATCACCAGTGAAAGAGAATTGGGATTCAAGTAAGACATTTCCTTGAATCTAGAACTGGGTACAAGGAATATGTAGCTTTTATATAAACTTGTATCATCTGAAAATGTATAGTAGTTGTTATCTTCATGTTCCTTCTTTGGATCTGTTTTCGTATTCAACCAATATCCCCTTTTTACATCTAGGTTTAGTTGTAAACATTGCCAACAACTCACATGATGAGGAGAAGGAACCTGTAACCATATTATTTATGTGTTTCTTATGCTAGATTTCAAAGTCACAACTTTGCAGTGAAATAAAATATTTCAAGATTTGGCAGCCTATTTGGATGATGAAGTGTATCACCAACAAGTATTGCTTTGAAACGTGTTCCGCAGCTTGCTTGATAGCCAATTTTTCTTTATCATAATTCTGTAATGAATTTTCCTTGTCCTTTCATTTTCTGCTTTCCAAAGTTACTGACCTTTGATTTTGAATGGTAACCGCCTCTGTCCCAGTTCCCAATGTAAAAACATTTCACTACAAGTGGCTGTGTGGAATCTGAAAGTGTAAGCACAAAACTGCAAGTCATTACTTTCTCATTTTTTGAAAGGTATATTTGGTCCCCCTATCCACTGAATTTTTAATCCTCTGTAAGATTAGTGAAGGGTACAATGAGACCTCCTAAATCTCCGACAATTTTTCTGTCGAAACTATATAGTACACAGTAGCTTGTTGTTCTGATTCCCTGCTTATTCTATCACTCAAGGGAATTTGAGGATTAAGGTACCGTCAGAATACCTCATTCATTGGAAAAGAATGTCATTGGAGGATTCCATGTGGTAAAGCCCCAAAATACTGCAATATCCAGATTTACAATTGCTCTGAAGCAATTGTTACAATGTCCAAATATAAGCTGCTTCAAAGTTAGTTTTACCATTACAATTTTGCAGAGGTCATTAGGAATTTTGAAATCTGTCTATATTTTTTGCTAGTTGAGGATTTTATACTTGTGACAGTCAGATGCACTTTTCTGTTAGGTTAATGAGGTTTTATAAAAACTTCGGTTATTCCACAAGCAAAAGAAAAAAAGATCTAAAGTTGCAAAATTAACCATAAATACGGGATTGTCTGTGATCAAGTGCAGTGTCTATACTGTTTTTTGCATTCCGCCTGGGTTGGCATATACACCTTGTCGAGCTGGGTCCATTTTCATCTTCTATTGTTTAGACAATTTTTAAATGTTTCACCATATTGATTTGAGGCTCCTGAATATATATTTCGATTCCTTCCATACCAGTGACAACAAGGTCGTTGTAAATCTGTTTCTGTTTCTTATCTATTAGAAAGAAATAGATAGTTGCGAAGAAAAAGATACGGACCAAAATCCCGGTTTTTCATAAAAAAACCCTCTTTTGGCCCGAGCCATTACACGCAGACCCCTCGTCCCCATGGGAGACTCCTCCACCTTGAGCTTCAGTTGAACCAATGTTGGCGCCATGCCATTCCTGCTCCGCGAACATGGTGAACGTGTGGGAAGAGGAAGACGGAGAGCTTTGGGTGTTGAACAATGGAAAATTTGTGGGCGCGAGAGTAAAGGGTATTGCGAGCGCCCGCGCTCGCGCTGAAGGTATCATGCCTGTCTTTTACTCCCAACGCCACACAGAAACAACAGTGTCCACACACGGGTGTGTGCATACGCATTTTCCAATCTATACTTTTCGAAGAGAACCGATTAACCATATGAATATTTGTATTTTTTCGTCCCACAAATTTTTAGAGAGTTTACGGAAGATGTATTTACGCAGTGGTGTTTGCCGAGCTTTAGAATACGGGCTCTCCCCTGGGTCTATGAGGCGCCATGTTTCTATGCAAATCCTCATGGTTCTAATACGTTTTTGAAAGAGAGGTGACAAGTTTAAATCTTGTTGGGGGTAGGGTAGGGTATGTATGCTTCGTCTTTGAAGCACAATTAGGTGCCTCCTGTGTATTTGGGAGTACGATATAGGTCCCATATGCCACAAGCCAACCCAAAAATAGGCCGCCCGACATCGTGGACTATAAAAACAATTATTATTATTATTATTATTGTTAATGATGATTTAGGTATAAACATTGAGCGTAGCGGTTGCATTTTGGGAACCTTTGTGGTGATTAAGGACGTGTGGCTTGAGGTAATGAGTTATCAATACTACCACATAAGTGTTGAAACATCATTGACCTCATGCAATACTTTATCACTAATGCCTGAACCATCTACTCACACAACTCCACACAACAATCAATAAATCTCAAAATTTATCAACTAGAACCATTCACGCATACTTCAAAAATTCACTCTAATATTATTAATATTTATGATGAATAATGACGACCCAATTATTAACTTCTAATAATAATATTTTTAGATATATACAAATTAGGTGGAATTTTCTCACAAACATGACTCGACATTACTGCAGATGACATAAACATTTTATCATTGCTAGTATTAAAGAAGAATAAAAAAGAAATAAGTCAAAGATTTTGGCATCCACCACATGCCATTTATTCCTTATCATCGCCATGAATCGCCAATTTGGCCCAATATCAACCACTAATAGAAAAGAGAGATCCCCCTTAGGCAATCATTACTTATTATTACAAATGATTAGCCACGTTTGCACATGTTTGGTATATTCTGTGAGTGATTCTCGTATGGTTATAGACATTCTTACTCCTCGATCAATCTTTCACACAAATTTGGACTCTAAGGACCATCCACCTTACTTAAAGGAGCCTATGGACTATTGATGAAGTTGAAGTGTAGGGGGATGTTTTTACCTCTATTTTGTGAAAACCATTTTAAATTTCTAGTTAGTTTATTCATTGATGTCATTTTGTGTGTGAGAAATGAGAAGACTTCATCCATAAAGCCAATGCATTAAGCACAACATAATATGTGTTCCTACCCAAAAATGTGAATAATGCATCTACGTGTTCACAAAACCACCAACGTAATTGAAAAGGAAGACAAGTAAGCAAAAATCCAGTGTGGTGTGCCATTTTTATCCACCACTTAATCGTCTCATACTTTCGACCTATTTTAGAGTGTCTAAGAGTGTAAGCATTCCACAAAACCTCCCTGACTATAGATTCAATCCACGGAAAGCGTACAAACAAACATAAACAACACCCATTAAGAAGTTAAATCCAATAGGTCTTCACTCTTTAACATGGTATGAAACCATCATGAGACATATAATTATAGTACTTTATATTGCATATATGAGTCTGACATTGACTCCACGTATAAAAGTAAAAAAATTATGGGAGTATCCCCCTGCCTTATTATCTTAGCTCAAAAAAGGAAAAGAGTATGTTGTGCCTTGGGAAAATTAAAAAGGTCCCTACTACCTTTGTATAAAAAAAACCACCACACATATGACCATTTATTCTAAAACTGCTACATTCTCCTTACCATGCATATGACCATCTATTCTAAAAACACTGCGCAACACTAGTTGAGTCTTAGGGACAAAGGGATCTTCTCCTAGTTGGTCCCCTTTATCTTCATGAGACTCTTCAATACAACATTATGGAATCTCTGCCATTTCTACCATAGAGAGTGGAACATCATTTTATCCTAGCTAATTTTTTTGTCCCTAAAAGATAACCTTGATGCAAGGGTGGCGGATAGTTGAGTCGGTGACGAAGGCGTGTTGTGAGGCATAGTGTTAGGCTTATGATCCCAGTGCTTACGTCTCCAGTTCACTCTCACCATGGTTACCAAAACCCCTTTTTTATCGAAAGGCCCTTAGTCTATTGGAGATGATGCTAGCTCCTATGGAGCCCACCAGGGATCAAGTCTTGTTGAGTGCAAGGCCTGGAGATACCTGACACTGAGAGTCAAACAGTTGAGGCCAGGATCATGCCCTAGGTGACTTTGACAGCATGGATGCCCCTTACCCATAGTTGTTTAGCTGAAGGTGCTCACTAGTTTAGTTTCTTCACATACTTTGTATCACTAAATCTATATGTTCCCTTTGGAACTTAGGCAAACATGCCATTAAACTATGTAATCAAGTGCCCAATTGGGCTACTGTCCAATAAAAAAAACCTTGATGCCCCATATGATATTGTGGTCATGAAGAGAAGATTCATCATGAGATGCCATCATTTTAGTCTCCAATGCCAAAAGATCTTGGTGTGAGAGCAACCTTCTAGCCGAGTTAGAATATTAGCCCCGCTTATGCACTGGGCCATTTTATATACATTTATTCCACCTAAAGATTATTTCACATCCACGATTATTCCTTGGATGCCATTACCCAATTCTATATCATACGATGCATTGAACTCCTTAGCTATAATGTACTCTTGACTTAGCCAAGCTCTCATTTTAGGATTATTAGTCTCTTTATCTATAAACTTTGCAAAGGTAACTCCTACATCATCTCCCTTTGCATATTTCTTTCTCCTTTTTTCCTCTACAACTTTCCTTTAAGTCTTATGTCCTATCTTTTAGCTCTTTGTCTCCCCTTCTTCCATGACAATTGTCCCATTTCCAACACCCATACTTATTTTTCCATCTTAGGGGTGAAAATGAGAAGTTATTTGCACATTACTCAAGGTTGCACTCACAAAAAAGCACTTTAAGATTGAATATCCACATGCATGCAACAGGCATATTGATAGTATGATAAGGAACCTTTATCCCATTCAAGCCATTGAATTCAAAACGAAACCATCAGATTACACTCTTCATATAAGACTGATTAGGCCTACTTGTTACGCTTGTTAAATTGTTCACAAAAAATTGAATAATTACCTTCATCTAGTTACCTCTTGATCATCATATAATGGAATTTAAGAGCCCATAGATCCTAACTATGTCATGCCCTAAGATACATACCATCCTTATAAAAAAAGGACATCACGTCACAAATCACCAATTTCCTCGACTTTGTATGTAAATGATAACACCCTAAAATTAATAAATAAATATTTGATATATATTAATTTAGGATATATTATGTAGTTGCAAAAACTAAACAAGCACTTAGATCACATACAATTTACAAAATTGAAACTGGGATTTGCAAGTATAATTGTTCAATATAAAAGTGAGGAGTGCAATAAAGGTTGGAGAGATCACTTAGCTAATTCTAAAGATAATCTAGATGTGTTGTGAGTGGATTTGGGAGGTCCAAGTCCACGAAGATAGTAAAGAAGTCAATGTGTTCTTTTTTTGCTTCATAGTTGAACAAACCAACCTAGTCTACACTATCTAATGGTTCTATACATAAACATGTGGTTTCATACCAATGACTTGTACACTCTGGTTTTTCCTGTGTAGCTTTACCTTTGCCTCAATGTTTCATGATATATTTATATTCTCTATAACTGTCGTATTTTTTTTTGTTGTACTTATGAAACCCTAGCTTCCTGTAAAACACTCAAGCAAACATTAGATAACAAAAAATAAGGTTAGGTGCTCGAGTTAAACTAATTTATGGGGTCAACCATAGTTGAATCCAACTGAATATTGTTCTCAATTTCAAACTCCATACAGTTATCCTGTTATATAGTGTATGCAAACTAGTCCCTTCCCTTAAGATTTTCCCCCGTGCTTTGACACTAATAATGATCTAACTATTTCCTAATTAAAACCCTTGTACGTAGATGTATAACACTTAAAAATCAGTAATTTCCCCCTTTTAATGTGCTCATGAGATGCCCTATGACAATTCCTTGATTATTGATAGATATTGCATGAGTTGTAGCTAGATGATAAAGCCTCTAGTAAGTTGTAACTTGATTGACCCTCTCAGTCTGTCCATCGGTCTCCGGGTGGTAAGCGGAACTGAAGTTCAACTTCATTCCTAAGGCTGCATAAAGTCTCTACCAAAATCTAGATGTCATGCGGGGATCTCTATATGAGATAATCTGCTTTGGTATCCCATGTAATCTAAAGATTTCATGCATAAATATCTTTGCGAGAGTAGGTGATTCATCCTTCAAATTCCCAGGTATAAAGTGGGCTACCTTGGTCAACTTATCCACCACGACTAGAATCATATCATGCTTATTCCTAGACATAGGAAATCCCTACACAATGTCCATACTAATCACTTGCCAATTCCATAGTGGTATATCATGTGGATATAACAATCCTACTAGATGCACATGTTCAGCCTTGACCCATTGGCACTCTAAACACTTTGATACGAACTCTATTATATCCCTTTTCTAACCATTCCAGAAGTAGAGAGCTTTCAAATCAGTGTGCATCTTAGTCACTCCTGGGTGTCCAGAATAAGAGCATTATGAAACTCTTGAAAACTTCTCTCTCAATCCCCCTTCCTTCGGCACATACATTTTTCCTAAATAATGAAGTCTACATCCTCCTTCAAAAGTGTATCCATCATACCTATGATCTAGAGGATTTTTTCTAGTGCTTTCTTGACTTGAAGATAAAATTGATCCTCTGACAATTGCTTGAGAACTTCTTCCCTAAAATTTTATCTAAGAGTGAT
This sequence comes from Taxus chinensis, assembly GCA_019776745.2. NCBI lineage: Eukaryota > Viridiplantae > Streptophyta > Pinopsida > Cupressales > Taxaceae > Taxus > Taxus chinensis. Next base: position 601,943,630 of record CM034151.1, on the reverse strand, counting down.
CAAAGTAGTAAGATACCTATGGTGGATAAGGGCATCAACCACCCTATTCTCTTTTCCTTTAATATAACCAATATCAAAATCATATTTAGCAAGGAATTCCAGCCATCTTCATTGCCTAGCATTTAGATTCATTTGTGAAAATATATTTCAACCCCAAATGATCATTCTTTAGTTCAAAGGGTTTACCCAAGATAAAATGCCTCCATACTTGTAAAGCATGGACTATAGAATTTAATTCCAAATCATGCGGAGCATAGTTATACTCATGAGGTTTGAGTTTACGGGATTCATAAGCAACAAATTTCCCATCTTTCATGAGTACTCCACCATAACCATCCCAGATGCATCTGCCACTACTGTGAAACTATCATTGGGGTCAAGAATCCTAAGAATTGGTGTCAATGTCAATCTATCATTTAACACTTGGAAAGCCTACTCACATTTTTCAGTCCACTCAAATTTCTTACTCTTCTTCTATAGAGAAGTGATAGGGTTGAGAATCTTGGAGAATCCAAGTAGCATACTTCTTGTAGTACCCTAACTAATCCCATGAATCTTCTTACTTCATGGATATTCTTTGGTTCTGGCCATTCCATAATGGCCTTAATCTTTGTTGGGTCAACTAATATTCCATCAACTGAGATGATATGTCCCAGATATTGTACTTTCATGAAGAAAGCACATTTTGACAACTTCGAATAAAGCTTGTGTTGTCGCAACCGTTCCAAAACCAAGTTCAAATGTTGAATATATTCTTCCTCATTTCAAGAATATATAAAAATATCATCGAGGAAAATAAGAACAAACTTGTCAAGATAATCACGAAACACATTGTTCATCAAATTCATAAAGGCAACATGTGCATTGGTCAACCCAAAAGGTAAAACCGTGAACTCATAGTGTCTCATACAAGGTTTTTAAAATCTATTTTATGAATATCTTCTTCCTTGATTCTAAGTTGATGGTATCCTTCCTGAAGATCTATTTTTGAGAATATCATGACACCTCTCATTTGGTCAAAAAGATCATTAATACGGGGCAACGGGTACCTGTTCTTGATTATAGATTTATTTAGCAACCTATAATCCACACACAATCTTAGAGTACCATCCTTCTTCTTCACAAATATTACAGGTGCTCCCCAAGGAGAAACACTAGGACGTATTAACCCCTTTTCCATCAATTCATGTAATTGAGCCTTGAGCTCCATTATCTCAGTAGTAGTCATCCTATATGGTGCCTTTGAAATAGGTTCTGAGCTAGGTACTATGTCGAATAGAGAAATAAAATTCTCTTTAGGTGGAAGCCCAAGTAACTCTTCTAGGAAAGACATCTTGATAATCCCACAAAAATGGATATTCATCCATCATGGGTTCTTTTTCCTCCACTTTGTCTGAAATCTTTATAACATAAAGAATGCACCCCTTTTTCTTAGCCTTTTTGAGTTGCATAGCTGATATCTGTCTCAAACTAATATCTATTTTAATTCCTTGTATTACTATAGAATTCCCATTATCATCCACACATTCTACTTTCTTGTGAAGCAATCAACCTTGGCCCTATGTTGAGCTAACCAACTTACACCTAGGATAACATCGTATGATCCTAAGGGTGCTACATACAAGTTTACCTTCAGTAGTGAATTCTAGTAGCTTCAGTTCTACCTCAAAGAGATAATAATTTACCCTAAACTCGACCTTATTTCCATATTGAACAGTCCATGAGTTTTCCATATATCCTGCTCTCTTAGGTAGTTTAGATAATAAGATTTGAGAAATAAAATATTTTGTACACCAGTATCTATCAAAATAGTTATGAGGAAATCAAATAACATACCTGAAGCTTCTACTAGTGTAGCTTGATGTTTTTCCTGATGGTTATTCACCACTACATGTATCCTCTGCTGAAAAGCCTATCTTTGATCAGGAAGGGTTCTTCATTGTTGGAAATTTCCCTGAGTTTTCCTTGGACAATTATTGGCATAGTGGTCACCTCCACAAGTAAAGCATCCACCAATTGGCCCTTTTTTCTCTATTTTCTTTTCATTGAAACCATAGTTTCCATTCCCTTTATTGAAATTGTTTCCCATTTTATTTTCCTAAAACCTTTTGGTAACTAGTTTTCTTTCTTTGTTATCCTTTTTTCTACCAAGGCTTCTTGGTATCTGAAGGGGTTGTAGACGAGAAATTATTTTTCTTATTTTCTTCCCAAAAATCTGTTACTGCTTGCATATTTTGTTCTTGTTTGATTGCCTTTTCAAACATTGCATCCATAGTGGTGGGTCCGTGCACATCTACTTCTCCACCAATAGTGGGATTTAATCCCAAAATGAATTTATGATTCTGAATTTCTCATCCTTTTGGTATTGGGGTACATATTTGAGAAGGTAGGGTGAAATTATCCTATTATTAGTCACTGACATCTCTCCTTGACACAAACCTTGAAACTTTGTCATCTTTTGATCATAAAATAGTCGTGGCAACCATCATTGGAAAAAAATCCCCTTAAATTGTTCCCAGGATATGGTATCTACATCAATGTCAGCTCCATACTTCTTATTGTCCCACCATGATGAAGCTTCTCTAGATAACTGATAAGCTCCCCATAATGCCTTTGTTTCCATGGAGAAATCCCTTATCTCAAAATACTTCTCCATCTCACTGAGCCAAGACTCAACACCATCTCCTAGGGTGGTTCCATCAAATTTAGGAGGATAATCCTCTTTATATCCCTTGAAATCTATTTGTCCAAGCCTTCTTAATTCTTCGAAATTTCTTCTTCCTCTTATTCTTCTTCATTTTCAAAACCCTCTTGGTCCTCACCATCTTGCCTTTCCTCCTCAGGTTCTTCCCTAGACCTTTTTCTCTAAGGTGGTGATGTGATCTCATGTCTCATGGAGGGCAACCAATATTTGATCCAATTTATCTTGTTGGTTTCTAGTAGCATCACTAGATCCTATGGATCAACATTAGTTCTTGTGCAAACCATTATACCGTTAACATTAGGAAAGCTATTAGCGTAGTGAACTTATTGGGTCCAAGTGTAGAGAACCTAGTTAAAATGTTGCTCTGATACCAAAATGTAACGACCCTTCATTATCACAAACTAAAAAGTGGAAATAATTTTAAAATTTAAGTTTTATTTTAAAGTCTTACTAGGTAACTTAGAAATAACTATGTATATAAATAATTATTCCAACAATACCTCTAAATTAAAACTGAGGTCCAAAACATCCATTTCATTACCATATTTCCAATTGTCAAACAAGAGTTGATCCAATAAATGTCATTTAAACTTTATACATTGTTTTCCCACAATTTTCCGTACAAAAGTATGATCAACAATCATTTCATAATACAATGATTAATATCATATTTAATTCATATTCCATATCAAATACATGAGACAACAAGCTTGTCCCTAGCCAAGTACAACAATATGACCATATGTCATAATACAAGATTTTACTATCAAATCATTCTTTCCAAAAGTTCCTTGTGTACATGTGTATCTCTTTGTGCAACTGTATAGAGGGAGAACATCATTGGAGCGCTAATCCTCCAACCACAAAACCTTTCGGTTCCCCCACACACTCTTGCAAGCAAGAGGGGCCCAACCCTTCACGAGGAAGGTAGATAGAGATATTTAACTATCAACAAAGAATAGTAATTGAGAACCATGTGTAATATACCCAAATTCTAAAAATACAACCCATCATAAGATCACAAAACCAATACCATCATATGATTCCTGACTAGTACAGAATAAGGATAAGTGAACTGACAATGCATACAACTAGATACATTACTTTGGCCAAAGGTTTCCATCTATGCTAATGCAAGCTAATATTATAGTTTGCACAAACAAATAAGATTTGTCATCCTTCACAACACAACTATCTCGTACACCACTTCCATAATCCACAATCCTCATCAAGAGGAAATCCATACCAACATTTAAAGAAATGTTTTGATTCATTAATCAAAGAGGTAGAACAATCATTTATTCCAATTTTAAATCCATAATTTCCAAATTTTATAATCATAAAGAAAAACAATCCCTCATAAACATATCATAACTAGTTTAACATCAAGCAATACATAATACTTCCTTCTACACAAACATAACATTATTCTCTAGATTGTTTTTCAGCCAGCACAAGACTTAGCCAAGCACAAGACTCACATAACAATCACATAACACAGAGCAGGACTCGCAGAGCTAAGCAGGACTCACAGAAAACAATCTCTAACTGAAGTTATAGATCTCAAAAAGAGAAACTGAGAGAGGTTTTTGTTCCTCTCATTTCTAGGAGTAAAAACCTCTCTCCATTTTTACACAGTAAGCAAAAATCAAGGAGATATATTCATTTGAAGTTTCAACAGAATAAGGTTGAAGAAAGGTAAATAATACAAAAAATGACAGGTTCAGTAAAATGGCACATAACTCCCTCATTTATCAATAAAAATTAGAATTTCAAAATGTTTAGGAAATATTACAACAAGGTGCACCAAACCCAAAAATCATTTGAAATTATTCTTCAAATTAAATGCACAGTTGCGATAAGAAAATCAGGGATAAAATCCTTCATATGTTGTTTCTTACTTCACTAAGCTTCTAATGCATTTAATGTGATTTAAAGGAGATTCATGATAACAAATACATCTTCATGCCCAAACAACAAACAAAGATAAACAACAATAGTATCACAAATCAATTACTGCAAGGTATAGGTTCTTTAAAATCAATAAGTTATTTCATACAACAAAACAATGGTGTAACCACCTATTTTACACATTTGTTCTTTCTTGTTTCATTCCAAGATGTAAGCCCAATATGGGTTTGATAAAAAAATAACAATTTGCATTGACTCAAATAGGTGAAACTGACCCAAAAAGAGTGTTATAAAAATACAAATATGCAGATCCAAAAATGGGTGTGAATCAACCCAATGAAGAAAGTATAAATTTATATAAATAACCAAATACACAGATCCAAAAATGGGTTCCCATAATGACCCAACAAAAATGTGTTTTCATACCAAGATAATGCACAAAATGCAAGGCCTAGAAAAGGGTGAAAATTCAACAAAGTATTTCCATTTTAACACAAATCAACTTCAAAAATGCAGACCTATATTTTCAACCATCATTTCCAATTTAAAATAGTAATTTATCTTTCCATAAATGCATAACCCAAATGGGTGTATTTTCAATCAACAATTCTAGATTTCAAACAAATAAAAATCTTTCAAAATCACAGACCCAAATGGGTGTAAATCAAAAAAAAATTCCATGAATTAACAACAATTTTTCTTCAAATTTGCAGACACAAATGAAAAATAACAATATAAATCAACAACACATCTCCATGACTTAACAACAATTTTTTCCAAATAAAATAGAATAAGAAGAAAAACCCATGCTTGTTAAAACCAACTTGATCTCTCTTCAAAATTCTTCCAATGTTCCAGCCTCCAAGTCCCAACAAAAACCTCCATATGCCCCCCAAAAATAAAACCAAACAACAATGAAATAGATCTGCCCCAACCATCCTCCTTCATTCTCTCATTAAAACTCTAGTTCAACTTCCTCTTCCCATTTTTCTTTCTCCCAAAAACACACGTATCACCAAATGAAGTCCAATTACTCCAAAAACTCCAGTTCAAATCAAAACTTCCCATTAAAAATCTCTCATTACACGTATTTTCCTTCTTCCACTTTGTTACATGTTTTAATTAAAAACAATTAAAATTCAATACAAATTCTTATTAAATCTCACTCCCCAAACGTATTTTCCCCAATTAAATCAACATGCCCATTAATTAAATATTAGTGCATATTTTTATTTAAAACAAATAAAAATCAAAACAAAATTCTTATCTCCACTTACCATCTAACAAATGACTTATGTTTCATGCAAAGTGGTCAAGTCTATATGCATGACAACCATAGACAATAATTTAAATATAAAAAATATCATATTATATTATTTTAATAACCATGCCACGATCACCAGTATAATGAATATTTATAATTCTAATTAACCAAATAAATGAAAATAAAACAAAACATAAAGAAATCACACATCACACAAATAAACTAAATGATACCCGATCCCGTGGTGTGTGTCAGTTCTCATTACCTTTCAATGTTTTTAGTTCAATACCTTAATCTGACAACCTCTCTCTGATGATGCCCTCCCTCACCATCTCAACGAGGGTGCTTGCTCCTACATCCACCTCATGTCATCGAAACGGTAGTTAGTCCAAATCATTAAAATCCAACATAATGATAATAAGCATGCTAATTTCCACATTAGAAAATGATCATAATGAATAATTATCCAATTTAACCATAAAATTTTAATCATCATGATTAAACAAGTATCAATTTTAAACAACCCATTACTTGTTGTAGAATAATAGAAACAAACCCAAAAATAAAGAATTGTCCATTGCGTCGAAAAAACACATTATAAAAGCAAACATTATCACTTATATACACACAAAATATAAATGCCTATTGTTAATTATTTAGAAAAAAAACTAGACAATACTGATTGTTGGATTCGTAATGTTAACAAGCAATTACATCGATATCCTATTTTCCAAACTAAATTGTTGCCAACAAATTCTGACAGTTTTGGGTTGTTAGTTCCTTGCCTTTCGACCATATTCGTGCTGCAAAACAATTTCAGAGTGTTTGTTACCTAGGAGAGGATGTCCCACGGAAGGGTCCCTCGTTCCTCGTTCCACCTTGCAAAAGAGCTTTTGTTATTTATCCTCACGTGGTATCATCTACAGACCCCTGTAAAGTGATTTCCTCATCCCCCCATGCACTTTAAATGGGATCATGCTAGTGTTGAAGATTACACTTTCACTGAGCTTGACTAGATCTACCAAAATCAATCCGTATTGGATTTGCATTAATTTTTGGTATCAATAGGCATTGGTCTTTGTATTGGTGTTCCTCCTTCAAGATCAAAATCATTTTTCTTTATGGAACATGTGTATTGAGTATTGCGATCCATTCTTCTTCTCGTCTAACACCTCCTCACACCACTGACAAGATCACTACTATTTGCATATTCCTTCATCTCAATTACCATTTCACATCACATGTGGTGGTTAAATATTAGATTGGTTGGATTTCCAAATAAGTAGATGATGTTGGATACTCATATCCCATGCCTCAGCATACGAGTTGTCATCTCCTCCAATTATCCTCCATCGAAATCCATACATTCAACATATTACATGCATTTATAGATCTTAGCTCATCAATAAATTATAATCTTCACATCGACTCGCCTAATCATATACTTCTCTGACCGATCCTCTTAATTATAATTTTCAAATTCAAATGTTACCTTTTTGTTATCGTGAATGATCTTATCAATCATAAGAATAAACCATCTACATAATATTTGTTTCCCTCTTTTACCAACGCCCTCAACCATTAATTACCCTAAAAACCTCCGACTCCCTTGTTTATTTCCCTCAACTTTAATTTCTTCTAAGCATCCTATTCGGCGTTTCCATCAGACGGTGCGATTGCTAGTTGTATGTAAATACTACTTTCCACACTTTCCTAGAGTGGCCGTGTCAACCATTTCATACCCATCCGTTACACTTCTTTGACCAGTAAGAACAGTGACATTCTATTTGTCTTGGAGGCTGGCACCAGTATTATAAGTAGTTCCCCTTTTAACATAGATCACGTATCTCCAAGGGGCTATTCTCCGGAGCATCATCAATGGCGTTGCCGTCTCGCCCCACGGTCGCGTATGCCTGAATGCCAAAACTTCCTAAAAGCTTACCTAGAGTGGCCGTGTCAACACTTCAAAATTTCCGTGGAATTGTCTGGTGTGGTATCAAAGCTCATAGCAATTTGCACCCCAAGGTAAGTGCAAGCTCCGTTACATTCAGATTTGTACTAGTTGCTTTCCCGATGCGTGTTTTATATATATTTTAAAAAGTAAAAACCCATTTATTTTGAAGAATTTCTTTGTTCCAAAACCCTGAAACCCTTCCTTCATTATATATCGATCTGCATGTTTTCAACCAGCGGGCCTAAAGTTTTATGTGAGAATGGCTTTCTTTTTAGTTGGAGTGTTTTACATTTTAGTGTCTTAGGTTTATTGGAAGCTTTGTTCCGATTTAAATAGGTTAACAAACATCTAACGTTCGTGGGATTAAGTGATCAAGAAAGGTTTTAGTTTTTCGCCTTAGTGTTAATGGAAAATCTTGTATGTCTACCTTGTGTTGTGATAGATTAGCCCATCTCATAGGTTGAGCGTACCATTTTCGCTGGGTATGAGGGACAATTCAGATCTGTAAGTAGACAGACTCCCAGGGTTTTTGTGTATTATGTGGCCTTAGACAGAGTTCGGAATTTTTTTCTTGTTTCTGGTGACTTTAATTTAGGATAAGAAGTCCACTTTTTTTAATTTTTTATCTTTTTTTTAACATTATCTAGTTCTGTAAAAAGATAAGCTGTGATTAAGGTTTTGTAGAATTAAGCTGTCATTCTTAACGACAGCGTTAATCTCTGGGTTCATATTAATGGTTGCTTTACCAAATTGATGTTTCAGTACAAATCAGCATGTAAATTCGTTGTTGTAAACCCTAATTTAGCTAACAGTGGGAATTTTGCTATTTACCTAGCCTCACAACCAATGGGAATGTTTTGTTACATTTTTTTTGTCTTACATGCAGTGAAATCTCTCTGCTAATTTTGACTCAATTAAACATTTTTATAATTGCAGAGGCAAATAGCGAACTTTCCTTTCTAAACAATGTCTAGCAAGAAGGAAGAAACTGCACAGGCAGCGGCTGATCGGATCAAGGCTGCTGCACTAAGTGCTGCCAAGGGTCTTAGCCGAGCCCAGGCTGAACGAGCAGCTGCTGCTGCAGCAAGGAATGTAAATGCATACGGACAGAAGGAAGAAGGACCGAGCCGATGGCAGGAACGCAAGGAAGCGAAGCGTCAGATGTATTTGATGAGTACCGAGAAGGCTGTGAAATTGGGTGTCAGGAAGGATTTGAAGCCCACTGCTCCATCTGGAGGTGCTGCTCAGCGTTGCCAGAAATGTTTTCAACCTGGCCATTGGACTTATGAATGCAAGAATGAGAGAGTTTATATTTCTCGTCCATCACGGACGCAGCAGCTTAAGAATCCCAAACTGAAGATGAAATTGTCGGTGTCTTATGAGCTGGACAACCCTGATAATCCTCAGAATGCCTTGGGTTTGGAGCATGATTTGAACGGAAATCTACTATCCGAGAAAGTGGAAAGGAAAAGAAAGAGCAAGAGTAAGAGTGAGAAGAAGAAGAAGATGAATAAAAGGAAGCAACATGCTTCAGATGATAGCAGTGACAGTGATTCTAGTGAAATATCCTGAAAGTTCAAGTGATAGTGGTATTTCTACGGAAGACTCAGACTCTGAGTCAGATACATCAAAGTCAGTTAAAGTGATAGCGAGACTGAGTCATCCGAGACATCATCTGATTCAGATTCTGAAGAGAAGCAAAGGAGGAGAAAGCGTGTGAAAAAGAGGCATCGTCAGCATAGTTCATCGGAGTCCTGATTCTGATTCTGATTCCGATTCCAAAGAGTCCCGCAAGAAGGTAAAGCCCCATCAGAAGAGGCGTCATAGTAGACGATGATGCCATTGTGTAAGTAGTATGGCCAACAGTTTTTATCCATTTGGACTTTACTGTTAGATTGTTATGAACGTCATTGCGATAATTTTGTGACTAATTTGGATAACAGTCTTATAAATTGGGCTGCTAATACTTGTGTTTATCTGCAGCTTTAATAATTAATAGCTTTAAGTCAAAAAAAGAAAACTCTTTCTACGTTGGTAAAATTCAATTATTTTTGCTTTAACCATGTAGTTCCAAACTTCCAACAGTCTCATTTCCTCAAAACATTGACTAAAGAAAACATCTAAAGATAATAATGTTATTCATTGGATATCATGATAGGTGGTTCTAAGCGTAACAAAGATAATGGCATTAGCTTTAGGTGGTTGCTTCTAAAATTTGAATTTAAATGCTACTTGGACTTCTATAGGTGGTGATGACAGTATTAACAATATACATATTTTTCAAAACAAAAGAGTTACTTTTTGAAATTATAAGTTCTTCTCATAACTGGTTTAAAATTTTATTTATTTTCAGCAGTTTAAAACATTAGTTATTTTTAGCTTATTTAAAACATTCTATTTTGATAGGTAAAATGAGCTGTTTTATTAGGATACTCACCAGTCAAATTGAAAGTGTTACACAATATTATTGAAAGGAAGAAGTTAGAAGAAGAGAGTAATGTATTATAATGGTGGTTCAAAAGTCAATTTGCTATCTAGGGAAGATCCAAAGATTGGATTCTGTCCCACAAGCAAGATCTAGAGTCTTTTTCTTAAAAAAAGTGCAGGTCTAGAGGAAGCTAACGACATACGTGAGCCACACCAAAATAATATCACATCTGGTTACCAGAACAGGGAACAATATTTTAACACGCTCCATTAGCTGTGCTGCACTTGCTTCAGTCCCTAGAGGCACCACTAAACAACCTCATCCAACACCACCCTGTAATGCAACATTTGAGAACCCCTGTTAACCTTTTTAACAGAGTTGCAGATACTCAAAAACAACAGTGTTTATCTGCTATTTTATAATTAATAGCTTCAAGTCAAACAAAGAAAACTCTTTCCTACATAAATTCAATTAAGTTCTTTTAGCCATCATAAATCTCGAACAGTGTTTTGTCATTTTCTTAAAATATTGACTAAAGAAAATATGATATATCTAAAGATGAGAATGTCATTCATTGGGTGTCATGATAGGTGGTTTAAGCATAATAAGATCATGGCATTAGTTTTCGCCTTTAGGTGGTTGCTTTTTTTTGGAATATATAGGGTAAAAAGAGGGTTTTAGAAGGTCCCACAACCTTATACAAAAAATCCCTTCAGGCCAGATTTAGCAATATAGAACATAGCAAAAAAGTACCCATGGAGATTCCAAAAAAAGGAAACGAAAAAGACAGCAGAAGAAAAGAGGATAACATCAGAAGAGCTTTTTCAGCTCAGAGACAACAGTTCTAGCTCTGGGGGATCCCGAATCCTCCGCAAGTTGTTCCGCAAGGGTGATGAGCTCCGAGCAATCTTTGGCAATGGTGCTCCTGGTAGAATCAGTGAAGGCCTCCCAGGCCTTCAAGGCAGTGAAGGCACGCTGGAGCTTGTTTAAAATAGATGACACCAAATCGACTCTGCGTTCATCCCTCTGTGAGTCAGCAGATCGCAGGCTCAGCGGGAGTTGAGTTCAAATTCGGAGAAGATTTCATAGTGTCAGCAGGAGGTTCGCTGTCGTCGAAGAGCAGATTGTTTCCAACAGTCTGAGAAGTGGGGTCGTCCACAGGCTGGTTCGTCTCCAACTGCTCCGAGGCCGGGGAGTCAGGATAGAGCTTGGCGAGGCCCAGAATGTCTTCGGCAAGAGAAGTATCAGGGCTTGAGACCGGGGAGACAACTTTAAAACTGGTGTCAGTGCCTTCCAGCAACAGGCACGAAAGGTGCGGGGGGAAAACAGGGGGAGCAGAAGGCTCGGAAACAATGAGGGGAGGGCTAAGAATGGTGACATCTGAGTCAGAGTCAGAGGAAAGGTGTAAACGATGGCGGCACCGAGAAGAGCGGAGGGAGGTGGAGGAGGGGCAGGGGGAAGGCGAGGGAGAATGGCGACGACGACCAGATTTTGGGGGGAAGCGAATTAAGTCGGCATGCGAAGCAGCATCAGAAAAAAGCAAGTACAGTAAGCCCTGGTGGAGAATAGCCCCTTCCCCATCACGAGCCAGCTGAACAGAGTGCTCTAAAGATTGATAGAGGAAAGCCGCCAGATTAATCTTTTTCCCCCAACGCAGATGAGAAAGGATGAAGAAGTGAGGGCCGTAGACCAGACGATAATGGCCGTCAATGGTGAAATAACGCATTACAACTTCAGCGACTCTATTCCATGGAGGAGGCAGGGAATCGCGAGTGTAGCCAGAGAGATATTTGACCGGCTTGTCCCCAGGAGTGATAAAATCCTACATTTCAGCATGCAGCGAGCGCTTGAAATAGATGTCGCCGGCGTGGCAGGAAGACCCGTGGCATCAGCGATAGCATTGGTGGAGATGGTAAAGCACGTGTTACCAATCTGTACCCGCCCCTTCGACCAGGAAGCCATAACGGCATACGAGACCAGGGCCGAGTAGCCCGTCATTCTCTCCAGGAAGGTCATGATGCCATTTTCCAGTAAAATGTTCCAAACCTCCACATCTTCTTTAACCGAGTCACAGGCAGCAGGCTCAAGCCACTTCAGTTGGCCACCCATTGTTGAGAAATTTGGAAAAGTGCAGAAGAGAGAGCGATGGGGGTCCTTTAAAAGCCCGCCCAGGGCATGGGAGCCATCGGCCTCGCCATCATTGTCCTCCTGCCAGATCATCATATGATTAAGGGGAGGAATTACCCCATGCGTGCGGAAATCCTCCACATCATAACACATCACCCTCATCAAATGGTTCAGCGCCAAAGGTCTTTTCATAATAAATCAAACATAAATGCTGCCACCTTTTGAGGGGGCCATAAAGGCATTGCTGAAACCCATATCAGTTCCCCCTTCCACCAGTCAGCATTGGGATAGATCATTCTGAGTAATTTGGAAGAGATCAGCCGGGAAGTTGTCCGTCCAACTTTGTTGACTCTCAAGGAGAACTCCAATGTTAGCTAGGTGGTCCGCCACTTTATTCCCCTCCCGGAGGACGTGCTGGAACTGAATTTGCTGGAAATTTCTTTGTAGAATTCTGATATCAGCTATGATATTTTGGATTGACCATTGACCAGAATCAGCTGACTGCAGGAGATTGATGATGTTGAGGGAGTCACTTTCAACTTGGAGAGGATCGTCGCCAAATTTGATAGCCAGCTCAAGGCCTTTGAGGATGGCCATGGCTTCCACATGATGGTTGGTGCCATAGTTAAGATTATGAGCAGATGCAGCAATGATGGAACCCGAGGAGCAACGAAGAATGGCTCCTCCACCTGATTTACCAGGATTGCCTTTCGAGGCCCCATCCGTATTAAGTTTTCTCCAGCCCAGAGGGGGAGGAAGCCATCAAACTAATCCCCGAGCAGAGGAAGTGCCTTTACTTACAGGATGAATAGCCAACAGCCGCTGCCACTCCCGAGAGTTACAGATTTGGATTTTTTGCTGATATTTGGACCAGAGGTGAGAGTTGAGATTATCCTGGAAAGTTAGAGCAATCTGAGGTAGCCACCCGATCAGGTTCAAGACTCTGGTCTTTGAAGATTCTTCTGTTCCTTTCTTTCCAGATGCCCCATATGCCATGCAGGAGGAGAAGTTTCCAGGCCAGAACCAGAGCCGGGTGAGTGAAGGGGGAACTCCATTGAGAGAGGGTGTCCTGAATGGACTCAGGGAAGGTCCAGAACACACCCATCCTCGATAAGAACCAATGCCAGATAACTTGCGAAAAGGGACAGTGGATCAAAAGATGGGCAGAGGATTCCACCTCCTTAGTACAAAGCACACATCTAGTGGGAAGAGAGAAACCCCTCCTTTTCAGATTTTCTCCAGAGAGGAAAGCATTCTTAGAAGAGAGCCAGGAAAAAAAACCAATTTTGGGGATGATCTCCTTCGGCCAGAATTTGGTGAGGGGGGGGACCAGAGTCAGCACAATGCATTGAGAGATAAGCAGCCTTAACCGAGAAAGAGCCAGATGGGGAGAGGGGCCAAATTAGCTCATCTTCATGTTGGGAGAAGGGGATATAGATGGATGAGAGCACAGTTCTAAGAAAAGTCAGGAGCATGCTCTGCTGTTCACTTATATCATCCCAAACCTGAATATTCCAGGAGGGAATGGAATTCACCACCTTCCAATAGCCCGAAACTAACCTTCCCTGCTTATTAATGAGGCTTCTTTTCACAGGATCCCATGAGGGATTGTGATCAAGAGGCTCGACCCCAATCCAATGATCCCGCCAGAAGTCAATAAGTCTACCATTTCCAAATCTCCATTTAGTGCCAGCCCGGATAATGGGGAGGGAGCTAATAACAAAATTCCAAATGGCCGAACCTCGAATTGGATTTGAAGTGAGGAAATCTTCATTATTAGCAAGGTACTTAGCTCTGAGAAGCTGAGCCCAATGAGAGTTACCTTTAGCCACATCCCAGCCAAGTTTGGCCAGGAGGGCCACATTCGTGTCAGCCATCCTTCTTAGTCCGAGCCCACCCTGAGAAGTTGGCTTACACACTTCCTTCCATGAGACAAGATGGATCCTCTTCCTTTCTTCCGTCCCAGACCACAGGAAGTGCTTTTGGATTTTTTCCACCACCTCCTTCACCGAGTTGGGAACTTTGAGAAGGGACATGAAGTAAGTAGGAAGACTTTGGAGGGTGGCTTTAACCAGTTGGAGTTTGCCAGCCTGACTGAGCAGAGCCCCTTTCCAGGCAGCGAGCTTTTTTTGGTATCTTTCAATGACTGGATTCCAGAGATTTTTAGATTGCTTACCATGGAAGAGGGGGATGCCAAGATAAGAGGCGGGGAGGTCCACAATATTGCACCCAAAAATATCCGCAATCTTTCTCTGAGTCCTAGGAGCAGTGTTGATGAAGGAGATGCTGCTCTTGTTGAAGTTGATAATTTGCTGAGAAGCTGCTTGGTAAAGAGATAGGATATCCATGATAGCCCGGGCTTCAATCACAGAGGCAACACTTAACAGCAAAGTGTCATCAGCAAACTGGCTATGAGTGGCAGAAGGGAAGCTGGAGGTGATTTTCAGACCCGAAATGACAGACTGAATTTTAGCTGCCTCCAGTGCTCTGCTGAGGGAGTCCGCCATAAGAACAAAGAGGAAGGGTGACAGGGGGTCACCTTGCCTGATACCTCTGTTGCTTTTGAAGAATCCTACCAGAATGCCATTGATAAGAATAGAGAAGCAAGGAGTCGCAATACAAGAGAAGACCCAACTACACCATCTTTTATCGAAACCATATTTTTCCAGGACCCTAATTAAAAAAGGCCAGCTGACTCTGTCAAACGCTTTTTGCATATCAAGCTTTAGGATCATTCCAGGGGATTTCGAGTGATAGGCCGAGTGGATAGCTTCATGAACCGTAATGATACCACCTTGGATGAGCCACCCCTTAATAAAACCATTCTGGTTTTGCGAGATGAGAGCATTCATTAGGGGTTTAAGCCTGGAGGCCAACATCTTAGTGATAATCTTGTAAGCGGTGTTGCATAAACTGATTGGCCTAAAGTTGGAGACATCTTTTGAACTATGCACTTTTGGGGCAAGGGCAACGAAGGTGGTATTCCATTCTTTTAGAAGATTGTTACTGATCTGGAACTCATTAACCACTTTGAAGAGATCCTGCTTGATGGTCTCCCAGAACACTTGGAAGAAAGCAGCAGGAAAACCATCCGGGCCCGGAGCTTTGTCCCTTTTCATGGCGAAGACCGCTTTGTGAATTTCCTCCATAGCAAAAGGTTTGATCAGATTATTGTTCATCTCAGAAGACACAAGTTGTGGTATATGTTGGAGCATAGAGGCCATTGATTGCTCTGAAGGAGGCTGATCGACCTGGAGGAGGTTAGAATAGAAGGAGACGAGCTCATTGGAGATATCAGCCTCAGATGTTAACAGGGTACCCGAGGACGACACCAGCTCTCTGATCTTGTCTCTGCTCTTATGCTTGGATGCAGTGATGTGGAAGAATTTGGTG
Source organism: Taxus chinensis (assembly GCA_019776745.2). Lineage (NCBI taxonomy): Eukaryota > Viridiplantae > Streptophyta > Pinopsida > Cupressales > Taxaceae > Taxus > Taxus chinensis. The sequence continues at coordinate 601,927,849 of CM034151.1, read as the reverse complement.
TTACGATCCCCCTGCTCGAGCCAAAGGGCTCGAGAGCGTTGCCTCCAATAGGTCTCCTCTTCTTGAAGCGTGTTGTGATAATCACTGAGGAGGGAGGTTTCTTTTTGGTGAAGGTGATCCAATCTCCCCTCAATCTCCATTTGAGCAGAGACTTTAGCCAAATCCTGAGATAGCTTCTGTTTGCGGAGCTTGATGTTGCCGAAGACCGTAGACTTCCATATTTTGAGCTATTTTTTAATTTCTTTGAGCTTGCTGGAAAATCTAAACATGTCAGTGCCCTCAATTTTGATATTCCACCATTTGGCAACAAGAGGGTTCAGGTGATTATTCTCAAGCCAGGCAAGCTCGAACCTGAAGGGAGGATTCTTGGTATTCAGATTGTGATTTGCACTCAGCAGGAGAGGGCTGTGGTCAGAGGCAGCCCGGGGGAGGGATTTGAGGTAGAAGTCAGGAAAGAGAGAGATCCAGTCCAGAGAGCCCAGAGATCTATCCAATCTGCTTTGAATATGGTTCCTACCCAATCTGCGGTTTGACCACGTAAAGGAGGAACCATGAAGTTCCATGTCAAGAAGTGAATTCTCCCTGATGAAGTCAGCCAGAGCTTCCATGCTGGCGGTCATGGCAGGAACTCCTCCCTATTTTTCCGAAGGAAAAAGGGGACAATTAAAATCCCCCATTATTAATATGGGGATTTTACCACAAGTGTTGATGAAGTTTGTGATATCTTTCCATAATTTCCCACGTTGAGTCTCTAAGTTGGGGGCGTATACATTGATGGCAATCCAAGTGGAGTCAGATCCAACCTCTTGGAAGAGCATGCATAGAAAGTTGGGATGCTTGAACAAACAATCCCCTTTGAAGCTTCTGGGATCCCATAGGGTACAAAGACCTCCCGAGTTCCCTGCTGAAGGTTGAGATTCAAAAGAAGCAGCCGGCCAAATTTTTAGGAGTCGATCGTCTTTTTTTAGTTTAGTTTCCTGCAGCATTATGATATCAGGAGAGTTCTGGAATTTGATATCTTTGATGACTCTTTGCTTTTGAAGAGAGTTGAGCCCTCTTATATTCCAAGAGATGATCTTCATTTCTTTGATTTGGATTTTCTCCCCACCACCATGGGGATTGTGCTCTGGGTTCCTTGAGCGACATTAAGAGCAGCTTCTTGCTGGAGTTTGATATTGCTCGGAATCCTTCCCCTTACTTTTTCAGTGCCAATATCAGGTTTCTTGCTGCTGCTTCTTGTAAAGCGGGGGTTGAAACTATCATCAGAAGAATGGGTCGAGGGGGAGATGGCAGAGTCCAAGGGAGGGGGAAAGAGGGGGGTCAGGGGGGGAGATTCAAGGAAGGGGGTTCCGAGGAAAGGGGACCAGAAGTGGGAAGGGGGGGGGGGATGGGGAGGGATAGAGGAGAAGACAGGGGTGGAGGGGGGGAGGAGGAAACAACCAAGGAGAGGTTAACCTCCTCAGAGGAAAGGGGGGGAGAGCTGAGGGAGACAAAGGGATGATGAGGGACTGAAGGGCCAGAGAGGGGGGAACAACCTCGGAAAAAGGATCAGAGGAAGTGTTTATTTCTCCTTCTTCCAGGAGAGCAAAGGAATTAGAGGTGGGGATGATAGGGATCTCAACAGAGGACAGTTTAGGAATAAAGCTTCTCTTAGTTTTTGGGGAAAGGTTTTGGGTTTTGGATTTCGGCTGAGGTTTGGAGGGGCAACTAGAGGCCCGATGGCCAATGCTTTTGCAGAAGGAGCATGCTTGAGGAATATATTCATAGTCAATATTCTGTTTCCAGTTCCCAAGATCCGATATTAGCTCTATCTCTTTTGGGAGGGGACAACTTACGTCAGCATTAACACAAAAACGAGCATGGATGAATCTAGTTTTAGCTTTAGTTGCTTGATCAATAGCAATTAAAGATCCTATGGAGAGGGCAATACCTTCAATAACCGCTGGATGCCAGAACTCTAGGGGGAGCCCCGGGAGGCGAACCCATATTGGGGCTTGGGTCATGGATTCAGTGTGTGGGTTGAAACCTGGAGACCATTTCCTGAGGTAGAAGCCACGTCTGCCAAAAAACCAAGGGCCACCGAGAAGAACTCTCGCGAAATCCTCTTTCATGCTGAAGGAGAATAACATGAAACCGTTAGGCATTGCCGCTATTTCAAGCGCTCCACATGGTTGCCATTTCAACCGTGCCCATTTTTTGATATCCTCCAAAGGGGGTCTAGGACCCATCAGTTTACCCACCAAGGAAAGATCACGAGAAGCAGCAGCAGCCTCCGTGATGTGAGAGGGAATGCGCAGTGAGAGGGACCCATCTGACAGCGAAGGAGAGAGCTTTTCCGAACTAGGAGCGGAGGTGGAACCCTCCACTATTTTATTCCAGGCATCGGGTGGCTTTGGAGAGAGGGCCCCTGACATGAGGGACCCCTGATCCGGACCAGAGGGGTCCGGCATCCGAGCTAACACCAGAAAATCAGCAGGCGGCTGCAGGCGGTTTCAGCAGCGACCTAAATTGGACCCTTGTATAAAATTAAGGCTAATTTCCTCTGGCAGCGAGCTTGTAGCTTCCATCAGAGGCCATGCCAGCACACATATCCATGTTCAGCAGCTCTGAAAAAGTGCGGGATGGACCATTAAGAATCACTAGATGTCAATGTTAACCCTTCCCCCCAATATTCATTCTTTTGCAGTCCATACTTCCACCTTTTGGGGACACTTGGCCCAACCATGCTTGTCTCTAGGTGCTGTTTTTGACTGGACGCACCAAGGATTTCAGAGGACGGTGCTTTGATATTGAAATCTTCCAACCAGGCCTGCCAGGTTTGCAAGGGCCAGGAGTTGCAGATATGAGTTTGTGGAGACAAGTCTCACAGAAATTTGCCTGTATTTCAAGGGAGGAAAACTGATACTCCTTTTTTTTATCAATGGTAGAGCTGCCAATTTCAATTATGACTCGGGGTGTTACTAGTCGGGTAGCTCCTGCTTGAGCACTTCAAGAGAGGAGTGGTTTTAGTACCCATTGTTTTGTCATACTGCCGTGACGGTTGCCTTCTGATGTGCTTAAGCTGGGCATGCAGTAGGATAGAGCAGAACTAAAAAGTACGTTATTGTATGGTAAAATGGTTGAGTTAATGCAATAAGGAAGACAAGCTATTGCTGTGGGCTTTTTCCCGAAACAGTTTATCAGGATAAATCTTGTGTATGTCATTTCTTTATTTTCTATTTATCTCAAAGATTTTGTGAAGTATTTCTTCTCTTGTATTTGTTTATCAGAGCAATTTCTTTTCATCCGTTCTCTGTTCTGATAGGGCTAAATAATGACGATAAATCTCCTTAATCGCCTCATCTTAAAGCAGCAGGGCGGAGGAAAGATACAGCGATTTTGAATGGATTCTACTGACATCTTTCCTCCATTGTAGTCCTTGCAGGCACTGTAGTTGTAAGAAAGAAAGAAATTATATTAATGTCCACAAATGACCAAAAGTAGGTCAATGGGACTGAAGGATACAACCATTAGGAATAGAAAGTTCTAGGAAGAGAGAATCCTAGAGGTGAACCAGAGAAATGAAGTACAAAAGACAAAATAGAGTGCGCCAGTCACTCAAGTGGCAAAGAAACCAATACAAATAGCAATGACAGGCGGGCAAAAACCCCAAGACCATGTGTCAATGAAGACTGGAGGCAGATCTCAATGAATGTCCCTATCTGTTTCTGAACTGGAGGAATCATCTGAACGTGCCGAAAAAGCCTTCAACAAGATCATACAACACACAACATTTGTGTAGGTGGGAATAGGTGATAGACTCTTACTCTGGACGTGAAGATTTGGAGGTTTCAGCTACAGATGCCATGGACTTTCCACAAGGAAAAGAGCAAGGAAATATTTGGGAGAAAGGGGTTGAAAGATTGAGGGAACGAGTGTGATAAGAGAGGATTTAAAGGAGAGTGAAGCATAAGGGATTTGGAATTGGGGACTGCACTGCTCGAGGCACGTTGAGGTGAGCCACATATTTCCTGCAGCATGTGGGAGTCTCAATTGCCAACAATTGATACTCCAAGAGGCAGCCACAAGTCATTGACCGAATGATTTTGAAGAAATCATACATTTCGGTGGCTGCAACAATTTATTAATGGGCCATGGCCAACATTTTAGACTAATAGACCTTCCTCAAGATCCCCAACCTCTTGGAGGATCAAGGTGTCAGAGCCCGTTCCTTTGGAAGAGAGAAGATCATAACTTTTGAGATGTCAAGATCCGTTCATGCATTACGAAGATGATCTCTGGGGCTATTAACTTGCTGGATGCAGCAAGAGAACAAAATATGTTGAAACAATTGCTGAATTTTAAATGATAGATGAAATTGGTAGTTGAGCTTCCAGTTTGGAGTATTTTTTTAGTGTAGATTGACGCCATTTAGGTTGCCATTCAGTGGGGAATTTGTGCAGAATGTAATGAAATTATTAATAACTGCGGTATGCTAAAAATCCAAGATAAGGGTCTCGACTCTTGAGATTATGCTAAAAATTCAAGATAAGGGTCTCGACTCTTGAGATTGATATCTCTGGGCTTTTTTCAGATAGATGTATTTAAGATATCTGTACTGGTTAGTTATTCTAGTTGTATCTCTATTCCTTTTTATTCAATTTCTCGTGTATATTGTTATATAAATTGCGCCTTTGGTTGAATAATGAAATTGATAATGAGAGAACCTCATTTAGCTAATAATTTTGTTGAGAAGTTTATATATATTTTTGATTGAAGAGATTTTCCCATATATGTATGTGTATATATGTATATATATCTACATATATATGTATGTATATGTATATATGTATCTATTTGTGCGTGTGAATATATGTATATATGAGAGAGAGAGAGAGAGAGAGCTGGCTTTACAATATATATATATATATATATATATATATATATATATATATATATAAAGGACAAGCTGGCTTTACAAAAAAAAGTGAGAAGATGAATTATACTCCGCATGTCAGCCAAGCCAAGAGAGCTATTAAGTAAGCAGCTTAAACAAGTTTTCAATCAAAAAAGGAGAGAAAACTACAAGAATAAAACATTAAGCCAAGGGGGCCACAACTAGCATAGGTGGATGGGGAGGGGGATCATTAGGCTTGTCTCCCCACCCACTCCATCCACTATCAGAATGGTCACTCTCAATCTCAGTTTAAAGCAATTCTTGATTTTGATGTTCTTTGTGGAGTTGAATGCCCTGATGTCACATTACATTTCTCACTACTAATCCTCATCTTGAAATGCTGAAGGATGAACAAAATAGGGCTATTTTACATTTCTTTTGGTAACTATAGCTTCAAATGAGATGCTTGAGCGTAGTGTTGTGCAAAGACTCGTGTCCTACTACAAAAATGAGTCTTGGAGGCTGGTACTCGTCTCGGAAACCTGATTGTCTTGAAATGCTCAATGATGAACAAATTAGGGCTATCATACATTTGTTTTAGTAACTGTAGCTTCAAATGAGATGTTTGAGCATAGTGTTGCACTAAGACTCGTCTCCTACTACAAAAATGTGTCTCGGAGGTTGGTACTTGTCTTGGAGACTTGCATTTTAGTGTTTTTAATAGACTCACACACACATATTCTGTAGTCTCCACTCTAAATATGATGAGATATCAATATAATTTTTCTTGTTAACATCTAATCTATTAAAAAAGTTACACTTTTTCTTCTAGGCTGTATAAAACTCTATAATAAGGTGATCTGCTTGTACTTCTCAAAGGCAGGAGCTCTCTGAGTGACATTTTGAGCAACATACAATCCTTTGTGTGGTCTAGTGTATGCGAGGGCACACACCAGATAGGAGGTCATTGTGAATCTCTTGCTAGTGAATAATTACATCAGCTGCTGGTATAGATTATCACTGATGATCTCTCCCTAGACTATCATTCTGTTTCCCTCCATGATTGTGAGCATGAACCGGGCTATTCAGTCCCGGAAGTCCCTGGTGTGTTCTTCGCCCATCACTTTGCTTAACAAGACAATGGCATATGAGTAAGCTTCATGAAAGTCACTCCTTGACGATAACGATTTTGGAAGCTTTGATCATTTTATTCCAAGTTTCAATCATGCGCCAACCGCAATCCCTTGCAAATAGGAGTCAGTCCTGAGCCATTGTTGGGTTGCAAACTCTTTTGTGATTATCACCATGGTTCTCTGAGTTGGAATTTGCATATAACTTAAGATTCCCTTCACAGTCAAGACCGCTAACAATGAGTTGTCATCCACAGTGATTGTTCGGGAGGCTTGATCATACTGTTTAGCACAGGTCAAGACCAATTTGGTGCTTTGGACTGAAAGTGGATGATCTTATGCTTTGAAAAGTCCATGAGAAACAATATTTTCTTTTGCAGGTTCTCTGACTTCATTCATCATCCAAGGTCTCATTTCTTCCAGATCTAGGTGGGCAACATCAATGTCTCTTACCATTGGATATTCAGTCGACAAAGTGGAAATGGGCTCATATCCGACATATTTGATCTTCATGGTTGCTTGGAATGGTGATGGAATGATGAGATGAGGGTGTGTGCAAAGTTTGGGTTTGATCCGAACATTTACTATTTTTGGTAAGTGACACCTCATTTTGATATGCTAAATATAGCCAATTTTCACCATTTCACAATTTCCAGTTTTGGGGCCTTGAACTTGAGGTTTGCAGTGAGGGTTTTGGATGTTTTTTTTCTTTGATATCAGAATTTCTATTTTTAGGAAGGCACATAGGCCAACTTATTAAAAATAGAATTGGGTGCTTCGGTTGTCGGATTGGAATGAAATTGTCTTGTTGGATTAGGAATTTCATCGCGATTTCTTGCTTTAAGTTTCAGGGGATTTTCTCCTCCGAATCTTTCAAAATCTTAAAAGGAAAGTTTTTTGGGAAGAGACGAACATGTGGGTGTTATGAAAAATCCAGATGATCAATGGGGAGGAGTCTTGGATCTTCTTAAAGGTGTTCTCAAACAAAATTTCACAAAAAACAAAGTTAAAATGAGGGAGATATGAGCATTTTTTCCGTTTTGGGTATGGGGTTTCCTTGCAAAATCAGAGCATGTATAGGTGCAAAAACAATGGAGGGAAGGGGAGTTATGAAAAATGGCTCCAAGATGCTCAATTCATATTTAAATATTCAAATTATAACTTGGGGTTAAGCAAAACCCACCTGTAACTCTCTTGCATTCCTTCTCCTTAACCTGGGTTGAGAGTGGGTTAAAAAACTTTCTAGATGGGGGAAGCGAGCCTTCATTACACCTTACCACATTTGGTAAGTGGTGCAATGGTGCAAAAGTGCCTGCAACATTGCAAAGTGTGCAATGGGGTCAACTTTCATGGAGATGGGGACTAGTTTACACATTGGAGTGAGTTAACCATTTCCTAGCATGCAAGTTGAGTGCTCAAGTCCCGGGAGAGAGAGCACTACCAAGGGGTCACACTTTATTGGACTTGATGCACTTTTGCACTAGGTTCTTGCTGCATTGCAAAGTGTGCCATGGGTAGGCTGCTTCATGAGGAAGGGGGCTTGGAGAGGTGTGAGGTGAAAACATAAGCCTAACATGAGATGATGTCAATTAAGTGACGAAAGAGTCTCTCCTCCAAAGGGTCGAACTTTGTTGCACCCATTGCACTTTTACACTAGGTTCAAAGGTGCAAAAGCGCTTGTAGGATTGTAAAGTGCGCCAAGGGTTTGCTAGGTCATGAGGGGTTTTTTGAGCGTGAGTGCATAACCTTTCCCTAACCACCAAAAATGTCACTTAAGTGACGATACTTCAAACTTGTTTTCCTCCTCCCTTGTGGTCGCACTTTGTTGCACCCCATACATTTTTGCACTAGGTGCAAAGGTGCAAAAGTGTTTGCTGGCTTACAAAGTGCGCCCTGGACACTTATAGTAAGTCCGCCTTCACCAGCAATTGCCAAAAATAGACCTCGGAGATTGAGTCTTTTTCCCTCGGAGCTTCCTAGAGGGTTTCATGGACAAACCTTATATGATTTTGATTGGAAAATACCCGATGAGATCAATGGTACCACTTTTAGGAGCCAGTTCTACTTGCAATTCAGAATTTACCCCTTTTGATTATGGTCAAGCCTGTGCACCGAAAGGTCAAACTGCCACTAGAGAGAAACTTGCATTTTTGGCTAACTTATGACATGAGCCATGTAAAGGGTTTGATTAAATTCACTTTGATTTTTGAATTAGGTCCCAACTCCCTTTGGAATTCCCAGTATGCTCATTTGAACCTCCGTCATGATCGAATATCTTCACTTACACTATTGTGCCAATATCTCAAAATCATGATGACAAAATCTCCCAAAACTGTTTGGAATGTGAAGTAGGCCTTTTTACATTTCCAATTAGTGTTTTGTCACTTCACAAAATTACCGGAGGCTCCTGAACCATGTGGAACAAGCTCATTAGATTTTTCACTCCTTTCATTTCCCTGCACCATGCTACAAGTAGCCTGGTGTTGCACATTTTGTTCCTAAACTAGTTTCAACTTGGAGAACTTCCCTTAAATTCCTCCAATGATATTATAGCTCTGTCACACACTACTTGGAGGGATTAACTCTTCTTGGTATATCCCTAGGAGGTGTTCATTGGGTGCAGAAGTCTTGAAAATAGGTCTTTTTAGGCCTCCAGGAGCAACTCCTTCAAAATGAATCTCAATGAACTCACAAATTGTTTCCCACAAACTTATATGCACATGAAACACACTCAAAATCCAGTCACCACATCTCTCTTGACCATGATGGGGTTTACATAGTTAGAGATTGGCCAGAGGGCAGGTTTACATTACTCGGTTTAGGAATTTTTGAGTGCGGGCTTAGTTGTCATGGCAAAATTTTCCAATTTTTAATGCAAGACTTCCGACATAACAAGTTTCCATCACAAAACATGGAATGTATGCATAATCATCTTGATGAGATATCTCTCTTATCACCAAATATAAATCAACTTGGGCTAAAAACACTTTACCACTGTCATAATTCACATGGAATCTTATCCAAATTGAGGCCATCTAATCAAATTTATTCCATCCTTTTAACTGAAACCTTCTTCCCATATCAACATGTGATGGAGTGCTTCTCACAAATGAAAGTTCACTGTTGTTCATGGTTGATAATGACAATCCCCAATCTGATTTTAGCCAATGCAGCCCTCTAATCATGGCATAATAACTACTAATTTGAAATCTTATGAAGAAAGAGAAATTTATGAGCAATGTAGGGACTAAAAATTATCTTACATAGGTTGAAAAACTAAGAACATCAGGTCTACAATTGAAATCAGTAGACATATTGGCACTTAAATCAAGACCCCTGATTCATGGCATTGAATGCTTTGAGAATATACCTCCTCCTTCATGGTAGCCATGTTTGGAACACCATCCACTTTCCCATGAAGTATTTTTTTCTTCTTGAATTCCAACATAAGGTGTGAACAATACATACCAATACTTACACTCACCTCTTTTTTACTGTAGTTATCTTGCTGATTTTGGATTCCAAATGTTGCCTCAAAGCTGCCCCACTAAACCCTCTTAAAAAATTGGCTTTGATAAGATCCTATGAGACTTGGCGAATGAGTGTAGTAACCATATGCGAATTTGGATTTCCTCAAATTAGTCAACTTGTGGTTGTATGTATTTCTTAGCAATATTCCCAACTTAAAATCCTTGGATATTAATAACATAGGGAAAGTGCATCAACTGCCATCCTTTAAATCCCTTTCACACATGTTCAAGCCAAGGAACTTCATCATAAATGCCAACCTACAACTCTCCAAAGAGAGTACTATTTATCCAAAATATGATTTCATAAAGAAGATCTTACCATGGCTAAATAAGTGTATTTTATGATGCAAAATTGGGATGGTGGTAGTGGGAGACCATCTTCACTTGATGTGTACACTTCATTCTTTGCCTTGGGTGAGAAATGCCTTTTTCTTGTGGTAACCAATTCCCTTATGTCTACCATAAAGATGTAGGTAACAATAGTCCCCCAGTTTGTAGCAACATTATTGAAAAGATGTCCTGGATCCCAAACTTCTATGTACAAGCAAAATGAAATTTGCAAAAAAAAATCTATGTACCCTTTTTTCCTCAATATGTTCTTCCTCTTATCAAATTGATTATGCTTCTCTCCATGGTACAAATATAGCAGCAACATACGAGGAATCATCAAATTTTGAATAAGATGGTCATGTGTAGGGCTGCCCACAAAAAGTTCCCTTCTTAGGGTTGAAGTAGGATCCTTTCCCCATTTGGTGCCCTTCATCCTCACAAAATTGTTAGTATCTTCCTTATGACGATCAAAATATTGTAAGGACATAACATGAAGGTGATGAGGCAATTCCTTAGGAAGATGATGAAATTGCTTACTATAGGTTGTTGTCTAGAAGTTTCCAACAAACTACAAGTGATCATAGACACCTGGAAAAACACTCTTTTTATCCATATGACCCCCAACAAAGTTACCCAAAAGTCTTGGTCCATTGACCCTATGCAATTCTGATTCTTCTCCATCCTTAGCATTATGAAGACTTCCCATTTGTTGTGATTTGCTTTGGAACATTTAATTTGCCCCAAGGTCATCCCTTTCAACTAATTGCTCATGACCATAAATTTGAAATGGCATGGTATAAAGTAAAAAATATGAATTAGAGTGATACGTTTAAGGGGCCACCTCATGAATCTTGTTGGAATCATAAATAATACCAATTTTTCTTTCATTGCTTGATGTTCGGAATGTCCTACCTAGTTGATCATCTTCCTTGTCCTTTTGCAATTGTGCTTCAATGATCCATAGGGATCTAGAAAAACACCACTTCATCAGAGTAACCAGAACTAGAAGAAAAAATAAGCAGAAGAAGGAGAAAAAGGTTTAGCTACAGAACCACAACTTTTTGCAGAGCGATGGTTGCGTAACTGCCCTTTTGCAGTTACCGGCGGTTGCGTAACTGTCGGTCTGCGTTCATCGGTGGTCCTGTCACTATATAAAACAAAAAAACATCTACGAAGAGTCGTGGATTTGAAGTGTTTGGATTGTCTCTTCCTTGTTTGACCCTTCTTCTTCTCCAGTGCACGGGAGGACATAGGAAACAAGCTATAAAAGCAAGAAGAGCATGTGGAATTGAGTATTCATTAATGGGAAAAGTGAGCAAGAAACCATTTGTGCTAGAATTGACTTGTAGAAGCAAGGTGTATGAGAAAAGAAAGCAAGTAGAGAGGGCATAAGTAACATTGTTGTCTTGCTTCAGCGTCTTGTAATCTGTATTCTTTTGAATTGGCCAATATAATACTGAGAAGAAAGAGCAATTGCCCTTCCCAACTGGTTTTCCCTCAATTTGGGGGTTTCCAAGATAAAAATATTGTGTTGTGTGTTGAATTATTCATATTATTCGCTGCAAGTAGTTCTAAGCACTAAGTTTTATTCACTAGGTTTCAGTAATTTGTCATTTTCAAGTAAATTGGAAGTAGGAACATAAGTTTCCCATAAAAGGATGTTAGTAACTCAACTAGTTAGTAAATAGTATTTTTTCCTCTGGTCGTATTTCCATTGGTTCCTTTTGTCGTATTTTCTACAACTTAATAATTGTCGTTAGGTGTAGGTTAACTATTATTTTTCCTGTACAGAGTTACTCTATAACATTTACTTGTCATGAATAGTTCCTTAATACCATTACGTACATAAATATATTTATTTTGTTTCACATGTATCCTTTTGGTTTAAATGTCGATATTCATTTATTCTGTTTGAATTAATGAAATCAGAAATAATCTTACAACTTAAGAATTATCAACATTAATTGATAAATGAGCTTTATAAGTAGATTATCTACTTTTTCATCTCAAATAATAAAACAAGTCATAAACCAAATTTCAAATAAGGAAAAATATCCCAAGCTTTATTAATAATGATTTACAATATCAATAAGAATAATACATTAGGCCTTGTTGGCGAAATAATTTTTCATGTTGCAAATTATTTAGTTTTCATCAACAGTGTGGGGCTAAGCCCCTCCTTGTGTATGGGGAGACTCCTATTATTGAATGTAAAATACCTAAAGCCATCTAAAAGTTGTGGGTGGCCAATCAGCCAAGGATCATTCAAGAACACTCCATTGAACATGTGACAAATGCTTGTATGATGTACATGGGAGGAATTATAACAAAGATAGGTAAAGGGAAGATGGGGAAATAAGGAGAGAGAGGGTTACTGTTGTGAGTAGACACTAAAAAGGTTCACATGCAATAACCAAAGTAAGTACACATTAAATTAGAAGAACGCAATAATGTAAACCATTAGAAAGACTAATAAATAATAAACACAAAGTTCTTCAAATCTATCAATCGAGAACGTAAAGTTCCTTCTTGGTTGTATAAGATCATACTGCTCACAAAATTGGAAAGTAGAGAGAGTGGAGGAACATTGACAAAGACAAAGAAATAGAAGAACTGTAACTTTATGGTTCGATGTTGAAGTGGTAATCTCAACAACATATACTCAATCAACAATTTCCAACCCCTTGGAATGAAAAATTATTTCAATTTATAACATTACAAATTGTCCTTTCATCTACCCGATACATGACTCTTCACATATCCTCATCACTTATGACCTTTCATATTCCTAGGAAGTGAGTCTTTTGTTATTATTGGAAAAAGGACTCTTACAATGTTTAGGTAAGGGTTAGTTAAGTGCATAAGACGAAATATCAAAATGTACATTCTTAATTGAGAGAGAGAGAGAGAGAGAGAGAGAGAGAGAGAGAGAGAGTTGACTGATCTGATGAGGATGAAACTTTGCTAAAAGAAAATTTTCTAATCATGATCCCGGAGGGAGAGTTCCCGGAATGATCTCTTGTCCTTTTAATTCTTTATTGAACCGAGCCCAAGTGAGAGCCACCTTATCTACTTCTAAAATACAAACACAACTCAACACTTTGATCCATGTATTTGAAATATCACTTATATACTTGCAATTATTAGACCATTCTTTGTGATCTCTTGCAATGTCTAAAGTAGAAGCTCTGATGTTGGTCAGGGAGTCTAAGATATCTTTATTGAAGGAAAAATAATCACCTGCATCTTTATTGACCAATTCCTGGAAGGAAAAGATGAGTTCTTCTGATGATGAATTCTTAGTGAGTGGAGGGAACCCAAGTCTCTGAACATAGTTGTAGACCTCATTTAAAATCTCAAAAGCATTTTGTACACTAGAGTCAAGTTTAGAGATGACATCTACAATCATATCATATTTAACATCCATGATGGAGACCCAAATTGGGGACAAATTGTGAGCAACTAATGTGAACATTTTTTTACTCACATGGGTGTGAGAGTTGAGGGAGATCATCTTGGAAACAAGTGGGAGCATCTCACCCAAGTGGATCTTCTATTTTTCAATCTCCTCCCTTACTTTCTTCACTTCTGAAAAAGTGGCAATAATATCTTGAGTAAAGAGAGAACCTCTTGGAACAATGTCTTACCTTTCTTGATGATCTTCTCAATCCATCTCTCGTTAGCCTTCCCTTGCATCGTATAACTTCGTGATTTCTTGATCACACCAGGGTCAAAAATACTAATTGGAGGAATGTATTCTACAGGGAGTGAGGTATTGAATCCAACTCCAAGAAATGTTGAATGTAGGCACTGAGAGATTTTACATGTTCCTCCAATTTCTCAATTGTTCGTTTGTACTCTTTATTTCAAGTAAGGAGGCGGGTAGTGGATTCACTGAACAAATGAGAGTCACCCTCATGCGAAGCTTGACCCAATGAGATATGAGTCAATTCATAGTCTGATGGAGTCATCTCTTCAAAAGGCTTTACATTCTTTGGCTGAGCAATTTCTACATATTTCTTTCTTGAGACACTACTGAAGAAATGGGAGTTGTTTGGGCCTTCTTCTTCCTCTTGGATTTCAAGATTTTTATGATAGATCCACAATCGAGCATTGCATCTTGTTGTGTTGTTTTTGGTTAACTTTTGAGAAATTATTGAATCCATGGGAATGACTCTTCAGGAGTGGACACGATGTTGGTATCTAGAGCACTTTCAGGAGCTTGTTGTAGGATCACATCTTGTTCATTATGAGAATGTTCTGCCATGGGTAAGAAATAATTTGATGCTCTTGAGGAGGAGGATGCGATGGATCACTCTTTCTCGATTTAATAGGATCTGTGGCATCTATAATGAACGTTATCTTCTTCTGAATTCTTTTGGAATATGGGACCACTATGTGCTCTCTTTTCGTTACCTTCCTTCTTGAAGGCTCATGTTCAATGGCTCTATGTTGCACTTAAAAAGATTCATCCTTTGAGGATTGACCATACTACCAGGAGTTTGATTAAGTTTTTAAGAACAATGTTATGTCAATGTCATCAAATGAAGCCATGATGGTTTCTCATTCTTACATACAAGGTGCCTCACATGAAGATCACCTATCAATATTTCTCGACTCCAAATCTCTTTCTGAATGAAATCAAATTCAGGAGAGCTTGCGTTTATTCACACTCATATGTATCCCATGAAAAAGGATGAGATCTTTATTCTTCACATAGAATGGATTGAATACTTAGATAACTTGAATAACTCACTTTGATTTGTTTCTTTGAGATACGACGACAGATTGAAGGCACAATGTCTCAACTTGCCTGATGAATTTGTCATTTCAATTATGATTACGATGACTTTCTTTAATGGATTCAAATTATGATGGGGTTCTTGACTCTTTTCAATTTCTTTACAACTACACAATGTCCCTGACTTTCACTTGTTGTGCCTCGATATGCTATGTCTCACTCCTTGACACAATTATGTTCATAATGATGCTTTAGGATCCTTGTGGAGAGTTAATTTTATTGTTTGAATTGGGAGACAAAATTACAACCATGTGAGGATGACAAAAAGCAGTGAGATGAGTGAAAACAGAGCCAACAACAAATTTCTGCACTGAAAACTTAAACTTTCAATTTTGGGCAGGTGGGACCAGGAGTTGATATTTTGAGATTTTTTGCATTTTTTATCAAATTTTGTCTTCCGAAGCTTCTAACACACATATACCACCTTCATTGATGATTATTTAATATTTTTATGAAGTTTCTATTTTTAGCAGGTTATTTTTTCGAAAACCACTATTTTGGGAAAATTGTTCGTTTTACCTTGTTCGCTGTTTTGCACCCTTTTTGGATGTGTTGAATGATTGGAGCTTGATGTTTTGAGAGAATTAACATATTTAGTAAGTCATTATACATATCGTGTGCTTTTTTTAAAACTGGTCATATTGGTGTCAGGTTGCAATGAAATCACCATTGTTGGAGTCAACTCTACACCAGCATCTTGTGCTCTAATTTTCACTGTGATTTGTCAGCTAGAACTCTTGCAAATTAAAAAGGAAACCTTTGGATGGAGGATTATAGGTTTTCTGCTGGAGAAAACTAGAACATCATTTTCTATGAAGCTATTTTGATTAAAAAGGTGCTTGAGAGGAAAGAATTCACCTAGAATCTTAGTGAAATCGGGTTTCTAGATGAAGAGCTATGGGAAAAAACCCATTTTTGAAGTCATGTCTGCTTTGGAATGTGTTGGGCAGAACCTATGTTATATTTTGATGTTATTTTAAGGTTTTATTGTATCAGTAATGGTAGAAGAGTGAATAGTGCAAAAAACCAACTTGAAAATAAGTTAGTTTATTTCATGTCTTCCTGGTAACTAGTTCTTAACCCTGGTTGAATGACATGTGAGTGTGGTTAAGAACTAGGGTTTAATGGCTTGCATGGGGGCACTCAATTCCCCCCCCCCCCCCTCTATCCCCTTTGTGAAAAGGGACAAGAGGGACACAAATAGGCACTTGGAGGAAGATTTCGATAAGTCTTAGCATTAGATGTAATGTGAGGATGATGGAGAAATCTAGGCAAGCACTTGGGGGCTTAAAACAATCACATGGAAAACCAAAAATGGGGCTAGTGTGGGGGGGTGGCATTCATTTTTTTCCACTTTGTCCCCTTGGTGCAAAGGAAAAAGAGGGACATAAATGGGCACTTGGAGTAAGATGCTTCCAAGTGACACGATCTGGTGCATTGTGAGGAAGATTGGTTTAGCCAGTTAAGCCCCCTACGGAGCTGTAAAGGGTCATATGAGGGACCAGAGAGAGGGCTAGTGTGGGGGGGGGGGGTGCTCATTTTTGACCTTTTTTTCCCCATGGGAAAGAGCAAAAAAGGAGCACCTTGATTGAAATCATGACATGTGGCAGTAAGAAAATTGGCCAAGTACGGGATCAACACACTTAGCACAAGAGAAGACTTGAAAACCGTATTCTTAGAGTTTGGAAAGGTATTTTGAGGTAAATGTTTATATTATTTTGACTCCAAGAAACATTCCAAGATCAATGGAATAGTTTTCAAAACCTAATGCTTCTTGAAAATCCAAAAAATTGGTTTGTTTTGATCTGGAAAACAACGTGCAAATTCCAAAGTGGAACTGTCTTGAGAAATAATTAGGTCTTGTATAAAATATTATTCTTCCACTATGAAGATGATTCTATAATATTTCCATTGCCTAATTTTTTGCATTCTAACTCCTTACATAGCTCCTAGAATCATCTTTAGAATTTCAGGTTAATTTTTTGACCATTCATTCTTTACACGTGAAAACCCTGATTTTGCATAGTGTTGTCATGCATTTTTACAGAGTTAAAATTCAAGGTGAAAGGAGGATAACTAGATCCCAGAGTTGAAAAATATGTCTAAAACCCCTCCTGAGTCACCCTTTGGATCATCCCACCATCTGTGTCATGACCCCTCAGCCCTTGAGAAGCTTTATAATGTGATGCTAATCCTTCCCAAGTATCTACAATGTGTTCATAAGGTCACCTGACCCATTCCGTGAAATGTTGTCAAGAGTGGGAATTTGCACTAGTGCCAAAAAGGCTATTCCCTAGCCTTCTTGAACTAGGTACACATCCTCCAGAGCTGATCAAGAGGCCTACAATCATATGAGAATGTTATTGAATATCCTAAAATTCATTGGAAAAGGTTTAAGAAAGTTTTGGAAAGTTTCAGAAGTTTTGGGATTAGAACAGTGAAAGTGAGTCTTAGAGGCTTTAGGAGCTTGCAGTACAGAAAAACACCTCGCCTTCAACTGAAGGTTCTAGGAGCTTTGGGATGATTGAAGAGGAAAATAATATACCGTTTGAAATCTATTTCAATTCTCTACATGGTGGAAAAATCATATCCTTCCCAACACCCAAGCACTTCTCTATGTCGATAAATTTGTGTCGACTCACCTCATGGGCCAGAATTAAAAAACAACATTTTTTGGAGCATGAGGTATAATAAGGTCTTGTAAACCATCCCAGTGTTCTCAAAATGGTATTTTAAATGAAATTCATATGAAATTTCACCCAAAAAGACCTTCTACAACTTTGGGAAAGTTTGTTTTAAGTTTATGTTATCCAAATAACTCTTCTAGTTATTTGGACAACTTGTATACATCTTTTGGCTATGAGATCTTCATTGCAAGGTTGCGCGCACTCAAGTTTACTTGGCACATTCTGTTGGTGACATTTCCTCACGCCCCCCTTCTTTTCCTTACACACCCTCACGCACTTTCCCTTCTTCCCTTCCTTTTCCTTTTCCTCTTTGTTCCATCTTCCCCTTGCACGACTTCCTTCTGCCTTCTTCCCGCACCTCATTCTTCTGCGCGCATTATCTTTGGCCTGTCTTTCATCCAATCCATGCACGCAACTAGTTGAAGCATGCCAACAGGGCATTGAAACCTTTTAACAAAACAATGAGTGACACGTGGCAGAAATGACAAGAACATTTACACAGTTGACCCTCCTTTCAGCCAATCCACGCACGCCACGTGTTTTGCGTGCGTAGACGTCTTTGAAAAACTTCTGACAACCATATATTTTTCTACAGAGCTTTAATCAACACGCACTTGGACTTGTCAGATAGCTGCCGACGTAGTCTACAATGCTAGACATTCAAATTCAAATTCTTGGCGGATCTGGTAGGTGAGAAATGGAAAACCGTCTTTATGAACCTTAATGAACAAATTGATTACTTCAACCACCCAATTTGATCTGATTCGCCTTCCTTCCATCTTGAAACACACCAAACAGACCTGGGGGAGTGCATTTAACATATTTGCAGGTGGATTTGTAGGCATTTAATGCTTCTTGTTGGTGGTTGCATTTCAAATTCAGGTTTTCCCTCTTCTTCTTCTTCCATGGATTCATCTATAACTGTAAGCGCTGGGCTCATTATTAATGTTAGACATTTTGGATCCTTACACATTTTTGCTAAGGACTTCATATTTTATGTATTCTGAGTTGTAGATCTCTAGATCTGGCTCTTACAACCTTTTTCACCATTGTAACAGCTCTGTGCATTTCTGGAAGTAATAGAAGCATCGTTTTGTGACTATTCTCTATCTTGACATGTTTGCATTCCTTCTTCATGCCTTTTATTTTGCACTATGTGCTTGTTGTGCCATTTTACGTCTATTGCAGCTCATTATTTAGTTGTGTTCCATGAAACTGATCAAGTAAATACATTTTAAGTTGTGCTACATGTGCCTAGCTTGCTTTCATGCATTTCCTTTCATTTTCGCTCAGAATAAATAGTGTTCATCCCTCTTTTCTGGTGCTATTGCCTTCTAGTGTAGGTTTTATTTCGTGTTATATTTCTATCCCTGGTCCCTTGGCATTGTTGGTTCTATTTTCCCTTTCAGTACTAGGAGTAGCAGTAGCAATAGAATTAGATAGAGGAATTGACTTTCTCCAGGGATCCATCTCAAGCGTGCAAGGTCCCGCAACTAATCCATAGGGATCCAAAATGAATCTACTTCATAAAAATAGTCAACATGAAGAAGGGAAAATGATATACAAAGGTTCTATCTTTTTAGTAATAGGTCGCCACTCTATGCAGAGCGGCGGTTATAGAACCGCCGCCCAACTAGGGCAGCGGTCCTGGGACCACCAGTCTATATTGGGTGGTGGTCCTGGCTCTTTTGGACAGAAAACAAAAATATAAAATGAACAACCCAAAATTTGGAAGGTTGTTTGTGTCTCTTCTCCTCCATGATCTTTCCCATTCTTCAATGCACGGGAGGACATGGGAAAGACTATAAATACATGTTTGTAGAAGAGAATAGGTTCATCGAAGCATGAAAGCAAGTGAGCAAGAAGTTCTTAGTGCTGGAATTGTGTTTTGTATAAGAAAGGAGTGTTGAGATAGAGCAAACAAGTATTTGGGCGGAGTTGTGTGATATTATCTACTTCTCTTTCATACTTATTGTACTTGTTATTTTGAATTGGCCAATAAAAGTGGGAAGAAAGAGCAATTTCCCTTTTGGACTATTTTTTCCTCCTTTGGAGGTTTCCAAGATAAATTGTGTTGGTGTTTATGAGCTTAAATTCTTTCATTTCCTGCAATTGTAGATTCTAAGCATAAGTATAATTCATTCACTAGCTATCTCTGTCATTTTCTAATAGAAAGTAGAACAACAACGTTTATTTTTTGTTTCTATGGATAATTCCAAAGTTGAAGAGTTTACATATCATTTTGGTATCAGAGCTAACAAGTATCTAGGACTGTGGTATTCATTCTTGGATTTGTATGACAATGATGAGATCTAAAGGTGAAGAGGCTTTACCTTGCGATCCAGAGATTTCTACAAAGAAGTGGAAATAAAGAATTCAGGGACAAATGGAGGAAGAGAACTTGGTCCATAGAATCGAGATGCTGGAGACCATGATGGATAGGATGTTTAGAAGGCAAGAAGAGCTTGCGGATTTATAGAAGACAACTTCTGTCAAACAAGACTCCATGGACTCAGTGGTTCGGGGCTTCGCTGAAAGTTTTGCATAGGAAGGAGCCACCATGAGGAAAGTTACAGGGAAGAGCATGAAGAAGAGACTTCAAACACAAGAGAAAAGGTAAAATCCGATCATGCTCCTTTTAAAGTTGAGACAAAAATTGATATTAAAATCTTTGAAGGACAAGTAGATGCAAAGTTGCTTGATAAATGGTTAAAAAAGTTAGAAGTCTACTTTAGCATCCATAATGTCACCAAGGCATAGAGGATCACCTTTGCACATATCAAAATGGAGGGACATGCTCTAGTTTGGTCTGAAACCCATCTAACCACCTGTGAAAAGAAGAAGCGTCCTATTGTGAAATCTTGACAAGAATTTAAAGAATTACTTAGAGCTAACTTCTATCTTATTGGCCACAAGACTGACCAAATGATTAAATGACAATATTTTAGACAAGGTAGTGGTCAAAGTGTGCATGACTATACTAAGGAGTTTCAGAGGTAGGCCATGTTGTTAAACATGGACATGGAGGATGAGGATATTCTGACTAATTACTTAGGAGGACTTCACATTCACCTTCGAAGAAAAGTCATCTCCACCAAGCCCAAAGATCTCAACGAGGTGTGTTTGCAAACATACTACATAGATGATGAAAAGAAGCAAGGGGAAGCAGAGCCAAGGGCAAAGTAGTTGACAAATCAGCAGAAAAAAGACTATGGGCAAACAAGTAACAAGGGTAAGTGGAAAGGGAAAGGTAAACAAGATGCCACTACTTTAAATACTTGTAAAGATACCAAGAATTTTTGCAAAAACTGTGATATTAATGGTCATACTAACGCCACATGTTGGAAGTTGCATCCGAAGAACCGAACCAAGGACTCGAAGAAGTCCATGACAGCTGTAAGAACAGAAGGGGAGGTGGAAATCAAAGATGATTATGATGTAGATGAAAGGCTTGGATGCATGACCTCCAACATGGACAACCAGGAAGAGGAGATGAGTAGACTATTCTTGATCAAAATCCAGATCAAGAGAACTAAGGTAAATGCTTTGGTTGATACCGGTTCTCAGTATAACTTGATTTCTGAAGCAGTTGTAAAGAATCTTGGTCTTGAGACTTAGGAGCATCCACACCCTTATCCTTTGGGTTGGGTGAAGAAGGGTGTTGAAATTCAGGTAACAAGATGATGTAAGGTCAAGTTTGGGATAAATTTCTAGTATATTGATGTTTTGGAAGTTGACGTTATTCCACTTGATGCTTTTGATGTTGTATTTAGGAGTCCTTACTTGTATATCAAGGATGCTATATTTATGAGAAGGGAAAACCGGTACAGATGGGTCAAGGATGGGATCAGCTACAACATCTGGGCACACCAACGTAAGACACAAGTTACTATGGTGAGTGCTAACCAAGAAAAATGACTTATTCAGGCAAATCATAATCAGTTTTGTTTACTTTTGTTAAAGGATAAACAAGATGGGGTAGAAGTTTTAGAGATTTCTAACCAGGGAAAACATGATTTGGATAGTATTATTTAGTCCTTTCAGGAAGTTTTTCAGGCTCCAGTGGGTTACCACCAAAACGGAAGTAGAGCATGAGATTCAGCTATTGCCAGAGTCCCCTCTACCGAACATCGGGTTGTATAGGAAATTCTTTCTTGAGAGTACTGAAGTAAAGAAACAACTCCAGGAACTACTAGACCAAGGGGTGATATGTCCGAGCACCTCACCATGTGGTTCACCTATTGTGATGGTGTCAAAGAAGGATGGTTCTTGGAGAATGTGCATCAACTACCGTGCTTTGAACAAGATCACCATAAAGAACAGATATCCACTTCCCCGTACATAGATGATCTCTTGGACCAACTTCAACATGCCAAATTCTTCATAAAGTTGGATCTCAAGTTTGGTTATCTCCAAGTCAGAATGAAGGAGGAGGATATATGGAAGACTACCTTCAAAACAAAACATGGTTTGTATGAATGGTTAGTACTTCCTTTTGAGTTATGCAATGCACTTGCTACATTTATGAGATTGATGAATGATGTATTGCATGATTTCATAGATTCATGTGTCATTGTATATCTAGACAATATTATGATTTTTAGTGCCACATGGGAAGAACACCTAACTCATTTATAACAAATCTTGCAAGTTCTTAGGGAGAAACAACTGCTTTGTAATATGAAGAAATGTGAATTTTCCAAACAGTCACTTGTCTATCTTGGGCATGTGGTTAGAGGAGGAGAGCTACGAGTGGATCCAAAGAAGGTGGAAGCCATCACTAATTGGCGAACACCAACAAGAGCCACAAAGACTAGGAGTTTTGTGGGAGCAAGTACAGTACATGGGAAAGTTCATTCTGGGTTTCTCTGTGATTGTAGCACCTCTACACATAGTGGCCACAAAGAGTAAGGGTTTTGACTGGGGTAAGGAACAAGACAAATCCTTTGAGTTATTGAAATACAAGATTATTCATGCTCCAGTACTTTCTCTTCCTAATTTGCAGTAGCCTTTTGAAGTAGAGACAGATGTCAGTGATTATGCCATGGGCACAGTGTTGCTTCAAGGAGGTAAACCCGTATGTTATCATTCTAAAACTTTCACTTCAGCAGTTAAAGGATATTCAATATATGATAAGGAAATGTATGCACTAATTAAGGCAATTAAAAAATGGAAGCATTATTTGTTGGGTAAAGAAACTATTGTGCACACTGACCACAAACCTCTCCAGTATTTGCAAGCACAGTCTAAATTGCAGCAGGAAAGGCACTACAAATGGATGGGGTTCCTCCAATAGCTCCATCTGGTGATCAAATGCAAGAAGGGTAGTACAAATTTGGTGGCAGACATGTTGTCTAGGCCACCCACACATGGAGAAGCTTTTCTGTTTGGCCACTATCTCTCAGATCAAGCCCTTCACGAAGGAAGCTTACAAAGAGGCATATGCCCAGGATAGATACTTTGGGGTGACATTTCAGTAGTTACAGTCCCAAGGGAACTGAAAGGATAGGGATTGAAGATTGTTATCTCAAGGACAAGCTGCTCTACCGATGGGGGAAGCTTTGCGTGCCAAAAGAAGAAATAATTCTATTGATGAGGGAATCACATACCTCGAAAGTAGCGAGGACATTTCAGTGTTGGTAAGACCCTAGCCCACTTGCAAAGGTACGTGTATTGGCCCAATATGCAAGAAGAAGTATCAAAATTTATACGTGGATGTAAACTTTGTTGTACCAAGCAAGCCTAAGACTAGGAAGGAGGGTTTGTATATGCCTTTGCTAGTACCTACTCGTCTTTGGGAGGACATTTCTATGGATTTTGTAGGAGGATTACCTATGTCTAAACATGGCCATGACTATCTATATGTTGTTGTTATAGATTTAGTAAGATGTGTATTCTTATGGCATGTAAAAAGATAGTAAAGGCACATGAGGTAGTAGATCTTTTCTTTGCTAATGTATGGGTGCATTTTGGTTTGCTAAAGTCTATTGTTTCTGACAGGGATTCCAGGTTATTGGGGAATTTTTGGACTAATTTGTGGGACAAGATGGATACCAGGTTACAGAGGAGCACAAATTTCCATCCACAGATAGATGGACAGAAATAGGTGGTAAACATGACTTTGGTATAGTTGATCAGAGGGTATAACAACAAATACCCAAGGACTTGGGATGAGTCCTTAGCCTACATTCAACATTCCTATAACCGGGTAGTACACACATCCACTATGAAGTCACCATTTGAAGCATGCTTGGGATATCTACCTACAAATCCACTGGACATAGCATAGTTGGGTAGCAGGATGAGGAGGAGACACGAGACACAAAGGTGACTAGAGAAATAAATTCATTGAGAGGATCTGGAAAATCCATCTCAAAGTCAAAGAATAGCTAGAGAAATCTCAAGCCAAGTACAAAGCTAGGCACGATCAACATAGGAGAGAAACATAAACTTCATATTGGAGATAGAGTTTGGCTTTACTTGAGCAAGGAGAGACTACAAGGTTAAGCATGGAAGCTCAAGCCACTACGATATGGGCCCTTCACCATATTGGAGCAGGTTGGAGAAAATGCTTTTCGACTTGATTTTCCATCATTTATGAGGATGTACTCTGTAGTAAACTGTGAGAACTTGCACCTATATGATCCATCCATGCTAGATGAAGATGAAGGACTACAATTGCTACCTTCCATTGAGGATTATGTCTTGGACTCACGAGGTGAATTAGAGGAGGATGTAGTGTTGTAGCAGAAGGTCAGAGAGACTAGGAGAGGTCTGCAGGAGTCTTGGCAGATTGGACTGAAAGGAAAGACACCAAGGTAGGCCCGGTGGTACTCAAAGGAGAAAGTGAGGGAATTATTTCCTCATCTACTCCCCCACTAAGATTTTGTGGGACCAAAATCCTCCTAAGTAGGGGAGGTGTGATCCATATGGGATCCAAAATGAATCTACTTCATCAAAACAATCAACACGAAGAAGGAAAAATATACACACAGGTTCTATCTTTTTAGTAACAAGACCGCCACTCTATGCAGAGTGGCAGTTATAGGAGGGCAGGTCCTGGGACTATCGGTCTGCATTAGGTGGTGGTCCTAGCACTATCAGATAAAAAAACAAAAATATGAAATGAACATCCCATTAATTTGGAAGGTTGTTCGTGTCTCTTCTCCTCCATGACCTTTCCCATTCTCCAGTGCATGGGAGGACATGAGAAAGGCTATAAATACATGTTTGTAGAAGAGAATAGGATCATCGAAGCATGAAAGCAAGTGAGCAAGAAGTTCTTAGTGCTGGAATTTTGTTTTGTATAAGAAAGGAGTGTTGAGATAGAGCAAACAAGTAATTGGGAGGAAGTGTGAGATATTATCTACTTCTCTTTCATACTTATTGTAAATTCTGTACTTGTTATTTTGAATTGGCCAATAAAAGTGGGAAGAAAGAGCAATTTCCCTTCCCAACTGCTTTTTCCTCCTCTGAGAGGTTTCCAAGATAAAACTTGTTGGTGTTTATGAGCTTAAATTCTTTCCTTTCCTACAATTGTGGATTCTAAGCATAAACATAATTCATTCACTAGTTATCTCTGTCATTTTCTAATAGAAAGTAGAACAACAACATTTAATTTTTGTTTCTGTGGATAATTCCAAAGTTGAAGAGTTTTGGGTCGGTTCCATTGTTTTCACAAATGACTTGGTTCTTCTGGATCCGAGACACGGGTGCAAGTTTTATAACCAATAGTTTCCAGCAGTTAGAAAATTTATCAGTTTAGGGCATGATGCATTTTGGTGTCCCAACTGTCCCAATTGTCTAGGATAGTGGGGACAATAAAATGCTCTCTACCCCTAAAGGAATCCCCTAGACCCCTCATGTGATCTTGTTCCTCTCCAGAAGGTGCTAAATGATTCCAAGTGATCCCAAGTGCTCAAAATTGAAATTTGGCTATGTATTTGACCTCCCTAGCATTGGGAGCATTTTTCTACCCTTACTGTCCCAACTGTCCGAGAGAGCAAAATGCGCCCCACCCCTAGCCCCCTCTCAAGTTCTCCATATGACCTCTAACTTCTTTCTTCCAGGTGCTATGGCCTTTCTCTCTCATCCCGCAACACTCACCTATCATTTCCCACCACTTGTAAGGATCTAGGAAGGGGGCATATTTTACTGTCCTAGGATACTGGGGATAGTTAGGGACACAAAAATGTGGCTCCATGCTTTGAAGGTTGCAAAATCCAAAAATGGCTAAGTGTTTTGTTGTGGTTCTTCCTTCTCCCTCCCTCTCTGTCTCTCTCGTGAACCGAAAATGATGCCGATAAGTTTTAGGACGATTTAATCACCTCATTTTCTCCCTAAAATCCATGAATGCTGCTGCTAAACCTCCATGAAACTTGTAAATTCATTAGATACTCCATCAAATTCTTCTCAGATAATCGATGGTTACAAGATTGAAGATTTTCTCACTGCCGATAAACAAAGAAATCAATCATACCAAGGGTTCGAGCTAAGTTGTCTTCTTTGGAGAATATCTATTATTTTTCTTGCTGGAAAAGCTTCGAGAGTCCATTAATAGCTGCCATGACACAATAGTGAGAGGGAAGCGAGCATCATCTTCACTTCCCGAGGTTCCAGTGGGTAAAATCACACGAAATTTGGAGGAAAGGATCATCGAAAAATTTAGTTTTGTGTGAACTAGTTTTTATGCCATGAATCCCCTATTTTTTAGGGATATAGGGTGATGTGTTTTTCATGAACATTCTGACCTATTCGTAGAAAACCTCAATTTCCCAAAGATCCGGAAGGCGAAATCACCCAAATTTTGGAGCGGAGAATCTTGGAATAAAATCCATAATTTTAAAACCATTTTCGTGGAAATCCAACACACGTAGTGCAATTATTAAAAATAGCATATGCCATGACCTTTCAAATGATAAAAATAGTAAGTCCCACAATTTTCAAGATTTGATCACCAAGAACGCTAAGAAAAAATGCAAAAATTGTAAGCAGGGTAATATTGACAATTTTCCCAAAATAGCAGGCTCGGAAAAAAACAACCTACTAAAAATAGAAAGTTGCTAAAAATAGTAATGCATCATAAATGAAAGAGGATGGAATGTGGAAAAAGGTTTAGAAGGTCATATTTGAGAAAAATACGTGATATGTCTCAAAATAACAGGTCCTGACCCTACATACTAAGAATAGAAAGCCTCCATTTTGGGAGTGCAAAAAGTTACAAATGGCTCCATTTTCACACATCTATCCACTTTTTGAACTCTTCATAGGGTTATGGTATGATCTTATAGCTCAATCAATTAAATGAAACCTCCATTTGGGTCTTGGAAATATCTTTTTGATCTCATTTGTGTGCCTGAGAGTACGGTGAAGCATAACATAGGAAAGTTCGGATCACTGAGCAACTAGAAATGATTCAAAGGCTATCAACAGAATCCATCGAATCATTAGAATAAGTCATCATGCTTATCATCTAGGATTGAAAACATCATCAACTCATCAAGATGAGATGGTTGAAGAAAGAAGGTTGTGCTGACTAAGTTAATCTCGGTGAGCTGGGTGAAACTGGTAAAATAGATGAGTTGGTTGTAGTGAGCTGGTTGCAATGAATCGAGTTGGTTGGCTTGGTGAGTTAGTCAATTGAGATAAGTTGAGATGAGATGAGAATAGTGAGTTTGAGTTGGGCTAGTTCTGATAGTGAGTTAGGAGCTCAACCTTTTTGATGAAGATCCCATGCAAGTGAGCCCAGGTCAAGCAAGCAGTTGGGTGAGTTAGTTGAATTGTAGTGAGATGATTTGGAAAGCCAAAAGAGATTTGACACGCTCAATGATCTGGTTGGAAATGAGCTTAGTGAGCTCAATGAGCTCAGTGAGCTAAGGGAGTTGATCAAGCAAGCATAAAGGGGGATTATCATGAGAAATGGTCGCGGCCATCTTAAGCTCGCATCAGGGTATCTCTCAACAGTGTTTCTAAACACTCATTCAGTAGCCTAAGGTGTCTGTGTATCATGCAAAAGGAGGAGGTTGTGATCATCATCAACAAGGGAATCTTCTTTAGTTTGAGTAGCTATCTTTTTCCCCTCTTCATTCACCCTCCCCCTCTTCCTTCACGTTCTAATCCTTTATTGGAAGGGTGCACTTTTTGTTTTTGTCTTA
Organism: Taxus chinensis; assembly: GCA_019776745.2. Classification (NCBI taxonomy): domain Eukaryota; kingdom Viridiplantae; phylum Streptophyta; class Pinopsida; order Cupressales; family Taxaceae; genus Taxus; species Taxus chinensis. The sequence continues at coordinate 601,900,341 of CM034151.1, read as the reverse complement.
TTCACTAATGTGACTATAGTCCAAAAATCTACTAAGTTGCCCTTAATTAAATAAAAGGGGGTTTAACGTTTTTTCCTAGGAATAATCAAGAGTCATAAGTGGAAAAGACAAACGAAAAGACATATGGAGGGTAGGTGAATAGTCTTTTCTAAGTCTATATAATGTATTGACTTCCTCATTCTTAAGGGTTTTCATTTTTTTTCATTCAAGAGTAGATAACTTCTTGTGAAAAATAAAAGAGATAACAAACTTTCTGTATTCTTCCTCTCACATGTTATTCCATTATCCTCTATGTACAACTTTGCCAAAATATCAATGAAGAAGAAAGGAGTTTCTTTCTTTTCTTGATGAGATAATTAATGAGACTTTGTGTTCATAATTCTACCTTGTCTTGGTGTTAGTAACAAATTTGTTTTCTTTCTAAACTTGTGTGATGATATAATCTGATTAGTGTTTGTAGGAATATGATATTCTACATGCAATATTAATCCCCCTTCATTTTTTTCCACTCCCTTTTCCCACCTTCTCAACAAATTCCTCCTTTGCAAGAAATTGCAAGATTTTGCCACAGGTTCAGTGGAGTGTTCCTATTGGATCCCCAACCTCTAGGCCACCCACAAATTTCATTTTCATTCATGCAAAATAAATGGAGCTGCACCATTCAAGTAGAGGAACCTAGAGTCCCAGAGTGTTGGTGGATATCCACCAATTTGTCCAACTGAATTTTTTTCTCACCAATAGTTTTTGGGGCCCTATCGTGGGGAGACTTGGCATATTCCACACCCAAATATGAACCAAAAAATCCAAAAAAATATATGCAGAAAAAATAGAGGTGTTAACATGTAATTGCAAAACGAAGAAACCAAACTAATTAGTTCCTAATCTAACAATTCTATTTTTTTACTTCATATTGAGCGTGATAAGAAGGGAAAAAGATTGTTATACATGTACTTATCCACTAGCTTCAATGATCTTCCCTTGTTTCTTTGGATGTGCTTAAGATAGTTGATATATTATCTTAGATTTTATGGGATAAATTTGGGCAACACCTCTCCTTGATAAATGATTATTTTTGTTTAATAGAAGGCTATGGAAATTGAGCTTCTTGCTTGATATTTTGACAACTTATACTTGCAATTGTTATAAGGTGGCGCAAATGGAGGGTGGCACCACTATTTATAGTTAGAGGAGAGAGAAATGGAGGGTTGAGATTGATCCATGTAGGATGTGGATCAATGGTGTAGAATGCATGAGAATGAAAAATTCTATAGAATTAGAATATTCTAGAGATTGGAAGAAATTTCCATTGAATTAAATGAGGGAAATATTTGGATATAAAAAATGGAAAATTAGAAAGGCTTATAGAAATAGAAGGCTCTAGATTCGGGGGTTCATTTAGCTTGTAGTTAGTTGAAATTAATTGTGTGTTAGTGGAGTGATTAGATGGAGAGGCTAGGTGTAGAGTAGGCATAGAGTAGGTAGTAGGCGGATGGTAATTATAAATTCCTAGAAAATATTTAATATAGATTAGTTATTGGGATTTTTTAATATTAATTAGGTATAAATATGACTAAGGATAAGATGACATTTTACAATGAATAATAAAAAATATTTGAAATATGATTAAATATAATAATAATTAATTATTATATGGTTAGTGATAGGAAAGGGATTAATAATTTAAAATGAGTGTGTTATTTGCTAAATGATTATGTTGACATTTTACATGTCTACAATATATACCCAAAAAATATTGACTGAAAGCCATTTCTAAAAATTCACTATTGATTCCTACGAATGACCCCTTCATATTCCAAAACGTCCTTTCATATTCTCATTGCAATATTTTCCCAAAACTGGCTTAAAGAAGATATACCAGGCTGAACAGGTTGTGAGGAATTGTTGATTCTGATTTTGAGGCTTTATAAAATCTGTGAGAAAAAATAAGAGATAATCCCTAATACTTATCTCTAGATTCACCTCCATCTGACTCTTTAATTAGTTCTCTTCGTAATCCTATCCAAAATTCTATCAATACTCCTCCCGAAAATCCTCTCGTTTCTCCTACCTTCCTCCCACCACTGAACATTGAATTCCATAGTGAAAGAGAACAAGAACTAGAAGAATAATTGGGAGAAGAATTTGCAGAAGCGGAAGCAGAAGTAAAATAAGAATAAATAATGGCGGATGAAGAAAGAGAACGATCCCAATCCATTGTTACATGGGGAATGAATACATGTTTGCTTGCTCTTGCACTTCCTCTTCATGAACTAGTGACAAGTTGCAGCAAGAAATTTCTGAAGTTCAAAGGTGATGGCACACAACTTCCCGAAGAACACATATCTGTTTTCATCACATCTTTCAGAATTCTGGGAATCGAGCATGAGGATTTTGCAGTAAGATTGTTTGTGGAAACGAGTGGTTTTATCTCTTTCCCTCCTTCTCTATCACATGTTAAGAAGACATTCAAGAAAATTTCACATCAAGATTCAAATCAGCCGAAGATTTCCAAGACCTCCTCATTCAATTGGTACAATTAAGGAAAGAATCGATTGAGACTATGAGAGACTTTGTGTCCTGTTTCAACTGGTTACTCCACAGAATAACAGAAAATGCTTCATCATTTGAAAATAATGTCAAGGTATTCTTCATCAATGCACAACCCGTTGAAATTGGATTCATCTTACTAAGAGTTCAACCTCGTACTCTTGAGCTTGCCCAAGATGATGCAATTGAGATTGAAGATGATCTAATTTTATCTAGAAAAATTAAGAATCCAAATGGAAAGAGAAGGGGTCAATTTTCCAAGGAAGGTACCATTGAATCTCTTGTCCAAAAATTGGAAAATGAATTGAATTCAATAAAGAAACAAATAGCCCAAAATATTCCTCTTCAAAATTAGGATAGGAGTCGGATTTCCAGATCACCCTGAAGGCTTAATTTGGAAGCTCCATCTGTCAATGCAATATGTATAACTCGAGAATATGAAGGACTTCAGCAAGAAAGTGAATATAATGATTTCCTAGAGGTTGAAGAAGTAGAGAATGATGCACAAATCAGATTATGTGAGTATTCTGGAGGTGATAAAGATGATGATGAAGATGCACTCAGATTCTCATGTGTGGCATTCACTTGTTCTCAGTCCCAAAAATGAGATTTTACCTCCGCTACTGCAAAAAAGAAGAAGATCGAAATGGAGACTGTAGAAACTAAAATAATCAATTAAGGATCTCCACTTCCTCCCTCCATAGAGTCTACATTAGAGAAACCTGATCCTGTTGCAAGCAAGAGAACACTTGTTAGTTCAAATAAGTCTTCCAATATTCCTAAATCTAATTCTAAAAAACCTAGTCCTTCAGGAGTTTCTAATATACCTTCAAAATCAACTTATTTTTCCCAAACCTCTACTCTCACTTCCACTCCTATCTTGACTTGAAAATAAGTGTCTTCATCAGCCTTGTCCACATATGCTCCTTTTGATATCATAGATCATGTGAACAAATCTAAAGCACAAATCTCTGAATCTAAGTATTTGCGGATTCATCTCGAACAATTTGAGAAACTTGTCCACCATATTAAGGGTGGTAGTTAAAATCCCTATGTTGTGACTCGTAGTTCTAATGGACTACTACCAACCCCACCTACGCCCCTATCACAAAACATGCTTTCTCTGAGTGCATCAAAGGTTGATAAGATTGATCATTTCTATGTATCCCTTATTAAAAGATACCGGTTGAAAAATAGCATAATAGATTCATGTGCTTCTGACAATGTAATTTCTATAAAGGTGGCCAATGCTCTTGGACTCACATTGACACATGCTAGTGGCTCATGTTACTCCATGGATTCAAAAGAGGTCCCACTCATGGGAAAGATCAATGATGCATAGGTGGCTCTCACCGAATTCTCAAACAAAAAGGTGTCAATGACTATCTTGGTAGCAGACATTCTGAATTCATTTGGAATGTTGTTAAGTAGAAGCTTATGCTGAAACCAGGGAGAGAAAATCCAGAAAAATTGGTCTTCTACAACCATTCTGGTTAAAGGAGATATGAAGAAGTTGCTTCCCACAAAAAAGATGAAATATATAGTGCAAAAGTCAGGAAATCCAAGAGCTAATTTATTGTACCAAGATATCGGGAGGATAAATCATGTCATAACAACTGAGGAGGAATATGAGATTCCCACCTTGATAGGACAAGTATCCCTTTCTGAGGAGATAGTTAAGAAGTGTTGAGAAATTTTGTGTTACAAGAGGGGAGCCCCAAGTTTCTAGATGATGCGAGTCATGAAGACGTGGAAATGGTTCTTGATGAATTTCAAGTGGATAAATTAGTTGACATGTTTCCCCAAGATGAAGAGGTGTTCTGGTTCCCATTTGAAGACGAAGATTCTCTTGATCATGTCATCCATGAAGAAGACCAGCTAGCTCGTGACAAGCCTTTGATGGGTTTGAAGGAAGAGTCTTTGAAAGAAATGTTATGAATTACAGAAGAGATAGAAGATCCTCATCCTAGTATTGAACTCCTAATGCAAGCCATGGATTTGCAAGACATGTGTGTAGCTATTTCTGAATTCATAACCAATTTGAAAGTTGGTCACGATGAAATAAAGTGGGGTAAAAAACCTGATGTCGCTCCTGATCGAATGATTGATGGATTTATTGACGAAAATAAGGTGTTATCTTTGCCATTTAAAGAATAATATTCTTTATATGTGGAAAATATTGAAACAAGGGTCCTTGAGTCCTCTGGGGATGAGACTCACCATAACAATGAAGTAATGGAACGAAACGAGCTTCAGGATAATGAAGCGTTTCCCCCAAATTGTTGCCTTGAATTTCAAAATGAAGATTCTTTGAATGAATGTAAAGGTGAGATTTTGGAAATTTCAAAGACGGATTCCATGCAAGAAATATTGAAAGTTGCAGAAGGTACGGAAGATCCCAAGGTAAGTTTGGGCCTCTCGACTCATGCCATGGCCATACATGATAGGTATGAGGTTATGTCTAACTCTTCTCTCAATTTCCAAACACCTCATAATGGGATAAATGAATTTTAGGCCTCCAATTAAAGAATTTTCAATAAACATGAATGTGGGAAAGAAGGAAACTCAAGATATTCAAGCAATTCAAATAAAAATCAGCTCCAGGGCAATAATGGGATGCAAGATGAGAAATCAACAATGTGGGAAAACAAGGAAGGAAATTTACACTCTGAAACTGATTTAAAAGATGAAGTATAATGAAATTTCTGGGTGAAGCTCTAAGCATCAAAAGGATTTGGTGAGATTACTCCTTCTGAGTATACAAGTAGTCATGAAGGCACTTGGATTTCATAAGAAATTGAGGAAAGGAAGCTACTTTCTCAAACCAATCAATGGATTCGCAAAAGATCATGACTCAATGTTATCTATTCAGAGGTAAATTCTGAAAATAGAAAATTACCACAGTGAAAGTGGGTTGTCCCCTGCACTGTACCATAAGAGATTTAGGGTGTGTGACTCCTTTTCCCCGTTGTGTGTGTTTTTTTTTTTCCAGTGTGGCATGTTTCCGTTTTTGTTGTGTGTCTGTCCTTTCTTTCTGTCTATCTCTTGCTTGAAATGTGACTCTGTAAGGCCCAATGGATAAGGCATTTGTTTACGATGTGTATTGAATTGAGATTCTAGAGTTCATTGTTGTCTTTTCCTCACTTCATTCAATCCATAACAAGTCTCCAAGCGAGAGCCAATTTTTGTCATGCATTTTTGCAAAGTCAAAATTCAAGGTGAAAGCATGATAACTATACCCCAGTGTCGAAAAATCTATCCAAAACCCCTCATGCATCATCTGTTGGATCATCCCACCTTATGTGTCATGACCCCTCAACCCTTGATAAGCTTTATTATGTGATGTTACTCCTTCCTAAGTAACTACAATGTGTTCATAAGGTCACCCAACCCATTCAGTGAAATGTTTGCAAGTGTGGAAACTTGCATTAGGCCTAAAAAGGCTATTCCCTAGCCTTCTTGAATGAAGTACCCATCCTCCAAAGATGATCAAGATGCCTAAAGTCATATGAGAATGTTATTGAAGATACTAAAATGCATTAGAATAGGTTTAGGAAAGTTTAGGAGGTTTTGGGATCAAAACAATGAAAGTGGGTCTTAAAGGCTTAAGAAGCTTGCTGATTTAACAAATATAAGAATTTTGTAAAACCCTAGATATTTTAGAGTCACACGCAATGTATAAAAAATGAATCACAAATACGAATCAAGTAATAAGATAAATGTATTTTAAACCCTAAGTATAAGAGAGGGAATAGAATAATTTTACAATTAATCCTGAAGGATGCTGGATTGGAAGACTGATGAACAGGAGGAGGAAACTGTCACAACCACACAGAAAATTGTAGAACTGTCAGAATAATCTAGACCATGGATCTTGGATCAGGTCAGGGGCTCCTAAGTACTGGAGACTTCTATTGGGCACCTGTGACTGTAAAAATGGTGAGAAACTGATTTCTTCTTTGTCACAAGATGGTCGCTCACCTTTGCTGCTTGTCACTTGTGTGTCATACTATGCCTGCCAAAGTCACAATAATGGGATGCAAGATGAGAAATCAACAATGTGGGCAAACACGAAAGGAAATTTGCACTCTGAAACTCATTTCAAAGGTAATAAGAGCATCAAAGTTTCTGGGGCGAAGCTCTGAGCATGAAAAGGATTAGGTGAGCTTACTCCTCCCGAGTATACAAGTAGTCATGAAGGCACTTGGCTTTCATAAGAAATTGATGAAAGGAATTTAATTTCTCAAACAAGTCAATGGATTCGCAAAAGATCATGACTCAATGTTATCTATTCAGAATTAACTTCTGAAAAGATAAAAGTACTACAGTGAAAGCGGGTTGTCCCCTACTTTGTACCATAAGTGATTTAGGGTGTGTGTCTCCTTTTTCCTATTGTGTGTTTTTCCTTTCCGGTGTGGTGTGTTTACCTTTTTATTGTGTGTGATTTTCCTTTCTTTCAGTCTATCTCTTGTTTGAAATATGAATATGTAAAGCCCAATGGCTAAAGCACTGGTCTGCAATGTGTATTGAATTCAGATTCTGGAGTTCATTCTTGTCTTTTCGTCACTTTGTTCGATCCATAAAAAGTCCCCAAGTGAGAGCCAACTATTGTCATGTATTTTTGCAAAGTCAAAATTCAAGGTGAAAGCATGACAACTATACCCCAATGTCGAAAAATCCATCCAAAACCCCTCCTGCGTCACCCTTTAGATCATCCCACCTTATGTGTCATGAACCCTGAGCCCTTGAGAAGCTTTATAATGCGATGTTAATCCTTCCTAAGTAACTACAATGTGTTCATAAGGTCACCTAACCCATTCAATGAAATATTGGCAAGTGTGAAAACTTGCACCTAGCCTTCTTGAACCAAGTTCACATTCTCCAGAGATGATCAAGAGGCCTAAAGTCATATGAGAATGTTATTGAAGATCCTAACATTCATTAGAATGGATTTAGGAAAGTTTCAGAGGTTTTGGGATCAAAACAATGAAAGTGAGTCTTAAAGGCTTAAGAAGCTTTGCTTATTTAACAAATATACAATTTTTGTAAAACCTTAGATATTTGAGAGTCACACACAATAGATAAAATAATGAAGCACAAATATGACTTAAGTAATAAGATAAATGTATTTGAAACCCTAAGTGTAAGAGAGGGAATAAAATACTTAGTTGATTTTTCTATTAATCCTGAAGTATGCCAGATTGGAAAATTGATGAACATGAGGAAATTGTCGCAACTGTAAACATAAAATTGTATAACTTTCAAAATAATCTGGACCAGGGAGCCTGGATCAGGTCAGGAGCACCTAGGTACTGGAGACCTCTACTGGGCACCCGTGACTATAAAAATGGTCAGAAACTGATTTCTTCTATGTCAAATATGGTCACTCACCTTCGCTGTTTGTCGCCTGTTTGTAGCACTATGCCTGCCAAATTTGCTTGTAACTTGCAAGAAAAATGATCTCCTACAAAAGCCCAAAACACATCAAATCCTAAAAAGAAAAATATGTAAAATGGGGAGTCAGACTGACCTTGGCGGTCACCCATAGAGTGAGCTTACAATTGAGCTCTACACTACATTTTAGACTCTATGTAATTCTCATGTGTGTGTGTAAGAATAGTGCCCTCGGCGGCTCTTGTGCAAGACGCACTTGAATAATGAGCAATAGATAAATGTAGCAATGTAAGTAGATGTGTGGATTTCAAAATGAACTTCCCCTCCTATGCGTATATGCAAAAAATGTAGTTCCTTGTCCCTTGAGTGAGTGCTAAATGGATGCTTTGATGCTCTTGAAATGACTTTGGATGCAACCTTATGAGGTGATAGTAGATGTTTAGAGTTTGGTTCCTTATTTTGGTCACATAACTTTATATTTATATGATTACCTTGGTTGAATTTCACAATTAACAATTGGAAGGCCAACACATAAGAAAACAAGATGCCCAAAAGATAAAAGATGCCCAAGAGGAGTGAGTAAGATACAAAGTGGTTAGGGGCGCTCAGAGGAGATGAGGACGCCTCAGTGTTGGCATCCTGACTGGGCGCTGGTGTCTAGAGTCAAAAAAGATAAATCAGGAAAGTATCGACTGGGTAGTAGGGTGTAAGAGGCTAGAAAGAAGATATGAAACACTGAAAAATACCAAAGATAGCTATCAATAGCTATTTTTCTCACTTAGGAATCATATGAATAGTATTATGTGACTAGGACCTAGAAATGTACCCAAAGTGCGTGATTTAGTGTCTACACTTGTAGTGCAAAAAAGTACCTGACCTTCAACTAAAGATTCCAAGATTTCTAGGATGAGTCAAGAGGAAAACAAGATACCGTTGGAAACTATTTAAATTCTCTACATGGTGGAAAAATCAGATCCTTCTCAACACCCAAGTGATTATCTATGCAGAGCAATTTATGAAGACTCACCTCGTGGGCCAGAATGAAAAATCACATTTTTTGAGTAGGAGGAATAATTAGGTCTTTTAAACCATCCCATTGTTATAAAAATTGTCTTTGCAATCAAATTCATATAAAATTTCACCCAAAATGACCTCCTACAACTCCGGGAAAGTTCATTTTAAGTTTTGAGCAGTTAGAAAAATTCACAGTTTGGGGCATGACGCATTTTGGTGTCCCAACTGTCCGAACTATCCTAGACAATTGGGATAGTAAAATATGCCTTACCTCCAAATGAATCCCTTAGACCCCTCATATGAACTTGTTTGTCTCTGTAAGGTGATAAATGATTATAAATGATCCCAAGTGCTCAAAATTACAAATTTGGCTAAGTATTTGACCTCCCTAGCCTTCAACGCATTTTTCTACCCTTATTGTCCCAACTTTCTGGTACAGTAAAATGTGCCCCACCCATATCCCTTTCTCATGTTCATCATATGATAGGAAATTTTGTCTCCAAGGTGCTGAAGCTTTTCTCTCTCCTCCACACTCACCCACTCATATCTGCCACTTGTCACACTTTAGGAAGGGGGCACAATTTACTATCCCAACTATCCCAGGAAAATGGGGACAGTTAGGACACAAAAATTCACCCCATCCCTTGGAGGTTTCAAACTTGAATAATAATCTAACTGTTCATGACTTGCTTCTTCTCATTTCTCCTTCCCGTGAAGTAAAAGTGACTATTACCCACTTGATTTTTTCTTATGAGCACCATGATTGCAGCCCTAGAACCTCCATTAAAACTTCAAAATATCTAGAAACCATGTCAAAACCCTTTTAGGAATTCATATGCATCAAAATTTGAAAGCTCGTATCTTTCAAACCAATGATCAAAATCGGGTGAATTTTTCTCAATTGTTATTCAGCCCAGGGGCCATCAAGAGAATTGTACTAGAAGACCAAATAATGCTCTCAATAATTTATAGCAATAAATCCTAGTTTGATGTCCTATAATCTAATTTTCCATTTTCTGGGCATTCCGGTGGCCAAATTGAGCTGAAATTTGGAGCACGATATCGTAATGAAAAGCCTAATCTAGTAATGTCATTTTCATTATAATCTGATGTTGACAAATGGGGTTTCAAAAAATATTAATTATATGGCATCCTCACTTTCTAAAAATAGCAACTTACTAACAATAGTAAGTCCCCTCTGGTCAGTGCACACAGAAAACATGGAGAATGATAAACAAGGAAGCCTTTCCAAAAATAGCAAAAAAGAGAAAAGTAAAAGCCAAAAAACACCTAAGCTTCAAATGAAGATATCGTGAGATCCGTGAGGATTTATGATTCAATCAAGTACTCATTAGAAAATTTGAAGTACCCTCTACATGATGAAACTCTCAAATTTTTTACAAGACTCCAACACTTCTTAGGATAGATCAATTTGTGCAAGCACATCCTCTCATCCCAAGATAAAAGGATCCATTTTTGGAAGTTGAAGGTTAGAATTGAAGGATGATACCCCTTCCATTGTTCTCATAATGATATTTTCAATCAAAATCATACAACATATCACCATAAAATACCATCTGAGCTCCAGGAAATGCATTCTAAAGTTTCCCATACTTAGCCATTTTCTCAGTTGGATAGGTCGCGAGATTTACTATCCAAACTATCCCAATTGTCTAGGAAAATGGGAATAATTGGGACAAAAAAGTGTGCCCATGCCCATTTGTGCCCTCTAGTTCATCATATGACCTTGGCAAAGCTCCGTGATGCATTCTAATCTCTTTTCTACCTCATTCCATCCCTTCCCGCTAACCAATGCGACAACGCCACTCGTCAATAAAATGGTGAGGGCACATGGATGCTTTTTCTCACTATCAAAACTTCAATCCTAAACTAATGGAATCCATGATGAAACGTTGAAAAGGGAAGCAAGGCACCTTTTCATTTCTCATAGATCTGAAGGACGGAATCATGTGAAATTTGGAGGGAATGATCATGAAAAAATCTAATTTCATGTGAACTAGTTTTCATGCCACGAAGTCCCTATTGTTTTTTTAATTTTTGGCAAATAGTTTTTTGAAAGGGACTTTACCCTTAAGAACAAAAGAGGGCCTAGAAGCCAGAATAGGAATGAGAACCATTACAAAAAGGATCAAAATCCAGATGGGACAATGAAGCCCAAAGTAGCCAAAGAGTAGCTACCCTCAACAAAACAAAAACAACATGAACACTACAGAAAAGCAGCAAAAAGATAGCATAAAAACAACAATAACTACAGAGAAGTGCAGCAAAAGCTCCCACAATTACTTCTTGACAGCTTTGTCGATGCTGGATTTGATATTCTGCCAAGATTTAAACATAGCCAAAGTCATCATATGGGCAGAGTCAGTAACATCCAGCTGATCAATGGTCCTATTGCTTTCTTTATCAGTGCCCCAAAGGGTTGCCGGAACCCCCCTGAGATTGGAGACACTACGGACATGCTGCTCAATGAACTCTTCAATTGCATTAAAAATGGCCATATTATAATCATGGCGAGTCTTTGGGGATTCCCTAAACGGGAGTCTAAGGAGTTCAACTTCTTGTAAATATCTTCAATCTGGCTATTATTCATAGCCACCTCCTCCTCCTCCTTCCTCTTACCTTTTTGTTTTGCCAAGTTTTTGACCTCTTCCTTCAACAACTTCATGTCAGCTTCTAAGGCTTCTAGCCTTTTTGTGGAGCTCTCCATATGTGCTTCCTGAGAAGACTATATTTTTAGGCATATGGAAGACTATATTTTTCATCAGCATTATTCAATCTTCAAATAAATATTCAATTTCTTAGAGATCTAACATGCGAAATCACCAAAAATTGGAGGAAAGGATCTTCGAAAAATCTAATTTTGTTAAAACTAATTTTTGCGCGATAAAGTTACTAATTTTTTGAGATATCAAAGATTGAATATTTCTCATTATTCTTCCCCTTTGAATACTAAAAATAGTAATTCAATCAATATTGCAAGTCCATATCACCTAGAATAGTTAGAAACAATGTAAAACATAAGGCAAGGTAAAAATGGTAATTTTCCTAAAATAACAGGTCTAGAAAAAGTAACCTGCTAAAAATAAAAATGCATCATCAACAAAAGAGGATGAAGTGTGCTAGAAGGTTCTAAAGGTCATATTTAAGAAAATAGGTGATATGTCCCATAATAGCAGGTCTCAGTCTTACCTGCTAAAAATAGAAAATCTCTATTTTGGGTGCAAAAAGTTGTAGATGGCTCCATCTTCACTCATCTTTCCACTTTTTGAACTCTCCATGTGGTTACAAGATGATCTCATAGCTCAATCAGATAAATGAAGCCTCCATATGGGTCTTGGAAACATCTTCTTGGTCTCAGTTGTGCCTAAGAATATGGTGAAGCATAACAAAGGAATGTCTGGACCATTGAGTAGCTGGAAAAGATTCAAAGAGTTTCAAGGACTTCATTAATTCATCAGAATAAGTCATCGTGCTTACCATCACCTCATCAAGATGCGCTAGGTGAGTCTGTAAGCTAGATGAGTTGGTTCCAGCAAAATGGTTGGCTAATTGGGTGGATTGAGGTAAGTTGAGTTGAGTTGAGCTTGTAGTAGTGAGTTTTATTTGGGCTAATTGTGGCAGTGAGCTAGTCAAGAGCTCATCCTTTTTCATGAATAACCTATGCAAGTGAGCTAGGTCAAACAAGTTAGGTGAGTTAGTTGATTTGCAGTAAGGTGAGTTGGAAAATCAAATGCGTTTTGGAAAACTCGATGAAATGGTTAGAGTGAGTTCAGTGAGTTCGATGATCCTAGTGAGATAAGGGAGTTGATCAATCAAGAATCAAGGGTATCATCGTGAGAAATGCCTATGGTCATCTTGACCTCACATCGGGGGATCTCTCAATAATGTTTTTAAAAACTCATTCGAAAACCCGAGGTGTCCATGCATCATGCAAAATGAGGAGATTGTGATCGAAATCATTAAGTTATTCATCACAAGGAGCCTTTTCATCAAATATGAAAACTTCTCCCTTCTTCTCTCTTTCTCCCTCTTCCTTCTCTTCCCCTTTCTAATTCTTCATTGGGCATAATCATGTATTTTTTCTCATTCACTTAAGTGACTTTATAAATTTACATTGTAAAATTCCATTTGATTTATAAAAATGGAACATATTTCTCTCTTCCTAGGAAGGTGAAAATTCACAAGTTGAATGAGACCACAAATAGTCATGTGGGGGGGTAGGTGAAGAGTCTTTTCTAAGTCTATATAATCTATTGACTTCCCCATTCTCAAGGGTTGTCAATTTTGTGTGCTCAGGAGTAGATAGCTACTTGTGAAAATAAAAAGAGATAATAAACTTCCTCTATTCTTCCTCTCACATGTTCTTCCATTCTCCTCTATGTAAAACTTTGCCAAAATATCAATGAAGAAGAAAGGATTTTCTTGATTTTCTAGATGAGAGAATTACTGATAATTTGTGTTCATAATTCTACCTTATCTTGGTGTTAGTAATAAAGTTTTTTTCTTTTTAAATTTGTGTGATGATATGCTATGATTAGTGTTTGCATGCATCAAAATTTCTACCTGCAATATTAATCTCCCTTCATTTTTTCCCACTCCCTTTTCCCACCTTCTTAGTGAATTCCTCCTTTGCAAGAAATTATAAGATTTTGCCATAAGTTCAGTGGAGTGTTCTTGTTGGATCCCTGACCTCTAGGCCACCCACAAATTTCATTTTCATTCATGCACAATAAATGGATCTACACCATTCAAGCAGAGGGACCTAGAGTCCCAGAGTGTTGGCGGATATCCACCAATATGCCCAACCGAGAAATTTTCTCCTCAACAGATAGTTTGTCCCTAAACCATCAAATATTCCTTAAAAAATACAACACCTTCTTGGATCTCCAATACCACCATTGCATGATTATGATATTTTGGAACTAGAGGATGCACACCTTCCTTGAAATGGGAAAAAATGGCCTTTCTAGGCTTACCAGAGAACTAGCCTTCAATTGTAATTTATTGAATGAAAGAAATGACCTTGTTAAATTAATTCAAACACTTGCACATGATTTTTAAACAAATTTGGTGTACCTGAAAGGTTGGGATGGTCATGAAAAAGAAGAAAAATTGACCGAGAGAGGGATTTAGGAAGGATTTGGTGAAATTTTCCACATTTGGCGTGGTTGTCATGTGTCAAAATTTGAAATTTTCTGCTAGAAAAATGTGTAGTTTTCTTTGACTTGATGACATTGGGCTGCAAAGGGAAATAGGGAGCCTTAGCACTCTTTGGTGAGTAGACCGGCTCCTTGTTCAAATTGGGCAATTGAGTCAATTCTTCACCACTAACACAAGTAACAAACAAACATGAGGAAAAAACCAAACAAACACACCAATGTAAGGGAAACACACCAAAACAGAAGGCAAACACACAACAGAAAGGGAAACTATATTACATGGAAGGGAAAGTCATTGAGGCAGGGGAAGAATGTACACAAACTCGACAATGGGTTCAGAGAAGTTTATACAATCATGGAACAATGAGTTGAATTTAGAACTCTGAAGCTCGAATATCATTATCCAATTATGCCATACTCTTGTGATGGCACTACATGGTTTGAGAATAAAGAGAGATACCGAGATTCCATCTTCATATTGATATTGCACAAAAAACAGTCTTACATTTAATAACCACTTTGTAACTTTATCGAAAGTCATATCTCTTGTAGCCTCCACTTGATGCTTTGTGCATATGAGAAGCCATTCCTCCATGTTCTCAAAAATGAAGTCAATGTTTTTTTTCATGAAAGAATTCATCATCCTTAGGTGAATGTTGCAACATGAAGTCATGTTAAAAATCACTAGGGAATTTAGAAATGATGAAATCAATATGATCCTTACTCCATTCACAAGACTCCTACACATTCTCACTTTTATATTCGGGACAATTACTTTTTATACAAACCAGTTCAACATCAGTCTTGGTATTCTTTTCTATGTGGAGGTGATGTATTCATGACTAAAAATATCCATAGGAGATTCAAGAATTTTATTTTCTTTCCATTCACCATGAATACAAACTTCTTCTTAGAACCGAAAAGAGGGAGACTCATTTTCACATTCATTCTCATCCCCCAAGGCTTTGAAGAACATTGAGATCATGTGTTTTTTCCATCTCATTATTGAGTAATTTTGCATGAAAAGGAGAGACACAACTTGACTCATATTTATCTTGCATTTCCATGACATAGGTTAGGATTTCGAGACTAAGTTGAGGGTCTTCAATTTCTTTCATAATCTTCAAGATGTCTTACACACATTGTTGTTTTAAAGATACTACATACTCATTATCATATTCATTTAAAAACTCTTTGCATTGGACCTCGAGGAAAAGGTTAGAAATATGATCTTCACATGGCCAGGGCTCATTTGAAAAATACTCCTCATGATCCACATTTCTCGTCATCCATGGGTTACCTTCTTGCAAGATTAGACATGCCTAGTATCCATAAATTTCAAACATAGAGAATAGATCCATGCTACACTGGAAGGGACACTTTTTAGTTTAAGGTTTATCAAATCATCTTCATGACTTGAGGTAGAATACAATGTTGGAGCAACAACATGAGGATAATATTTTACTCCATCTCGCACATATCCTATAGAGTCTTCTTATTTGTAATGAAATGAGAAAGCTCCATGCCTACTATGGTGATCATCATTACACTCTTTTGGCGATGAGATGGAAATAAGCTCCTTGGAGAAGTCATGTTCGATTTAATCATCCGTCTTTGTCTCAAGAAGGAAATTTGATTCTTCAATCTTCTCTACTCTAGACATTCTTTTCATGACTACTGTAGAAATGATACTTACCTTCTTTCCTTTATCTGATTGCATATTTTTTTTGAAGCAAAATACTCCTTCATTGTGCTCGAATCCTTACCTTTGCAAGATTTGGTCCAGAACGATGGTTGATCAAAATTTTTGATTTCTTGGTTATCATATTCTTCTTCATTTTTGTTGCCACTTATTGGTGTTGAACACCAATCTCGAAAATTCATCATTGTGATGCGGGAAACGAATGTAATATGGATTCGCTCCTTGATAGAGTTGTCTTCAAAATCTATTTATTTTTTTGAAACCTATTTTTTTAATTTTTGGAAAATATATATATATCGTATTTTCCAAAGATATTTACGAGTGCACGAGGGAATATCTCTCCTCAATGGATTTACCAATAAATGTTGGCAAAATAATTTGTCATGTTTCAAATTATTGAGTTTTCACCAACAGTGCAAGGCTAAGACCCTCTTTCTTGTATATGGGGAGGCTCCTATTATTGAGTGTAAACTACCTAAGCTATATAAAAGTTTTGGGGTGCCCAATAGGTCAGGGGTCACAGAGGATCACTCTAATGAACTTGTATCAAATACTTGTACGAAGTACATGGGAGGAATTACAACGAAGATAGGTAAAGGGGAGTTGGGGAAATAAAGAGAGAGATGGTTACTATTATGAGTAGGCACTAAAAGATTTCACATGCAATAACAAGAGTAAGTCCACATTCAAATAGAAAAATAGAATAATGTAATCCATTAGCAAGACTGATAAACAAGAGACACATAGTTCTACAAATCTATCAATCAAGGACAAAAAGTTCCTTCTTGGTTGTACAAGATCATAATGCTCAAAAAATTAGAAACTAAAGAGAGTGGAGGGACATTGTAAAAGACAAATAAATATAAGAATTGAAACTTTATTGCTTGATGTAGAAGATGTAATCTCAACAACATATATTCAATCAACAATTGCAAACCCCTTGGAATGAAGAAACCCTTTCAATTTTTAACATTACAAACTGTCCTTTCATCTACCGCCACATGACTCTTTATCTATCCTCATCACTTGTGATCTTTCATATTCCGAGGAAGTGAGTTTTTTCTTATTATTGGAAAAATGACTCTTACAATGTTTAGTTAAGGGTCACATAAGTAAATAGGATGAAATAGAAAATGGTACATTCTTAATTGAAAATTAGAATATGGAGAGAGAGAGAGAAGAGAGGAAGAGGATTTGACTGATCTGATGAGGATGAAGTTTTGCTAAAAGATAATTTTATGATCATGATCATTGAGGGAGAGTTCCTAGAATGATTTCTTGTCCTTTTAATTCTTTACTGAACCGAGCCGCCGTGAGTGCTACCTTATCTACTTCTGGACTGCATACACAACTCAACACTTTGATCCATGTATTTGAAATATCACTAATATCCTTACAATGATTAGACCATTTTTTGTGATCTCTTTCAATGTCTAAAATATAACCTCTAATGTTGGTCATAGACTCTAAGATATATTTATTGAAGGAAAAAGAATCACCTGCATCTTTCTTGACTAATTCTTGGAAGGAAACAATGAGTTTTTCTGATAATGAATTCTCGGTGCGTGGAGGGAACCCAAGTATTTGAACATAGTTGTAGACCTCATTAAAAATATCAACATAATTTTGTACACTAGAGTCAAGTTTAAAGATGACATATTTGATCATACCATATGTAACACCCGTGATGCAGACCTAATATGAGGAGAAATTTTCAGTAGCTAATGTAAACACATTTTTAGTCACAAGGGTGTGAGAGTCAAGGGAGCTAATCTCAGACACAAGTGGGAGCACCTCATCCAAGTGGATATTCTCTTTTTCAATCTCTTCCATTATTTTCTTCAATTCTGAAAAAGTGGGAAAAATATCTTGAGCAGAGAGAGAACCTCTAGGAATAATGCCTTACCTTTTTCAATAATTTTCTTAATCCATCTCTCGTTAGCCTTCCCTTGCATCATATAAATTTGTGATTTCTTGATCATCTTAGGTTTAAATATACTGATTGGAGGAATGTATTACACATG
The DNA here is from genome assembly GCA_019776745.2 of Taxus chinensis. NCBI lineage: Eukaryota > Viridiplantae > Streptophyta > Pinopsida > Cupressales > Taxaceae > Taxus > Taxus chinensis. Next base: position 601,882,480 of record CM034151.1, on the reverse strand, counting down.
GAGTGAAGGTATTGAATCGAGATCCAAGAAAGGTTGAATGTAGGAACTAAGAGATTTTACATGTTTCTCCAATTTCTTAATTGTTCATTTATACTCTTCGTTTCGAGCAAGGATGTGGGTAGAGGATTCCTTGAACAAATGAGATTCACCCTCAGGAAAAGCTTGATATAATGAGATGTGAATAAATTCATAGTCTCATGGAGTCAACGTGTTAAGAGACTTTACATTCTTTGGTTGAGAAATTTCTACATATTGGTTTCCCGAGACATTACTGAAGAAGTGGGAAGTTATCTGAGGCTTCTTCCTCTTCTTGGATTTCAATATTTTTATGATAGATCCATGGTTGGAAATTGCATCTTGCTGTGTTGTTCTTGGTTCACTTTTTAGAAATTATTAAATCCACAGGTATTGTTCTTCAAGAGTGGACATGATGTTGGTCTCTAGAGGACTTTCAGGAGCTTGTTGTAGGATCAGATCTTGTTCATTATGAGAAAGTTTTGCCATTGGGGAAGACATACTTGGATTCTCTTAAAGAAAAGGAGGATGCAATGGATCACTCTTGCTTTACTTAAGAGGCTCCATGAGATCTATAATGAACCTTAACTTGTTATGAATTCTTATTGAATATGGGACCACTACACACTCTCTTTTCGTTACCTTCCTTCTTGAGGGCTCATGTTCAATGGATCTTGGTTGCAATTACAAATTTTCATCCTTTGAGGATTGATCATACTACCAGGAGTTTGATTGAGTGATTAAGAACATTGGTATGCCAATGTCATCAAATGAAGCCTGGATGGTTTCTCGTTCTTACATACAAGGTTCCTCACATGAAGATGACATATAAATATTTCTTGATTCCAAATCTCTTCTTGAATGAAGTCAGATTTGGGAGAGATTGTGTAGAATCATGTTTATATGTTTCCCATAGAAAAGGATGAAATCTTGATTCTTCACACATGATGGCTTAAATACTCACATAACTTGATCAGTTCACTTTGATTTTCTTCTTAGAGATACAAAGATGGATTCAAGGCACAATGTTTCTCAACCTGCCTAATGAGTTTCTCATTTCACTTATGATCATGATGACCTCATTTGATGGATTCAAATTCTGATGGATTTCTTGACTCTTTTGAAAATTGTTCCTACTACACAATGTCCTTGAATTTCACCTGATGCACCTTGATATGCTCTGTCTCATGCCTTGACATAATTGTGATCATAATGATGCTTTAGGATCCTTGTGGAAATTTAATTTTCTCATTTGAGCTGTTAGAAAATTTTATAACCATGCAAGGATGAAAAAAATTAGCGAGATGAGTGAAAGTGGAGCCAACAACTTTCTGCACCCAAAATTTGAACTTTCTATTTTTAGCATATGGGAGCATGAACTGCTATTTTGGGATTTTTTTTCCTTTTTTCTCAACTTTTGTCTTCCAAATCTCCTAACACACTTAGAACACCTCCATTTATAATTATTTACCATGTTTTAGGAATTTTCTATTTTTAGCATGTTGTTTTTATAGAAACTGTTATTTTGTGAAAATTACCCGTTTTATCTTGTTTGTTGTTTTGCACCATTTATGGATGTGCTGAATGATTGGAGGTTGATGTTTTGAGAGACTTACTATTTTTAGTAAGTAACTATATAGTGAATGTGATACTTTTAGAAGCTGGTCATACTGATGTCAGTTTGCAATGAAATCACCATTGTTAGATTTGGCTTTGCACCAGGATCATGTGCTCCAATTTTCATAGTGATCCATCTGCTAGAAGTCTTGAAAATCAAAAAATAAAGTTTTGGATAGAGGGTTACAAATTTTATGCTATAGAAAACTAGGGCATATAGTATGAATCTACTGTGATCACAAAGGCACATGTGAGGAGAGCAATCAACTAAAAGCTTAGTGTAATCATGTTTCTAGATTAAGGGTTATAGGAAAAGCTTCGTCTTTGAAGTCATGGATGATTTGGAACGTGTTGGGAAAAACCTTTGCTAAATTTTTATGTTGTTTGAATATTTAATAGTAGCATAAATGGTGGAAGTGTGAACAGTGAAAACAAACCAACTTAAAAATAATTTAGTTTATTTCATGTCTTCCTGTAATTGGTTCTTAGCCTTGGTTGAATGATAGTTGAGTGTGGTTAAGAGTTAGGGTTTAATGGGTTACATGTGGGCACTCATTTTTGTCCCCTCTATCCCCTTGGTGTAAAGGGACAAGAGGGACACAAATGGGTGCATGAAACAAGATCTTGACAAGTGTCGCCTTCAAATACAATGTGAGGATGATGGAGAAAGTCAGGAAAGCACCCAGATGGAAAACCAAAAGTTGAAAAAGAATACAATCAACTATGCCCCTAATGCGTGCCACAATGATGATTAAGTAGATACAAATGCTCCCAAGTGGGAATATGATCAGACTGGAAGAGCGGAGTTAAAGAGACTCCTTATGAAACTCTTGTTGAATCCATTATGCAAATGATCAAAGTGTAAATTTCCTCAGGAAAAGTTATATCGTGAAGGAAAAATAATTTTGTGACTTGCCCCAAGCAGAGTAAGCATATCATGCAAAGGGAAGAAAGTGATAATTGTAAGATCGAAGCAATCACTAGGGTAATAGATAAAGGTATGATGTTTATCAAGATTATATTGAGATGTTGAATGATTCACTTTAAGTGTTTTCCAATTGTAGGATTTCTATGATAAGTGAATGTTTGTTCGAAAATTTTGTAATAATTTTTAATTTTTAATTTTTTTTGAAATATTTGTTTTTTTTTGGGAATTTTTGCGAGTTTTGAAATAAAAATGCAAACAAACATGAATACACATAAAAAAGGAAAACGCTAAATAGCTTAAATAAACCAGGAGAAAAACACAACATATGCAAGTGACAAAAGATACAAAACAAGCAATAGAAACAAACTCAATATGAATAAGAAGGATCCACATAGAAGTTATATGGGAACTAAGATGTAAATAAATTTCCTGCAATTGGTCCATAAGCATGATACAAAGAGTATTGGTTATTCTAACTAACAAACATAAGAGACTAAGCTAAGAATAAACAATACACCATTCCATATGTACAAACTTTAGACAAGCAAATACAAAAAACAAGATAGTGAACAGAGCACACTAATGTTAAATAATAATAAGCAATCGATAATATAACACAACTCACAACAATAATGTCCAAAGACTTTCCTAGTGTGTTCAATGATAAAAAGATAGATAGATTTCGAGTTGTCCCCAAGTGAAAACCAAATTTGAGTGGTGCCCTAAGCAAACTTACATTGCAAAGAGTGGCTTGATGGATTGGAAAATTGTAGATTATTGGGAATAATTAGATGAAGAAAAGTGGCAAACAAAATTACATAGTCATGAGTTTTTTTTTTTTTTGGAAAGCATTTTTGAAATGTTTTGTATTTTCTGAACAATTTTATACTATTTTTGAAGTTTTGTGAGACATTTTTGAATGTTATTGGTCTTTTTTGGAATTTTGAACCACACGCCAAAGAAGAGGTAACATGAAATTTCCAAGTCAAAATGAACAAACTACGTATGAAGGAAGTGAACGAAATCATAATGGAAGGTAAAAAATAGTGGTAGACAATACATGCCAACCTAACAAGGAGAACATGTGACACACGATGAGGTGAAAATATATAAGTGGGAAATAAGGGGAAATGACGAAACATGTGTATGCACTAATATGCCCCCAACACAAGGGTAACTCTTCAGAGACTTAGGAGTAGAACTTCTTCAGATGAATGGCATTCATAGGCTCCTTCAACTCTTTACCATCCTTAGTAGATAGTTTATATGTGCTAAATCCAAATTTGACAGTTATAACACAAGGACCCAACTAATTAGGCTCATATAAGCCCTATTTTTCTCGTGGTCTAGTTGTGTTCTTCTAATTTTCATTTAGGACCAAATCACCGATTTCAAATTGTCGAGGTTTGATCTTGTGATTATAATTACGGTGCAGTCTATTTTGATATACCTGCGTATGTTCTAAGGTGCGAAGCCGTCTCTTGTCTAGTAATTCCATCTCTGCAAGGCGTGCAACATGGTAATCCTCTTCATGAATGAGGTTCTGAAGGGAGACACAAAGTGAAGGCACTTCAAATTTGATAGGTAATATGGCTTCAGAGCCATATATTAGGGAGAATGGAGTAGCTCTTGTAGGAGTATGGAAGGAAGTGCAACAGCCGTAGAGGTCTGGATATAACTACATATGCCAATTATGTCCATGTTTATTGACTGTCTTTTCCAGAATGGATTTGATAGTCTTGTTTGACTCTTTGGATTGGAAGTTGCATTGTGGATGGTAGGGTGTAGCATAGTTTAGGCAGATATTTTATTTTTTAGCTATGGCCTTGAGATCCTTATTTTTGAAAGAACCACCATTATAAGTGACAATAGCAGCGGGGATGCCAAAATGACAAATAATATGGTTGAAAATGAATTTAGAAATATTGCACCGAGTAACATTGGTAAGAGGCATAACCTCAACCCACTTGGTGAAATACTCAGTGGCAGTTATAATAAATGTGTGGCCATCAGAAGATGGGGGCTTTAGTTTTCCAATTAAATTGAGTCCCCATTTTGAAAAAGGCCAAGGGGAAGTGATGGGTTGCAAGGCCTGTGATGGTGTATAAATGAGATTACCGTGTTTTTGGGAAGCCTGAAATTTCTTCACAAAGTTGCATGCATATTCCTCCATTGTGGGCCAACAGTATCCAATGCGCAAGATATTCTTCGCAACAACCATTCCAATGGTATGGGCACAACAAATACCTGAATTTACTTTAGCTAGCGTCTGATTAGCTTCATCCTGATTGAGACATCTTAAGAGAGTCCCTTCATATCCTCTTTGATACAAGGTATCAACAAGAAGGGTGTAGTGCGAAGCACGTTGTGCTAAGGCTCTTTTATTGTCTGAATTAAAATTAGGAGGATAAGATTTGGTTTGAATGAATGTATATATATTGTGGTAACATGGATGATCAAGACCAACAATCCCCACAGACCATGGTGGACTCTGACAATTCATATGTGGGCACCAAAAGATGTTCAACAAGGAACTAGTTGTGAGTTTAAGTAGTGTTGAATGAAAGAAGGGATGTGATAGTTGCCATGACATCCGCTGATTTATTTTGTATGCGAGGAACTTGTTCAAAATTGATAATCCGAAAATACCTTCTAAGGATATCAACCATTATTTTGTAAGGTAAGAGATTCTCATCTTTTACTTGATAGTATCTGTTAACTTGGTTATTGACAAGAAGAGAATCATCGAGAATTATCAATTCTTGTAAGTGCCATGAGATATCAAAGCCTAAGCCTACTATTAATGCTTCATACTCAATTATATTATTTGTGCAAGGGAAGCTGATACGATAAGATTTAGGTATGAGGTCTCCATCTGGTGTATGCAAGATGATTCCTGCTCTCGAACCATGGATGAAGCAAGACGCATCAAAGAATAACGTCCATGAGGGGGTTGCTTCTATGTACAAAAGGTGTTCATCTGGAAATTTAAAATTTAACGGATGTGAACCTGACAATGGTGCTATGGCCAGTTGATCTACTAGTGCTTGACCTTTGATATCTTTTTGATTGACAATTTCAATGTCAAATTCGCTAAGTAGTGAAATCCAGCTAGACATTCGTCCTGTTATGACTAGTCTCAAAAATAGGTACTTAAGAGGATCAAGTCTTGAAATTAGCTTGGTGGTATGATTTAGGAGATAGTGTCGTAGCTTGCCAAAAGTATAAGCAACCACTAAATAAGTATTTTCAACCTGTGAGTACTTTGTCTCATGTTCAAGTAGAGTTTTTCTCAAGTAATACACAATGTGTTTCTGACCCTTATCATGGTGTTGCGCCAATAATGCCCCAATGATATGTTCTATTGTAGAAGTATAGAACAACATAGGATTATCCTGTATAGGCAACATGAGTACCGATGTAGATGACATGTATTCTTTCAATTTTTCAAAGGCTTCTTGATAGTCTTGTGTCTATTTGAATTGAACACCCTTCTTAAGCAACTAGTTGAAGTGATGTCACTTATCTGCCAATTGAGAGATGAAGCGATGGACAGATTGTATTTTTCCTTGCATGCCTCTTAGTTGTCGAAGAAACTGAGGAGGGTGACATATCTACTATAGCTTTGACCTTGGTAGGGTCCACTTCAATTCCTCTTCGTGAGACAATGAATCCCATAATTTTTCTTGAAGTGACACCAAAGACATAATTTTTTGGATTAAGGCAAACCTTGTATTCCCTTAGTCACTTAAATATACACCTAAGAAATGTGGGATGATCCATGTGAGTCTTTCATTTTGCAAGAATAACATCAACATAATCCTCCATTATGTCAAGAAGAAGGTCATGGAAAATAACAATCATGATACGTTTATAAGTTGCGCTAACATTTTTAAGGCCAAAAGGCATGACCTTGTGACAAAATTTCCCCCATGGGGTTGTAAAAGTTGTTTTATGCTGGTCTTCTTTAGCAATTTGAATTTGTTTATACCCGAAAAAGCCATCCATAAGGGATAGCATCTCATGGCCCGCAGTAGAATCAACAATCATGTCAATATTAGGAAAGGGAAGTCATCCTTTGGACATGCCTTGTTAATGTCATGGAAATGTGTACAAATACAGATTTCAGGGGTCTTCTTTACAACTGGTACCATATTAGATATCCACTATGAGTAGTCAATGCACCTTATGAAGCCTGCATCCAATAATTTTTGTAGTTTGACCTTAACAAGCAATGCGACCTTGGGATGCATTTTACATAGTTTTTTCTTTACAGGTTTAGCATCTGGGTGCACCACAAGGTGATGAACCACAAGAGAAGGATCGAGGCCTGACATATCTTTGTAAGACCAAGCAGATACATCCTAAAACTCAATTAGAAGCACTATGAAGGCTTTGATTTCAATTTCTGATAAACTGACACATACTTGTAATAGTTTTGGTTGGTCTTCAGTTCCAATGTTGATGATTGTCGTCTCTTCTACCAACAACTTAGAAGTGTCATTATCTTGAAATGATGCTGTAGGCTTGTGTAGATTATTTGATATTTCTAGATCCGAATCTCCTCTCTCTAGTGCCTCTGAAAGGTTTTCACTAAGAGATGCATCCTTTTCTTTCTTTTTTTTTTTTTTTTTCATTTTTTGCTTCTCGCATGGCTCCTTAGAAAGGTTTTCACTATGCGATATATAATTTGTCTTTTTTCTGTGTTTAATTTATTTTTCTTTAGGACTGGAGATTTTAAGTTCTTCACCGAAGTAGGTGGTAACATCAAGGTTTATATTGAAACCCTTCTTGTAGTCTGATAAGGGAAAAGGGTCTCGAGCCCCGAGGAACTCCTAGATGGCCTCATCGATTT